>CM049817.1:3950560-4038060 GCA_027422435.1 Schizopygopsis pylzovi
AGCATATCACAACAACATATATGTTGTCAATATTCTATTCCAAACATAACATGACATTATCAGATTTGAGCAATAATCTATTCTGAATGAATTCTATACTCTTTTGATAATAACATAAGCAGATTTGTGCCTAATAGCCTATTCTATTGTTTTATATTATTTAACATAACATAACATTTATTGGCAATGTTCTATTCCATAACGGACATGAACTGATTTTTGGCAATAGCCTATTCTATTGTTTTCTGTTATTTTCCATAACATAACATAGCATAACATAACATAACATTATTCTATTCCATACCATGACATGACCAGATTTTTGGGAAAAACTCTATTCTACTTTGTTGTTTTCCATTTGATTCTGTTCTATAACATAAACGCATAACAGGCCTTTTGTTTGAAAAGCATGCTCGGTGATTAACGTTACATGAGGAGAATGAGCTGTACCTCGTGCAGCTGCTCCAGCTCCTGTCTGAGGGTCTCCTGCTCGGCCTCGAGCTCCGCATACTGCTGTTTGAGGCTCTGGTTCTCCTCCAGCACCGCCAGCCCGCACTCCGCCGCGCCGGACCTTCTCCCGGTTCGCCTCCGCGAGCTCGCGGGTCAGCCGCTCCACCTCCGCCCGGTAATGATCCACCGACTCCCCGCATCCTCCTCCACCTCCCCCAGCAGCCATCGGGCCGGCCCGGCCCCTCCACTGCGCTGGATGGACGGATAGATGAACGGATGGATGGAGGCACCTGCGCCTTACCCCAACCTCCAATACACAGTCAATGATCCAGACATATCAACAGCAAAAGACGAACGAATTGAAGCCCAAAGCAAAAATTAATCATCGCGATCCTGAAAGGGGCCTCGCTTTCTTTTTCTTCCTTTCTTTCCTCCTCCTCTTTTTCTGCTTGCTCATGGGTGTCGGGGCGCCATCATCGCTAGGACGGAGAGAAGTGACCCGCCTCACTTCGGCTCTCCTCCTGCTGTGACGTCAGCGCATCTTGCTGCAGCCCTGAGCTCATGCATATGAATCGAGTCGCGTTCGAAGCTTCGTAACCTTCCGGGAGCGCCCCGGCACGTGACTTAATTCATATTCATAAGCTGCGCTCCCTCAACAGCAGCGCCTGTATACAGTTTTTTTATTTCTTTGTGTATGCTGAACAATTAACATTCAAGCCATGATTAAATATTACAAACAGGACAATCACATTTTATAAAAGAAAAAGAATAAACAAGGAGGTATATATCAATAATCACAATGGTGAGAAGGAGTTTACTTATATAAGCGTATCGATAGTTCTGGTTGCTTTCCATCTTGAGAGTCCTTGAAGAGTTTCAAAATAAATCCTTTAGTCAGTTTTAAAGTGGGAGATATTGTGCTTCCTTTCTGACCATTTATATGTGTGTATGTAAAACTTACCTTATAGTTTTATTAGAAGATTTCGTATAAAAATGTGACTCTTATCCATATTGTTTTTTATCAAAATAAAATATAACATCTCTTTTCCTTATATTCATTTTAGATCCACTCAACATAGTAAATAAACATTCAATAAATGCATAATAAATAAATAAATACATTATAAATAAATAAATACATTATAAATAAATAAATGCATATAAATAAATACATAATAAATAAATAAATAACATAATAAATAATAAATAAATGCAAATGCATAATAATACATAAATAAATACATTATAAATAAATACATAATAAATAATAAATAAATAAATACATAATACATAAATAAATGCATAATAAATAAATACATAATAAATAAATAAATAAATATAATACATAATAAATGCATAATAAATAAATACATAATAAATAAATGCATAACAAATAAAATAAATACATAATAAATAAATGCATAATAAATAAATACATAATAAATAAATGCATAATAAATAAATAATTAAAATAATAAATAAAGAAATAAATACATAATAAATAAATATATAAATAAATAAATAATATAAATAATAAAGAAAGAAATAATAACAATAATAAATAAATAAATAAATAAAAAATAATAAAAAAAATAAAACATAATAAATAAAAAAATAATGAAAAATAAAAAGAAAAATAAACAAATATAATTAATAATAAAGAAATAAAAATAATAAATAAGAAAATAAAATAAATAAAAACATAATAAATAAATAATAGAAAATAATAAATCAATAAATAATAAATAAAAAAAAAATAAAAAAAAATACAAATAAATAAAATAAATCAATAAAATAAATAAATAAATAATAAATAAATAAATAAAACATAATACATAAATAAATAATAATAAATACACAATAAAAAAAGTAAAGAAAGAAAAAGTAAAAAAAATACAAGAAATGAAATGAAAAGAAATAAATCATTACTAAATAAATTTGATAAAACATAGACTACATACATAAATGGATATATACACTGAAAAATGCTCTGATAACATAAAAAATACTAAAGAAAAAAGCAAAAGAAATGCATTTCTCAAAATCAATTTGTCAAAGCACCACATCATGGTTTCGCTGCAAAAGCTGTACCTTTCACAGATCGTTAGTTCATTTCAAACAGTACTTTGCATGCATATGTGCCGTCAGAATGAAAAGTCCTTGTGTCGTTGTTCACAAACATACTTTGCTTATTCGTGTTGTCAATATAACACTGCACTCTGCTAGTATTTCCTGCTGTAAACTATGGCAACAGTTACTGTACTGTACTGTACTGAAATGCAGAAGGCTGCACTTTTTATCTTATCTATGCCATATATCCATTTCAAAAGTACAAATTTGATGTATGTGGGATATTGATTGAAAAAGACTGGATATGATTCACAGTTACATTTTTACTAGTGGTCTGACAAAAAAAAGAAAAATGGGCACAAAAGCTAAAATAAAAATGAGAGAGTCCACTGTCAGATTTTGTAACTCTTGTGTTGTCCGTGTCTATATATGCTTTCTAAATGAAGGTTCATGAGACCTTTGAGCTATTTTAGAGAACTGGTTTGTCATTGGTTGATCTATAGTCAGGATTCACTTGACCATCGACCATTTTGCATTTACCGTAATGACTTCTTCGATGAACTAATAACTGGATGTTTTGAGGGGTACGACTATAGCACAGAGAAATATATAACAAATTTTGAGCAACATGACAATAGTAACTGATGATGTAGGAAACCACAGACAAATGTAATCAAATGTATGGATGTACCAAAGCAATCGCAACTTGTTCAAAAGAATGAGAAGCTTTTTATGATGTGCACAAGTGACTAGATGATGTGGAGGTTGAACAAGTAGAGCATTTCATTTCTGATCTGAGGATTGCACCAAAGCCACTGAGAAAACTGTAAGCTGCCCTTTTATCTATCAGTCGAAGCTTCTGATTGTTGTGTAGACTCCTGGTGTAATTGTGTGCTAATTGAGCTCAAACTTTGCAGACTTGAGTGAACAATATTGAATATAGTGCTTTCTAAGTGACCACATGGTGACGTGATTTGTGTAGACTTTTGCAGTAACAGTTCACCAAATCTGACTCATGTGTTAAAGCAGAGGAAATTGGTAAGTTTAGGGAAATGGTTGTGCTTTATTAAAAATAATTTTAATTAGACTTTCAGTTCAAAAGCCTGGTTATAGTGTTTCAGCAATCGAGAAAAACTGTAATCGTTAACATTTTCTGAAATATCTAATTTAATTAGGCAACACATTTTTTTCTTGGTTACTGTAACTGATTAAAATTACATACATTTTGTAATTACATGTAACTACTTCCCCAAACTGGTTATAATCATCAATGGGTCATTTAGTTTGATGTAAACTATGCATATTGTCGTCTGTTTGGGGGGGGGATTCGCTACAAATGCCACAAGAGGGCAGAAGTCTACCGAATATTGCATGCCAACAAGACTGCACGCTAATTATATTATATTATACCAAAAACTGTATATATAAATCCTTGAAAGGGACTTGATAATACGCATTCACATCTATGTTTGTCGTATGTAAGTCTTACGTCACTGTTCAGCATGTGAACGTGTTTTACTCCACAGAAATCCCCGATCCAACATTCGCGTATCACTCTCCAAATATTGATCAATCCTCATCTATTGGCCAATTAAATCGCGGGTTTTCTGCCGTAGTCAGAAGGGTGCTGATAACACCGAGATAGTGCTTCATTGCATAAAGGCTGTAAACGAGGGTGAAAAGTTGAACATTTGGAAGAGTAATGATGTCAAGGTAAGGCCACGGCAGTAAAATAAACACAAGTGTTTGAAGATGCAGAAAAGAACAAAAAAAGTCAACGCGCCACAACACAGTATGAATCAGTAGACTAGCTATTTCTATAAAGACAGTATATTTTCGGTTTTAACGTGAGCATTACTTTATATGAACAAAACAATGTTGAACCAAAGCAGCTTTAATAACATGACAGTCTTTGGTTAAACAGAGATTTCCTTGATTTTGCGAACTCCAACAACATGATGCCCGATTCACAAATGAATCATTCCTTCGAGTCGGATCTTTGTTATGATTTTTATTGTACAAAAAACAAAATAACTGACAATCATTGCACATATTAAACCGCTGCTTAATTCTCATTGCTTCCAAATATATTTAATGTATTTGATATTAATTGTTTTTAATATTTCAGGCCTTTTTTAACACTTTTTCCATCAGATTTTACTTTCTGTATATTATAACAAGCAATTATAATAATTAAATCAAACATAAACGCTACTACTAGGAGATTCACAAAATAAATGACTACTATCAGGGATCTTCGATTAATTGTTTGATCCGATTCGGATTTGTTGACTAATCGAACCGAATCATTTGAGTCACTGAAGCATGAACGATTCGTAATGTGCCAAGCCATGAAGCATTTAAATGAGCTGAATCATCGCTAAAATAAAATGCACTGCCACACATTAAATGACAATAAATACCTTATTAAAAACCATTTAAAAACTTGTCTATGCAGTCAGGCAATTTACCAAACCATAATGTGAAGACTACGTGATAAAAGAATCAATGAATCATTTTTGTGACCGCACTTTTTTGTTGTTAAAAAGTCTCTACTCTTAGTACTTTTACCAAATCTTTCTGTGGCATAAATAGTAAGAGTATATGCTAGTTCTGACATAGCTTTGTTGATTTACTGGGATAAATATAATCTTTACCGACACTCTCACAAAATTAATGCAATGTATAAAATACAAGTGTAAATTGTAAGCAGCTCAGACAGATTTTCGTGTTCACCGTTTAGTGCAAAGTCACTTTGTCATAAATGATGACGCACAAATTAAATCCATCTGAAAGTCCAATAAAAAGTTTGTTTATTTTACCATTTAATGAGGAATGTGTGCCCAAGTTCACTATTCTATGACACTTTGGATTTATGTTAAAAAAAATGAGCTGATATGCATAATACAAATGAACATTACAAGAAAACAAGTCAGAACAGTTTGTAAAATTAAACTTCAATATCAGATAAATAATACAGGAGACAGGGGCATGTTGTCACATAATAGTTGTCACTATAAGAATTTGAGTGAAAAATTGTTATTCACAAAAGCTTGATTTCACTAGGATTTGTTTTCTGTTGGTTTCAAGCAAAACATTGAGTGATTTCTGTCCTCCAGCCTAAAAACACGTGGATTTATTTCGTGAATCCTTGCCCTCAGATAACTCCAGACTAGAGTTTGATTTTTGCTGTTATCTGTTGTCTGTTTTCCTTCAGTATTCACCACGCAGTCACCTCTCTACCCGTCCTGACCTGCCTGTGAACTCAGTCAAATTAAGATAAGACCGAACTTTATGGCTTAAGAGCCAATAAACTAATTCAGTCATAATTAGAAATTTCAAGAACAAAATTCATTTATGGCACCATATCAATTCAAGTTTACAAGTTCATCTCTTGGAGGGCGGCGATAACATCATGATGCCTCTTAATAGAACACTTGTTCTAAAAATTAGCTAAATGTATATTCAGGTTGTTTAATTAACCACAGACACATGCACACATATATAATCTACAGTTTCATGCCACTGGATGTGAAATTGAATTATAGATGTCATGCTTGTCAGAAAATACATTGATTTATTTGCATGAGTCTGAATGTACTATGTTTCTCTTTTTTAAGATGTAAATATCATCTTCAAGGGACTGGAAATGGTATTGCATAATTTGTCGTGCGTGATTCTGGGAATCCATCAGTTCAATCGGTGAGTGCTGTGTCACTAATGATTGTATTCACTGACTGGTTTTATCAGGGTTTTATTGTGATGAGATAAGCAAATTGATTTACAACTTGCCACACACACGTTCATCACTTCACGTATGATTTCTGTTTTAAAATAAAAAGTCAGTTCTTAAATACAAAACGCACGAGACAGTGATCTTTATGTACACCAGGGTGGAAAAGCTGTTAATAATCGATATAATACGAGACATGATACGTCCTTATATTCTCAGAATAGATCCTCGATCTTCATTAGACTGAAGCTGAAAATGTCTCTTTTGCAGCGGCCCATGAAAGCGCTGAGGTCAGAAGTATGAACGGTGATGAAGTCTGGCACGTTCAGGAGAACCAATGGGAGGACAGATTGACTCCGGCAGCCAGAAATTCTGGTGGAAACTCAGGTACTGGAATCAGAAACAGGATATTTCAATTCAGACACTTTTCAATTCATTTTTCAGGATGAAATCGAAATAGCGACAGATCTTTTCATCCGTATTGTGATATACATTTGAGTGTAAAAGATTAGTGGAAAAGAATAAATGGAGGGCGGGTCTTGGTTCTACGCAGTGGTAGCTGATTGGTCGTTGAGATGTAGGCGTGGCTTGCATGGGCGGAGTTTAAGCACACTAAATGATTGGAGAAGTCCTGTACACTGTAAAAAAGAAGTTGCTGCCTTAAATTTTGAACTTAACTTAATTGTTACTTAACTTAACTTAAAATTAACTTAATTGTTTAAGTCATTTCTATAACTGGCTTAGAAATATTTGTTAAACCATGTACATGCAAATTGAAGTTGAAAATAGCTTAACTTGTTTTATGAGTTAAATATGAGTTAAAGTTATATAAAAACACGTCATAATTTATTGGTCATATAATGTTTTACAGTGTATACATCTAATGTTTCACCAGAAGATCCAGTTGTCTGATTAAACATTATGAGGTCAAAACATAAAAAAATTAAATAAAGCAAATGTACAACAGAATTGTTGCCAGTAAGATCCATAAATGCATTTACAAAATGTACAGCTTTATAATACACAGTATGGGATTTGAGTTAGATTTTAAAATCACCTTTCTTTGCATAAAGAGGATTTAGCAAGTATTTTTATATTATATTAGCAAGTCTTTTTAAGTTTGATATATTATATATATTATATTAACTTGTCAATATGTGTCTTTATATACATTCATTTATCACCCCACATAACTATTTAAACCATTTCAAAAAGCTGAAATGTGATTAAAATAAAGAGTAATTTGTGTTTAGTTTGTAGTATCAAAATGAAACATTCATATGCTATCGTATTTTCTTTGCCTTTTCATCACAGTGTTTTGGGAAGCTTAGTCCAGTCACTGGGCAGAGGATGGAGGGGGAAGTATTTACCGGGACACAGAGGACAGGGGTCGGGAGGTAAGTGTGTTTGGAGTCTCTCAGCACTGTCAGCGGTCTGTGTGCTGCTTTAGCTTCACTGCGCCTCCACTTCGCCCGCCGGTTCTGGAACCAGATCTAAACCAATGTGATAGATAGATAGATAGATAGATAGATAGATAGATAGATAGATAGATAGATAGATAGATAGATAGATAGATAGATAGATAGATAGATAGATAGATAGATAGATAGATAGATAGATAGATAGATAGATAGATAGATAGATAGATAGATAATTTATCTGCTTATTTATCTTTCTTTTTTCACACCTTTTAGTTTTTGTTTTTGCTTAAATAGGCCAAAAATTGAGGCAAACTTTGTGATGCAAACATTTTGTAAAAAGTTTCTTAAAACTACAAAAAAACCTACTATATATATATTAGTAAAATATACAAATATTTGAACATATAATAATATTATATATTATGTAAAGATATATTAAGGCATTGTAGTTACAAATATTAATTGAAAATTTGAAATATGTATGTACATATATAATATTAATTGATAATGTTATGAATATATTAATATATGTAAATATACAAATATTTTATATATTAATATTGTAATATAATATGAGAATTCATTAATCATGCTACAGAAATATTTAAACAAACACAAAAAGCTTAAAAATATTAAATTTAACTATAGACTTGTACTTGCATGCCTGCATAATAGAATTTAAACTCCCCATATTTTATGAAATGATACCCTGGTGATGGAAAACAAGATTGCAGTGTCAGTATATTTGAAGTGGTGTTTTCAGCAGTGTATAGTACCTGAACTCTTCCCTCGGACAGCTGCGTTCGACAGGCGAGCTGGTCTCTGGTGTGAACGTCAGGATAGTGTGTTTCCTGAAAAACTCTCTCCAGCTCCTCCAGCTGGCTCACGGTGAACGTGGTCCGTATCCGTCTGCGACCGGACCGACGAGCTACCGTCAGAGATGCATTCAATATAAATACATGCACATAGGTTCAAAAGACCTATTCAAAAATACAATGAAAAAGAGCACACCTGTGTATGGACTGATTGTCGGAGTGTCCGTCTTTATCCTGGTCTGAGTACATCCAGATGTTTTAAGTTTCTTGTCTGTTCTGTCAGGTTGGACATCCAAACATGAAGGTTTTTTCAGTATTTCCTCAATAGAGTGTGACAGAAGTCGTGGGCTGTTTGTGGTCGTCCTGCTCTCACCGCATGACGTCTCCACGTGTTTCTCTAACTCCGCATCAACTAATTGCATTGTGTCTGAATCTTCTTCAGTGTGTCAAAAGTTCAGGATACTATCCCAGAATGACTTAAAGCTCTCCAGCTTTTGTGTAATAGTAAGCAGCGTGAGTCTGTGTGTGTTGATATGACTGAAGCAGTCATAGGAGGAGCAGCGGGTTTACTGTGTAACAGACCTCCTCAGTCATAAATGCTCTACTTCATCATGAACTGGTGCACATTTTACATCTCTAGCCAAATCACCAAAGACTTGAGATTTCCGTTGATAGATTGCCTAACATATATTGGCACTTTTTCTAGCAATGTAACAGGGTTTGCACTATTGGGATTGGTTACTAAACACAGCACAGCAATCATTATAACTTCTTGTTAAGTTTATTAAAAGAGCATTTCATGTAAATTATGACAACAGTTTTTAATTAAGCAGTGTTATTTTGGCAAAGCTTCATTAATAGTTTGTAGTGCACAGATGTGTGTGAGAACAGTAGCTGTTTATGCAGCACCTGGCAACGCTTCTTTAGACGACAGTGACGTCACGTGGTCAGCTCTAGAATTACACTTTTATTAAAGTTGCTGGACGCAATGATGATAATCAAAATTGCATGGCTTTTAGTCCATGCATGTTAGCTTTCAGGTCAGCTATATTGCTAGTGTAAAGAATACATATTTAAATACATCCATTACATACATACCAGACAGTAAATTACATAGTTTATCATTTAGTATTGGATATGTACATCAGGGTTATTATAGTTAACTAATACTAATACCATAAAAATATATTACATTTCCGTTTCATAAAATAAAACCAGTATTAACTGGAATAAAAGCAAATATAACCAACTTTGTTTGGTTCAGCTAGATGCTAAGGAACCGTTTCTCATTTATCTAAAATAATAATTAAAACAATATAAGCTACTAAAAATAACAAAAACACAATAAAATATTCAAACTTTAACTACAACTGAAATGTAAATAGAAATAAAAAATAAAATATATAATAAAAACTATACTAGAATCTAAATAACACTAATATAATAACGCATTAAATATAAATGCTGTTTTCGGTGATTTAAAAAAAAACTTTTTAACACATCATATGTCGTGTCATTTGACAGACGCTTTATTTCATGCAGATATGACTATAAACAGGCATTTGTATAATACTGAAAATTGATGATAGTTAAAAGTGTTCATATAGTAGAAGACTGTTGCTTTAGTCTCTTTGCTCTCTCTCTCCCCTTCTCCCTCTCTCTCTCTCATTCTCTAACACACACACACTCCTTCTCTCTCTCTCTCTCTAACACACAGACACACACTCTCTCTCTCTCTCTCAGTCTCTATCTCTCTCTCTCTAACACACATACACTCCCTCTCTCTCTCTAACACACACACACACTCTCTCTCTCTCTCTCCCTCTCTCTCTCTAACACACACACACTCCCTCTCTCTCTCTCCCCCCCTCTCTCTCTCTCTCCTCTCTCTCTCTCTCTCTCTCCCCCTCCTCTCTCTCTCTAACACACACACACACTCCCTCTCTCTCTCTAACACACACACACATCTCTCTCTCTCTCCCTCTCTCTCTCTCTCTCTCTCTCTCTCTCTCCTCTCTCTCTCTCTCTCTCTCTCTCTCTCTCTCTCTCTCTCTAACACACACACACACTCCCTCTCTCTCTCTAACACACACACACTCTCTCTCTCTCTCCTCTCTCTCTCTCCTCTCTCTCTCTCTCTCTCTCTCTCTCTCTCTCTCTCTCTCTCTCTCTCTCTCTCTCTAACACACACACACTCCCTCTCTCTCTCTTTAACACACACACACACACATCTCTCCCTCTCTCTCTCTCTCTCTCTCTCTCTCACTCTCCCTCTCTCTCTCTCTCTCTCTCTCTAACACACACACACACTCCCTCTCTCTCTCTTTAACACACACACACACACTCTCTCTCCCTCTCTCTCCCTCTCTCTCTCTCTCTCTCTCTCTCTCTCTCTAGCTACGAACAGATACAGAGCACATTTTGATCCACTAGCGGGGATAGGGTGTCCTTTCTGTGAACTGCAAGAGACAGTTTTTCATTTGTTTGCTGACTGTAGTAGATTATTGCCTCTCTTTGAGATTCTTGGAGGGTGGTGTCAGACATTAGGATAATTTTTTACACTTGAGTTGTATATCTATGGACCTAAATATAAACGTAGTAAGAGGGAGATTTATCAGTTACTCAATTTTATTTTCGGACAAGCAAAGTTAGCTGTTTGGCTCTCTCGTAAAAGTAAAATAGGTGGTATGGGACAAACTGATGTGGTACTGATTTATGAGGGTTTGATGAAGTCAAGGTTAAGAATAGAATTTGAATATTATCGACTGAATGAGAATATTGAAGAATTCAAGTTTAAGTGGGCTATAAATAACTGTATTTGCGATGTCGACTACAATGGCAATTTACAAATCTATGTATAATTATATATGATGATAATGGTTGTAAAAAGGTTTATGGGAGTTTGCTTTTTTATTAGTTTTCTTGTTGGCTAAATAATTTTGATGGAAGATTGTTTTTAATTTTTTTGTTATAAAAGCTGTTCAAAGGTCTCTCTCTCTCTAACACACACTCTCAAGGTTCAAGGTTTCTTTATTTGTCACATAATAAGTTATACAGGGTATAATTAGAAGTGAAATGTAATCGAATCAGGTCCGCTCAGTGGACAGTGCAAAATAATAAGAATACAAATTATATAAAGTAACACAACACAAGGGCATACATATGGTAAAAAAAGAGAAATAAGAGTAAAATGTGCAATGAAATAAAAAAAGTGCAAAACAATAAGATGTGCAAAAAACAACAAGATGTGCAAAAAACAACAAGATGTGCAAAAAACAATAAGATGTGCAAAAGACAACAAGATGTGCAAAAAACAACAAGATGTGCAAAAAACAATAAGATGTGCAAAAAAAGAAAAACAGTGTACTGGGACTTAATAAATAGTAATGTGAATAAGAGGGATGTGCAGACGGGTTGTTCAGGGTATTGTACTGTAGCTGAGGGGCTAAGGACTGTAAGGAGCTAGTCGGAGCTACGGAGGTGGAGTTGGTCCAGGTGTGTCGGTTAGAACACCAGAGAGGAGAAGAGGATGATATTCAACTGTTTATTGGTATAAGCATATGCAATGGAGGGGAAGCCAGGTGTTAGCGAGGCGCATTATTCTGTGTTCTTTGTTTGCATATAAGAGGTGAGCATAAGTACTGGTGCAGAGCAGTTCTTCATATCCTTAGAAGTGTCAGCATCCACTTGAATGTGGGTGTCTGTGTGTGTGTGGTCTGCAACAAATAAAGGTATATTCTAATAAACAATGCTTCTTCTTATCACACTATACAACATCAGTATGCTTACATTTATAACATAATTTAAAGTATTAAGAGGCTATTGGCTTCCCCCCATACATCAACACAATATAGCATTGAATACAACAAATAAGGCTTTATGAACGGATTAAACAATAGAAGTTATTACTATGCATCAATCGTTAACTCAATCACTGCGGTACTTCACATTAGCGTCCATTTTGTATGCATCGCCATTTCAACTTCTCTATTTAGCAGACGGAAATCAACTCGGATAACTGTGTAATCTACTCACTTTCTCTCTGGACGCACACAACTTAAACATTCAAATGAACATAAAGACGATAATCCGGCCGCTATCTGTCAGGAAATCCCACCACTCATTCCCGCTGGAGACAGGTAATAACTAAAGCGAAACTGAAAGTCACGTATGCCCAGCGCGGTGACGCACTTCACCCAAATGCGCTGCATTCCGTCAAAATAAAAGTCCTCACGCTCGGGCAAGCGCGTTCGTGTGCATACACACAGTATATCATTATTCATTACTAATGAGCCTTTCTCACATTGCCGCCCCCAAATTGTAAGCAATTTGTTCCTGTGAGAAGCTCACGGCTCCGCTTCCTCCGTTTGCCCAGCGGTGGAATCCGTTTCTTCATCTGAATCTGGGAGAGCTGGGAGGATGATGAGACGGGCAACCGGTCTAGTGTAGATTTTATCCTTTATCTGGACATCTGCTGACCTTACCCGACCATCAGGACTCTGATGTACCTTGATCACTCTGCCGACTGGCCAAAGAGCTCTAGGGAGTTGTGGGTCCATCAACAAAACAACAGAGTCGACCACAAGATCCACCTTGGTGGTATGCCACTTTTGCCGATGCTGTAAGTTTGGCAGATAGTACCTTATAAACCTCGACCAGAAGTGATCTGCCAAAACCTGGCAGTGCCTCCATCTTCTTCTGCTCAGGCCTTCACTCTTGTTGTACACCACCTGGGGTAAAGCACCGTCCAGCCGCCCCATCAAGAGCATATTCGGAGTCATTGCATCCAGATCTGCAATATTGGATGAGGTATATCCCAGCGGCTTTGTGTTCAATATTGCCTCAACTTCCAGCAAGACGGTACGGAGTACCTCTTCGGAGACCGGCTGAGCTCCTATAACCGTATACAATGCAGATTTGACCGATCGTATTTCTCGCTCCCATGCTCCGCCAAAATGGGGAGCTGCTGGGGGGTTGAAGTGGAAGGCAATCTTTTGCTTCGCTAGAAGTTGCTGAAGCTCTGAGGATAGACCATCAAATGTCTCACGCAGCTCCTTCTCTCCTGCCTTGAAATTAGTGCCCTGGTCCGAGTACAGTTCCGCTGGTGTACCTCTACGGGCAGTAAATCTTCTGAGGCTCATTAGGAAGGAGTCCGAATCCATGCTGTGTAGGAGATCCAGGTGCACCGCTCGCGTGGTGAGGCATTTGTATATGATGCCCCATCTCTTCTCAGAGCGGCGTCCCAACTTCACCTGGAAAGGCCCGAAACAGTCTACACCTGTGGAGTAGAAGGCTGGTTTATGAAGACGCAGACGGGCCACGGGTAAGTCCGACATCTTAGGTACCGATGGCTTAGCTTTCCATCTTCTACACTCCTTACAGAGATGTTGTATGCGACGAATCGCCTCTCTCCCACGCATGATCCAGAAGGTGCGGCGCATTTCTGCGTATACCCGTTCAGGTCCAGGATGGCAAAGACGAGCGTCATACTCCTGTATAAGGAGCTTGGTGGCTGGATGTCTAGGATCCAGGATGATCGGGTGTTTGAACGCAGGATCGAGAGCTTCAGCCCGCCGCAATCTGCCACCAACGCGTATGACCGCCTCCTTAGGGTCTAACTCCGGTGACAAGGTAAGTAGACGACTGCTATTAGGTACTGGCTTACCCTTCTTGAGGTGATGCAGTTCTTCTGGGAAGCAGTCGTGCTGGATTCTCTTGTAGATCATCATTTCTGCTTGCTGGTAATCCGATGCAGCAACAGGGTTACCCTGTCCAGCCGCCCCGTGAAGCTCAAGCACCACAGCCTCAACCAGATCCTTCCAAGTGTGTTGGTCTCCTTGCAGACACCAGGCCACGTTAGTCACTATACCGCAGGAGACTGACTTTCTGTACTCTGACGGATCTGAATCAAGCAGCTCAGCGGGTTGGGATGGCCAGTCATCGGGTCCCTTAAGGAGGAACGAGGGCCCTCGGCTCCAGCGGTTAGGCAAGGCTAGCTCCGCCAAAGTCTTCCCCCGTGTGACATCATCAGCGGGATTCAGTGAGGAATCCACGTAGCGCCAGGCATCTGGGTTTGTGAGCTCTTGGATTTCGGCAACACGGGTACCCACAAATACTTTATACCGGCACGATTCTGACCGTAACCAGGTGAGCACCGTAGTGGAATCGCTCCAAAGGATGATCTGGTCAATCTTCAAGGTCAGTTCATTCTCTAACACCTTTGCCAACTGGGCTGCAGTTAGGGCACCGCAGAGCTCTAGACGTGGAACTGAGTGTCGCCGTCGGGGAGCAACTCTCGATCTCGCTGCCAGGAACGACAGGAAGACTCGGCCCTGAGTGTCCTCAGTACGCAGGTATGAAACTGAGCCATAGGCTTTCTCCGAAGCGTCACTGAATATGTGGATCTGTCGAGAGACAGCGGTTTGATCCACATGTGCTGGAACATAAGCTCTAGTTAGGGTTATACGAGGCAACAGGTAGAGCTCGGTCTCCCATTCTCTCCAAGCCTGCTGGAGCTCCTGAGGAAGGAGTGGGTCATCCCAGTGATGTTGCTTATCCCACATGCTTTGGACAAGTAACTTGGCTTGGGTGGTGTAGGGTAATATGAACCCTAAGGGATCGTACTGTCGAGCCAGAACTTTATACACATTGCGCATGGTCAGTGTGCCATAGTCCAGCGGGCGACTCTTATACCCCAACATGTCCGATTCCCAATGCCAACTCAGACCAAGAGTTGACTCGGACAGACCAGTGTCATCGTGTGAGAGCCAGCGCTCCATACTGTCCGACCTTGCTTCCTTCGGTAGATGTGCGATGACAGTTGGGATGTTACACGCCCACTGGCGGATCTCAAACCCACCTGATGCCAAAATCTCCCTGAGATTGTCCACCAATCTTTTGGCTTCAGCTGCAGTCGGCAGGCTCTGGAGGCAATTATCAACATAGAAGCAGCGTTCAACCGAGTCCCTAACGCCATCCTCGGGAACGCTGTGATCTTTGACATGCCATTGAAGAGCAAAGGTGGCGCAACAAGGCGAGCAGGTGGTCCCAAAAGGCAGGACCTGCCACTCGAAGATATCAGGGGGATTCTCTCGTTTCATCTCTCTCCACACAAACCTGAGAAGAGGTCGGTCTTCTGGCAGAAGCTGGACTTGATGGAACATTCCCCTAATATCCCCGCAGATTGCTACTGCTTGTTGCCTAAAGCGCAACAGGACACCAAGAAGAGATGCTCCTAAGGTTGGTCCTGGAAGAAGGGCATCATTCAGGTTCAGCCCACGAAACTGGTAGGAGCAATTAAAGACGAGCCGATTCTTCCCATTATGGCTGACTAGGTGATGAGGTATGTACCACGATTCACCGGTCGTCGAGATCTCATCAGGGCCCAGCTTCTTGACAGCTCCGGATTGTACTAGCTGCTGGATTGCCTCGCAGTAAGCTTTGGCTCGCTGAGGGTCCTTAGCCAATCGCCTCTCTGTACTTCTTAAACTTGGCAGAGCGGCCTCTTTGGATGCCTGGAACAGGGGCATATCCCGTTTCCGTAGCAGCGGAGTGGCATACCTGCGAATGCCAGCGACATCTACTCTCCTCGTCTTTACTTCCAGGAGCTCCATTGCCTCTTTGTCTTGCTTCGATCTGACTACCAACTTCTCACTCTGGAATGGCAGCACATCTATCTGCCAGAGCTTCTCAACATTCCTCATCAACTCTGTGGTCTGTGGTGAAACACTGGTAAAGAGACACTGTTGTCTACATGCCGTCCCTTGGATGAAATGAGCCGGCCCCTGAAGTGTCCAACCCAATCTTGTACGGATCGCTGCCGGCCCTCCTGGTGGGCCCAACCTCACCGGCTCGATAGGAGTGAGCAGATGTGGGTGATCCGCGCCTATCAAAATGAGTGGCTTAACCTGTTCGAATGGTTTAATAGGGAGGCCCGCTAGATGCTTATACCTCCTCTTTAACATGGAGATGGGATAGGAGTGGTCCGCCAGACTGAGACGCTGTGATGTGAATGCCTCTGTAATCCGAAAGCTTCTTTTGGGATATGCAAAGGGTATTATGCAGAAGGAGACAGATGATCCCTTCAACGTTTGGACATCTTGCCGTATGGTGCGAAGGACAAGATCCTCATGTCTACCTTGCAATCCGAGTTGGTCAACAGCTTCTGGAAGGAGCATAGTGCGTTCCGATCCATCGTCCAATACTGCATAGGTGTCAAGAGTGCGGTCGTCATTCCGAAGAAGCACTCTCACGACCTTCAACAGGACACGGGTGGAAGCTGATGGCTGGTCCAGGTAAAGAACCTCATTACTAGTGTTCACCCGACGACTCCCTTCCTTCGGTGGGTCCGTAGCTGAACGGGTGTTCACATTATGAAGGACTCTCAAATGCTTACCTTGGCACAGGTTGCAGAGTCTCTTGAGGTCGCACTGTGCCGCTTGGTGAGACCTCCCGCATCTCCAGCATCTTTTATTTACCTTAATCCACTCTACGACCTCTTCCCTTGAAAGCTTCTGAATGGCTTGGCACTTGTTCAGAAAGTGTTCTGAGCTTTCACAGTATGGGCAGTAGGGCTTTATCTGGCCTCTTCCTTTGGACTCCGAGAGGCTCTGACCCTCTTGCTTAACAGTCTTACTATCAACAGAGCTCTCTGTTCCATGCAGCACGGTGGCTGCCGATCTACTGTGTCGCCTCTCAGCTTTGTGTCCTAACGACCCTTGGACTCGGGTGTTGGATGGCATGTCATAACTTTGACACCACGACTCATACTGTAGCCACTCTGCCAAGTCCAGTAGAGTGTGAGTAGAGCCTTGACGATGGAACATCAGGCGGCGGAAATTCGCCCTCAACTCAGGTGGAAGTTTGGTGAGCAGCCTTGCAACGTGTGAGCCACATCTTAGCTCAACTTCTCCATCAGGGCCCAACGTCTTCAACATCCCCACCAGTGACTGAACCTGTAAAGCGAACCTCTCAAAGGCTGCTGTATCTCCCCGCCTTATCTCCGGTGAGTCCATGACAACAGCGATCCTCTTTAAGGCAACATGATGTGGCTGCCCAAACTTCTCATTCAATGCCTTCATTGTGTCTGAGTATGGCTTAGTCGAATTGATGTATGAGTCAGCTATAAGGCAAGCCTCCTCCAACCTCAGATGGTCTACGAGAACCTGATATTTGAAGAGCTCAGTGACGTTCCTCGGCAACAAATTTGTTAGGGCGAGCTTCAGCCGGGAAAATTCCATGGGGTCCCTATGAATGAAGAGGGGGATTTTTGGCGCTGGCCCACGGTATTCCTTCTCCTCCACTGCAGCTGACGACGGCTGATAAGGTAAGTCTCGGAAGGAGGTACGCTGTCTCATGTGCGGCCCTGGTAAGCGTTGGAATGAAGGCCCAGATTCAGCCCGGTCCATGCCAGAAGGACAGCCTGTGAATGGTGGGTAACATTGCGACCGCTGAGTTGGAGTATCGTGAGTCTTCCTAACGGGTGGTCTCTCCGGGGTTGAAGACCAACGACTTTTAGTTGCTGAGCTTGACACGGCACTATCTCTCATTAGCTGGAGCTGATTCATCATCCTATCTATTATGGTGACCATCTGTCTCTCCTCATCCTCTGGAGGCATTGACGCTGGTTCATTAGAGGGCCATGGTGGAGGTGGAAACCCGTCATAATACTCATCTTCTTTCCCTCGGGCAGGGAAGTCACCCTGTATTGGAGGGGGTGGTATCGGCCATGGTTCTTGTTGTGCTGTAAGAGACCGAATTTCCCTTTCCACACCCCAAAGCTGTGAAGGACTGCTCTGCACATTCTCTGTGGATCTTCGTGATGATGTGTCCTCTCTATACATCACATACTGCTCATTCCTGCTGTAATGATAACATATAATATATATATTGTTATAAGGGAAACAGGTCAATTTAGCTCAAAGGGAATCATTAATGATTTTATAGGGAATTTGAACAGACTCACTGTTTCACGGCGATTCACCGAACAAGCCGTATAACAAACTCTGCACTGGATATTAAAATCCCAAAATATAGTGAAAACACTATTAAATAGCACGGTAACAAAATCGACAGATTAAGGCATTAACTTATGAGCACAAAACACAAGATATTTCTCTTTTCAATATAAACAAGACTTTATTTATATAAATCTAAGACCTGTAAACTAATCTACACATGAACACAAGCATTCACACATTCACGCGTTGCAGAAAGAGAGAAAGTGAGGAAAGGATTAGATTAAGAGAATGAGAATTTTGGGTATCCCACGTTTACAGCAATAGGTGCAATTGCATAAACCTGAACAATCATCAATCACATATTTAACACTCGCATTGACTTTTTCAATGAGGCTAAAATCTATTTTCAATATTACACCAGTTACCGCAAAGTCTGGGGTTTGTACTTGCGTAGCTTTTGTGTTTAAAGGATTCCCTTTGTTCTCCGTCTTTTCAGGAAAGGGTTTTTCCGAAGTCGCTGATTGGCTTAGAGTTCAGGAGTCGTTGAAGTGGGCGTTGGCTGGTTTTGCAGAGTCTTGGGCTTGTCGTATTGGGCAAACGCAACTTAGCACACGAACTCACGGAAAGAAAATAAACTAAAGTCAAAGAATAAAAGGATGTAAAGACTAGGTGGCTTTTCTTCTTTTCATGGTATCAAGCTGGCTGGGTGTGGTCCAGAGCTGAAGAGAGAGTCAGTAGATGGCATTCTCAAGAGAGTGCATTTTCCGGAGAGAGAGAGAGTTCCAAGAGGACGGAGCATTCAAGCGCGCGAGGAGAAGTTAAGAGAGAGTTAAGAGAGCGATTTCAAGGGGGTGTCCTAGTATTTATTCTCGGCCTTTTAGGGACCTCCCAATGGTTGTCTTGACCAATTAGATCCCATGCTGACTCTGGGTGCCGCTTTGTAGCTCCACCCACTTAATAAATTAACATGTCATGGCCAGTCACATTGCTCGAATTTTACATTCTCTTGCAAAATATCCTTTTGAATGTGGTTTCTATAGCCAGAATATGATGCATTTGACAGGAAATCAATTAAAAGAAATGTTCAAAGCTGGAATTATCACGCTCATACATACTAAACATGACATTAACCCTTAAGGCTTAGCTAGTCAATACTAATTAAAAGCACGATAAACACAATGATTAAAACAAGGATATTCAAATTTGTGGGTCACATACATAATATGCAGTTATGCATATAAATTATTATTTTCATTAACAATGAGAATGAAAGTCCTTTAAGATGATTTTACAGTCTGTAGCTGTGATTTCTATCGCAGATTTACATGTAATGGTCACATGTTGCATCTCTTTGACCATCAATATTTATTCCTCAAATGTATTACCAAATTCCTGCATTGGAATTATCATTAAGTGTTCCTTTGGTTTTGCAGGCTGTATTCAGACGGGCTGGCGCTAGGGGTCTGATTTATGACTTCCTGCTGTTGTCTTGTGGAATTCGGCTTCTCATGTTTCAACCATGCTTCGATCGAATCTTGATTTGCCAATTATTCGGTCCTTGATATTCTACACACCCCTCTTCGTTCGGCGAGGTGTTTTAGCAGAAGACATCGTCGAGCGCTGGAAAAACAAGGGCAGAAGAAGCAGACAAAACACAGCAAACAACAAGACAACACCTCCATGACCGTTACTGTACTGGTGCCGGGCATTAGGTTATTCAATTTTGGAAATTATTGTTTTAATTCTTCGATCAACTTTTGCGACTAGATTTGTGTGTTTCTTCTAAGTTGTCTTAACTTAAGAATGTTCACATTTAGTTTCTAGTGAACTAATTTGTGGTAAAATGAATCGACCTATCGTGCATGGAGCTCTCTGGCTTTCCTTCAGTCTAGAGTGGCTTGCGGATATTGGGTGTAGCGAGTCAATCCTAATATCAGACCTTTGACCCTTGCAGGGTGTCTAGGTGTTTCACCTACTAAAGAAAGAGGGGAAAGAAAAGGATAGGTAAAAGAAGAACAAAACAAAACAAAGCTGCTGTGGGTTTTCCTAGCATGATTTGCAACTACTGTTGAGCTAGGATGTCATGTGCAGCTAGGGGACCATGCACCTTAACTTCGTGTCAGGTGTTCTAACTCTTGTGAGGATAGCTATATGTTTCTTCATGGTGGTGTATGTAACTGTGTTGCTAAATTTGGATATTCTACTTGTGGGAAGAATATGTTTGTTGAATGTGTTATCAGTAGATGTGGTTACCTCTGGGTGTAGGTAATGTTGTGTGTGTTAATGGTGTAGTGTATGTGTGGTCAGATCTGTTCCAGTCTGTGTCGTCTCCCCCCTTTTCAGGTATGTTACATAAGACTGGCTCTCTTCATCCTTGGCTTGGATGTGGGCATGTCCATGATCTAATGGGGATCAGTCCAGAAAGGCAGGAAGTTCTTTAGCAGACAGTCGGAGGTAGTTTGGCATGGCTGTGTGAAGCTGGGCTGCAAACTTTGTCTCCTTTGTTGCATTCCTCTTGTGCTACCTTCTGGATGTGGCAGACTTTCTGACCTTCTGTGCTTTGGTGGTTGCTGTTGCACAGACAGGAATGTGGTTCTAGGAGTTGGAGTTAATAAAGCAGTTTGCTAGTGAGTGATGGGTGAGTGAGGTGCTGTTCTCTGGTACCTCAGTTTTCATCAACGGTTGGCCATGAGAGACTTGCTCGTCCTGTGTGGTTGTTGAACAGGTGCTTGTCATCTCGGATATGGTGGTGTACCATGCGATCATCGGCCTTCCGTTCTGTCGCTGGTCACAGCGAGCATGACTCAATTCCGTAGTCATCCGTGTTCAGCTTATCTTGAAGGAACTCGTTCAGTTGGCTCATGACTTGTTCCATGTCTTCTGACGGTAAGCTGTATGGTTCTGGAGCATACTCAGCACTGTGCATGTCTGAGTAATGCTGAGGTGGGTTTCGTTGTCGCTTAACCCTACGAGATGCTCTTGAATGAGTCAGGCGATTACCTTTGGATGTCTGGTTAGGTTTCCAGTTGTTGCTATCTTTTGCGTTTCTTGAGAAGCGTGGCTGGTCCCATGGATTTTTCCAGAAGTTGGGCTGATAGCTTTCGTGGACATGGGGATCACGTTCTCTGTGCTCTTGATGGAGGACTCTGGTTTTGTGATGCATCTGGGTGTCGTCCAGTGCAAGGCTTGAGTCTTTGTTGACAGAGTTCAAGAGTGTGGATGTTTTGTCACCTTTCTTTGAGGCCATCTTCTGCTTGTTGTAGGCCTTCTGTGTTAGGTCACGCAACTGTTGGATGGTCATGGAGCGTGGACAGGCCATGCCGCCTAGATGGTGGCTGACTCCAGGGTGCAGATTTCTTAGGAAGAGGCTTTTGAAGTTCACATCCTCTTCAAGGTCAGGTCCGTTGTGTGCACCAAAGTAGGCTTGTCGGAGTCGGTTGTAGTAAGCTTGTGGAGCCTCTTGTCGACCTTGTTTGGTTTCTAAGGCAGTTAACAGTCCATGTTCGGAGTCAGGGTCGGTAAACTCTTTAATCAGGACCTCACGAAGTAGCTGGTAGTCTGACTTCGTTCGACTGGGCTGTCGATCTAGGAAGTTTCGTACCTCGGAACTGGACGTGGCTCTAAGGAGGTATAACCTGTCTCTGTCAGTCACATGAGGTCTCATTTCTAGATAGAAGTCGATATCTTGAAGGTGGGCCTGGATGGTGTGGCCCCCTGTGGAGTTCGGGTTGAACTTGCTGACGTTTTTAGACAGCTTGTCGAGGTCTTTGATGGTCATCCCAGGTGCAGCTCCAAGGTCTGCTTGGATGGGAGGTTTTCTTTCGTTGACAGGAAAGAGTTCTGTGGCGAAGGCAGGTGAGGTTTTGGGTTGTGGCCCTTCGCTTCTTTCGCTGTATACGAGTTCTTGGACATGGGACTCTGCTCTGCTCAGCAGTGGTGAGGCTGAGTGTGGTTTCTCTCGCTTTGGCTCTTGCTTCTGCGCATAAGCATGTTTGAGTCCTCTTCTGACCATGTAGAGCTGATCATTGGTATCGTCTAGTTGTGGGGTCAGATCGTCCATTTCAATTCTGTACCTTTCAAGGTGGTCCTTCAGGGCACTTATTTCAGCATTCTTGTTGCTGATGTCATGCTTGGCTTTCTCTAGTAGCTGGTTGGCATACTGAAGTCTGTTTACCAGGTCTTCCTGGGCAGCCTTTGCATGTTGGTCGAGCTGAGCTGCTGTCAGGGCTGCTTGGAGCTCCTTAACTTGTTCCGTTGTTTCCTGCTCGCTCTCGTTGGGTGCTTTGAGTTGATCTTGAACTTTCACTTCCAGCTTGTCTATGCGACGTTGAGCACATGTCAGTTCCTCTTGAAGGTGGGTGATGTGCTTGTCGCTCAGTTTCAGCTGGGTCGTGAAGGCATAGCTTAGGGAGCTGGCAATTTTGACTAGCTCCTCATGGTTGTTATTCTGGCTTGAATCTTGTGTCAGGAATCTTCTCAGGACTACGATTATTATTAAAAATAATAACAGTTCAAACGTCTTGGGGGTGAGGCTGTCTGTCGTACCTCTCAGCCAAGTGTTCACATCTTCCCCTTTTGCCAGGGGGTCTGCAGTCTGCGGCATGTTGGCACGCTGGGGAGAAGAGAGACTGACACAGATCTGTGTGGAGTGGAAGCTTATGTGGGGTGTGACAACTAAGTGTTATGTCAGTGATTCTGAACCACTGGTGAAGTGTGGTGATCACTGTGTTGGTCTCAGAGTATCTAGGTAGACTAGCGATGTGAAGACTTCGTCACTCTAATGAGGAAGAGGGAAAAGAGACAAAAAGGTGAAAAACAAATTTAATAAAAAAAAAACAATTCCTTTTCTATTTTTTTTTTCAAATGAAGAAAATTCTTTCCTTTTTTTTATTATTAAATGTTGTTATCAAGGAGGCAAACAATATTATTAAAATTTTGTCTTAGACAAACGAATATAATAATAATTCTGATATCTCTTTTCTTAGTCTGACAGAATTGACAACGCACACCTTACAGTTGGGACCGCTCACCAGGGAGGCTGCGAAGGCGACAGTTGCTCAACACTTATCTCTATTAAAATTGATCTCAGCGTTGCATGAGTTGTTCAAATTTGGATTGCGTTTTAAATATAGGGAGGTTAAGAAGAACAAAAGTAGGTTTGATTGCAATCAAATTCGTAAGGATGATTCGCCTTTTGACAGGATTGCATCTCTCATACACTTAGAATTGATTGATGGTTCTTACAGGTCCCTACAAATGTGAAAAGTGAAGAGGAAAGAAAGGAGGATAGAACAGGAGGGAAGAGAAAGAGACAGTAAGTTGAGTGGATCGGTCCACTAGCAAGCAGTTATGCCCGACTACGCGTATAGTGTTGTTTTCAGTTGCTACACAACTATCAACAAAAATAAATTTTGGGTAAAAGAGATTTGTCTCTCTAATTTATTTGAACTCGTAGTGAGGGATGACAATGTGTCCTATTAAGGCTCAGGTGGGTCGTTCCCAAGCTAGGATACACAGAGGAAAGAAAATGGTAAGACAAAGTAAAATTGTAAAGTAATAAACAGGCAAAATAAGCAAATATGAAATTAAGTCAATGAGGAAATAAGTAAATAAAATAGTGGTTATGTTTATAACCAAAACAGGAAGAATTAGGGGTAAAACGCAATAAAGTAATGAGTGAGTATAAGTCTGAATAGAATCTACTTAAATGGGTAATAAATCAATTAGGTAGAATAAGTTTACTTAAACTTTTAAAGTTCAATACTTATTTGTACCTAAAATGATTATGCCCAAAAGGGAATACTAGAAGGAAGGATCATATTAATAATATGAGGGGGAAAATTAGAATGATTCCAAATAAATTTAATGTTTTAATTAAATTTGAATTTGGCACAATTAATAATTCTGAACTAGTATTTTCCTTTCTTGTAGAACTACAAATAAGTGGTAAAAAGGGAGAAATAGGGAAGAGAAAGACCAACAAGTATATTAGTTTAAATGTTTGAAGGGTTAAACCACTTTAGCTTTTCAAAACACACACTTTATTCAACCATTGGAGGTTAATGCTAACTTCTAACCTTTGAGGCTAATGGCTTTAGCATAGACTTCAATGTAAACACCACCGTGCCATTAGCAACAGCATGGAGCTTGTTTACAAAACACGCTCAAAACTATTCTTTATCCACTGATTTATTTCCCTTTTAATTGCTGCAGTTTAGCTTCGTGCGGCTAACAGTTACTGAGATTATGGAGTAAGTTATAGCTATTAGATGACCTGGAACACGCAGGAAATTAATTCAGCTATAAAACAAGGCATTACAAGAAGAGAGGAACACGCTCATCTCCAACCTCATTCTCCGATCTCAAATGTTAACTTTGAGTTCCCTTACTGCAGTTAAACAAAAAAAGGAGAGGCTGACTCGAGTTACAGCCTTCTCTGTGCTCATTCATTCAAGGAGGCGCGCGCTGCTGACGTCACTCACACAAACGCACACACACACCAGTCTCGATCTCATCCGTAAGAATATAAAAGATTAAATAACTTGGTTTATGCTCATAATTTAGATTAATCTGCCCGCTTTTTCCTCCACCAATATGTAATGATAACATATAATATATATATTGTTATAAGGGAAACAGGTCAATTTAGCTCAAAGGGAATCATTAATGATTTTATAGGGAATTTGAACAGACTCACTGTTTCACGGCGATTCACCGAACAAGCCGTATAACAAACTCTGCACTGGATATTAAAATCCCAAAATATAGTGAAAACACTATTAAATAGCACGGTAACAAAATCGACAGATTAAGGCATTAACTTATGAGCACAAAACACAAGATATTTCTCTTTTCAATATAAACAAGACTTTATTTATATAAATCTAAGACCTGTAAACTAATCTACACATGAACACAAGCATTCACACATTCACGCGTTGCAGAAAGAGAGAAAGTGAGGAAAGGATTAGATTAAGAGAATGAGAATTTTGGGTATCCCACGTTTACAGCAATAGGTGCAATTGCATAAACCTGAACAATCATCAATCACATATTTAACACTCGCATTGACTTTTTCAATGAGGCTAAAATCTATTTTCAATATTACACCAGTTACCGCAAAGTCTGGGGTTTGTACTTGCGTAGCTTTTGTGTTTAAAGGATTCCCTTTGTTCTCCGTCTTTTCAGGAAAGGGTTTTTCCGAAGTCGCTGATTGGCTTAGAGTTCAGGAGTCGTTGAAGTGGGCGTTGGCTGGTTTTGCAGAGTCTTGGGCTTGTCGTATTGGGCAAACGCAACTTAGCACACGAACTCACGGAAAGAAAATAAACTAAAGTCAAAGAATAAAAGGATGTAAAGACTAGGTGGCTTTTCTTCTTTTCATGGTATCAAGCTGGCTGGGTGTGGTCCAGAGCTGAAGAGAGAGTCAGTAGATGGCATTCTCAAGAGAGTGCATTTTCCGGAGAGAGAGAGAGTTCCAAGAGGACGGAGCATTCAAGCGCGCGAGGAGAAGTTAAGAGAGAGTTAAGAGAGCGATTTCAAGGGGGTGTCCTAGTATTTATTCTCGGCCTTTTAGGGACCTCCCAATGGTTGTCTTGACCAATTAGATCCCATGCTGACTCTGGGTGCCGCTTTGTAGCTCCACCCACTTAATAAATTAACATGTCATGGCCAGTCACATTGCTCGAATTTTACATTCTCTTGCAAAATATCCTTTTGAATGTGGTTTCTATAGCCAGAATATGATGCATTTGACAGGAAATCAATTAAAAGAAATGTTCAAAGCTGGAATTATCACGCTCATACATACTAAACATGACATTAACCCTTAAGGCTTAGCTAGTCAATACTAATTAAAAGCACGATAAACACAATGATTAAAACAAGGATATTCAAATTTGTGGGTCACATACATAATATGCAGTTATGCATATAAATTATTATTTTCATTAACAATGAGAATGAAAGTCCTTTAAGATGATTTTACAGTCTGTAGCTGTGATTTCTATCGCAGATTTACATGTAATGGTCACATGTTGCATCTCTTTGACCATCAATATTTATTCCTCAAATGTATTACCAAATTCCTGCATTGGAATTATCATTAAGTGTTCCTTTGGTTTTGCAGGCTGTATTCAGACGGGCTGGCGCTAGGGGTCTGATTTATGACTTCCTGCTGTTGTCTTGTGGAATTCGGCTTCTCATGTTTCAACCATGCTTCGATCGAATCTTGATTTGCCAATTATTCGGTCCTTGATATTCTACACTGCCCTCTGCATAGGGTGCAGGAGTATCTATCCACTCTGCACGTAGGCCTGTTGAATGTACATCATCGCTGGGAGAGTACACTTTGGCGTGCTCACTAATATCTGAATCCCACTGCACCTGACGAGGAGGCCTTGAAGTATGTGCACTCTCCGCTTGCGTCATCATAGCTGCTCCCTCCAAATAGGAGCTAAACCCCTCTTCCCCATGCATATACTGTAATGAACTGGTATGAGGTGAGACATGTTTCCCTTGTCTCTCCGGGCCAAGCTCATATTCCTCAAGGTACTGCGGTGGTCTCCGCTGCCGCTTAGGTCGAGTTGATAGATCCCAGGATTTTCCTCCACTCTGTTGCATGTTCCCGGACCAGCTGCGTATCCGGCTCGAAGGACCAAATGTAGCTGAGGGGCTAAGGACTGTAAGGAGCTAGTCGGAGCTACGGAGGTGGAGTTGGTCCAGGTGTGTCGGTTAGAACACCAGAGAGGAGAAGAGGATGATATTCAACTGTTTATTGGTATAAGCATATGCAATGGAGGGGAAGCCAGGTGTTAGCGAGGCGCATTATTCTGTGTTCTTTGTTTGCATATAAGAGGTGAGCATAAGTACTGGTGCAGAGCAGTTCTTCATATCCTTAGAAGTGTCAGCATCCACTTGAATGTGGGTGTCTGTGTGTGTGTGGTCTGCAACAAATAAAGGTATATTCTAATAAACAATGCTTCTTCTTATCACACTATACAACATCAGTATGCTTACATTTATAACATAATTTAAAGTATTAAGAGGCTATTGGCTTCCCCCCATACATCAACACAATATAGCATTGAATACAACAAATAAGGCTTTATGAACGGATTAAACAATAGAAGTTATTACTATGCATCAATCGTTAACTCAAACACTGCGGTACTTCACATTAGCGTCCATTTTGTATGCATCGCCATTTCAACTTCTCTATTTAGCAGACGGAAATCAACTCGGATAACTGTGTAATCTACTCACTTTCTCTCTGGACGCACACAACTTAAACATTCAAATGAACATAAAGACGATAATCCAGCCGCTATCTGTCAGGAAATCCCACCACTCATTCCCGCTGGAGACAGGTAATAACTAAAGCGAAACTGAAAGTCACGTATGCCCAGCGCGGTGACGCACTTCACCCAAATGCGCTGCATTCCGTCAAAATAAAAGTCCTCATGCTCGGGCAAGCGCGTTCGTGTGCATACACACAGTATATCATTATTCATTACTAATGAGCCTTTCTCACATGTACAAAGAGCAGCAATAATGAGAGTGAGAATATTTACAGTTAACAATGGGTCTTGTAAGTGTTTATGAAACAGAGTTTGTGTTAAGGAGCCTGATGGCCTGAGGGAAGAAGCTCCTCCTCAGTCTTTCAGTCTTTGCCATCATGCTCCTGAAGCGCCTGCCAGATGGCAGTAAACAGAAAAGATGTTTACCGGGGTGAGTTGAATCTTTGATGATTTTAGCAGCTCTGCTTTTACAGCGTTTGATGTAGATGTCCTGCAGAGAGGGGAGAGCAGACCCTGAGATGCGCTCAGCTAAGCGCACGACTCTCTGTAGAGCTTTGCAGTCCTGGTTTGTGGCATTGTCTCTCTCTCTCTCTCTCTCTCTCTCTCTCTCTCTCTCTCTCTAACACACACACACATCTCTCTCTCTCTCTCTCTCTCTCTCTAACACACACACTCTCTCTCTCTCTCTCTCTCTCTCTCTAACACACTCACTCTCTCTCTCTCTCTCTCTCTCTCTCTCTCTCTCTCTCTCTCTCTCTCTCTCTCTCTCTCTCTCTCTCTCTGTGTTTGTGGTATATGTACCACCCTCTCTAGCAGACGTTGCGGGAGCAGAGTACAGTAGGGTGAAAGTCATTTCAAATACTCATAGAGCCCGAGCTGAATAATTCAGTAACACAAACTATTTATCCACACACTTCTAAAAGTCCTTCTGTGGAAACACAGGAGCAAGGCCACATATGCAGAGCAGAAGTCCTTCACGGACGACTCCAGGGACAAACATTCATCTATATTTTATCACATCGAGTGCTTTCGTCTGTGACTGACATGACTCCGGCTGAATCTGTGTGCCTCTGTTTATCTGTGCTGTGTTTCACGATTCTGGAAGCACTTTTACCCCCAGAGACACTAGATGGCATCCTAAGACATGCAAAGAAGTGTGTATTTTATGTAAATCAGTCTCAGGAACCATTTAAATGTGTCTGACACTCCTTTAAATTATATCCTGTTCTGAAACTGTATGTGAACAGGTTTATAGCTCAAAATCATGAGTCCATACCACACCTTGATCAGAACAAAATCACACTGTATGCTTTCCAGATATATATATATATATATATATATATATATATATATTTATTTATATAAATAAATATCAATTATTTGATCAGGCTTCCAAGAGTCAAGACATTTAATGCTAAAGTAAATGTAACTTAAATGTAAATATGCTAATTTTTATGTGCCAGGATGTTGTAATTAAATGTTGTAATTAAAATATTTAAAGTCAATCAGCATGTTGAATCAGAACTATTTTATATTAAGCTGTAACGTGCATTGTGTATATAATGCACCATACCATTCCAAGCATACTTAGCATGCTATACTAAATTGATTAATGTAAGAATGTGAAAAGTTTCTTTTCAGCTTCACTTTCTCTCTCCCTCCGTCTCCGGCATCTGCTGCTCCTCTGACAGTCGACCTTTTCTCCCCGAGTCTCGGCTGTAATCTGTCTCTCTGAGAGGCAGGAGTTGTGCCAGATAGCTTTATTTCTACAGTCTGAAGCCACAAATGGATTACACATTCAATTAACACACAATCCCTCCTGTGCTCGCAGCCTCACGGTCAATTTACATCCCGACAATACGACACGGTTTAACAACTCCAATATTCCCTTACTGCAGCGGTTACCAAACTTTCATGACCTGAGATCCCTCAACATGATGAACCCAGAGGTCCTGTTATAAAACAAAATAACCACATTATAATTTATGTTTTAAAATGAGAAATAATTTAAATGAATATAAATAGATCAAAATAGTCAAATAAATAGATTTTAGACAATATATATTTTTTTTATGTTTTATATATATTTAGGAATTAGGACACTCCTAAATATTTTTTTTTATATTATTATTTTTTTTATAATTAATAACAATTTATAAACACTTTAAATAATGTTTTAAGTCATTTGTTTTATCAGTCCACTGTCTCCCTGCCGTTCTTTCATGCGCCCCTAGGGGTCCATGGACCTTCTTTTGAAACCCTTGGCTTTACAGGATGAAATTGAGTTTGTGACTAATAACTCTGAACTGCAAAAGTGTGGCAATATCACACCTGTTCACTCCGAGCCTGCTGCTAAAGGGCACAGGTCTGTAAAAAGTTCTCATGAATAACAGAACATTTGGAATGAAACAGCAGCGTAGTGCACACTACGTAGTATGTACTGTTTGCTAGCTTTAGTAAGTGAACAGTATGTGAAACTATGCAATTTGCAACAACAAACGTTTTGTTGTCACATGAAACAATATTGACTGTTTAAAGAAGACAAACATTCAAAATGCCATTGCACAAAAAAAAATCATTTTTAATCTTTAATATCTAATGTTAATCAAAATTGACCATATTTATTTTGTTAGCACACTTTGCTATTTTTGTGGTGAACAATTCATATTTCAATTCAATTCAAAATGTGTTTGCCTTCATAATCTTTAATCCAAATCTGAAAATGCTCTTCTCCTCTAAAATGATGACTTCTCTGATGACATCAGTTTGACGGCTTGGGCATGAGCGTGACATACTTAACCACACCCCTCCAACTGTCAGTGTTCATTTCTGAATGAAACACCTACTTTACTACATCCAATCACTCCGCAGTACACCTGAACTTTGATATGTTAAAACAAGCCATGCCCTCTACTTCCTCATTCAATACTCGGAAGTACGTCACAATACGGAAGTAAAAATGGCCGCAAACTTCCGGTTCACGCGGACTTTAAGTTGCTTGTAATTTAGCATAAATTGTCTTTATTGTTGGCAGTCTGATCAAATAGTCACTCAAATAAGAAATTTACTTTTAATGAAAACAATGAATATTGTAATCCAGCATTCTAAATATTCTAAATAAATATAATTCATATTCTAATTAATTTTAAGTTAATTTAGTTATATCAAATGTCATTTTTGCCATTTTTGCCTTTTGCCATTTTGATCAAATAATCGGATCATTCAAATTAGAATTATACATTTACTTTAAACATTTAAAATGTAAAATTCCAACATTCTAAAGATTCTATTTCCTTTTTTTTAATTTTTTAATTTTAATTTTTTTAATTTTTCCTTTTAATATTTTTTTTTATATGTATCGCTGAAAGTCATTTGTCACAAAGTCATTTGTGAAGTTGTATGCAAGCATCCTTTATTTACATGCTTACAGAGCATTTGCACACTATACTGCATATTGCAAACATAGTATGCTGATTCTTTCAATGTCATTAGTTACCTGAGGACTGAGTGCATGTGATTGGGTTGATTTATACAGAGCTGTCACAGCCCCTTTGCCTCGTCTACTAACAGTCGGCATGTCGATGCCAGGCTATTCATCGAAGGTCGATCTCAAACACTACTCCAGAGCGAAAGCTTTGGCACAGTCTGATGGCGCCGCATCTTCCAGGTGGAAGGCATTTGAGCGAGCGCATTTCATGCAACATTAAAGAGACCGCAATCAGTCCAAAGTGCACAACGTTCCTTCTGGATCTACAGAGGTTTGAAGCAGAACATGAAGCGATATTGTCTTCAATCTCTCCCAGTTTGAATGTCTTTCAGATTATAGCTTTGTGTGATGCACAGAATGATATTGAAGTAATTTATTATCTGATACTGTCATATATACTAATTCAAGGTGCTTTTTGGAGTAAATGGGGACTGAAGAGTAAATAATGATCATTTTTGTGGGATGAACTGTCCCTTTAAGTGGGTGTTACATCAGAAGGGCAGTTAGTTGCTGCTTCTACTGTATATGGAGGACACACATCAGACTGTTCAGTATGCATCGTACTCTACATGCCCGTATCTATTTTTGACCATCCTTCACTCGCCTAAAGGTCACATGACTCAGAGTTCCACCAAACAGGCTGGAGTCTCTGTGTGCCGTAGGACCCGCTTCATTATTCCCTCGCTAATTGTCCTGTGTCCTGTTCTGTCTCGGTTCTTTGCTTTTTTTCCCCTTCAAGTCTTAACGGAAAGTTCTTAATCTCGGTAAAGGCACTGCAGTGTCATTGTGCATTCTGTTCACAGTTCACACAGGGAAGCTCATTTTGGTGCAGACTGGTGGAGTTCGATTAGTCTCACATTTAAAAAAAAGGATTCGTTTTTTAATTGCATCATGGCATACATACATTATCACACATATTTGCATGCAAACACACAGCAGCCATCCAGATCACACTAGAAACTACAAAAGAATGCCATGGCAATTGCCTAGCTACCACCCACCTTACCTTAGCAACCATGGAACAACCACACAGCAGCTGCAAAGCCAGAGCTGGGTAGAAGCGGATTACTTGTAATCTGGATTACGTAATCAGATTCCAAAAACTAAGTACTTGTAATTAGATTACAGTCATAATCAGACTACAGTTATAATTTTTTAATGATTACTTGATAAATTCCGTATTGCAATAATTATTTTTCATCTTTTACATTTACCTTTCTAAAATGCCTATACATGAGATGCAGGTAAACAAAACCTTGACATGATGTAATGCTTAATTCACTTTACGACGTAAATACCAAATTTATTGGATTTTTTTTTCTTATACAATATTATCCTATTTAAAATCAATGTGATAAACGAGTTAAATTAAAAGTAATCTAAAGGTAGTAGTTCCTGTGGCTCAGTGGTTGAGCATTGCGTTAGCAGCGTAAAAGGTCGTGGGTTCAATTCCCAGGGAACACACATACTGACTAAAAACACACAAGCAAACAAAGACAAATGCCATGGCAACCACCTAGAACATTCTAACAACACATAGAAATTTCTTGGCAGCCATTCACAACTTCATAGCAACTCTTTAGTCACATCTTGAAAATAACCTAGAACACTGTAGAAACCGCATAGCATCAGGCTAAAACTATTAAGAATATTTTTGAAACTACATAGCAACGCCCTGACAACCAGCAGCAACACAAAATCAAACACAGAGAAACGTCATGGCAACCACCTAGAACATCCTAACAACCCCATTTAAATGCCCTGGCAACCACCCACAACTGCATAGCAACATATTGATAACTACCTAGAACACTGTAGCAACACTTTTAAACTACTAAGAAGATTTTCTTACATAGCAACCACCCAACTCACCTTAGCAACTATATAACAACACCCCAGCAACCACCCACAATACACTAGCAACCGCAAGAAATGGCAAGGGTAACAATCTAGAACAACCACCCAAAGCTGCATAGCAACATCCTGGTAACTAGTAGCATCTGCATAGCAACATGCTAAAACAACATTTTGTAATGCCCTGACAACCACCCACAGCACTTTAGCCACTGCATACCAATACCCTGGTAACCGCTTAGCAACTACAGAACAGAGCCATGGCAACCATCCAAAACAATAGCAGTGCCCTATAAAAACATGTTTTCAGTCACACAATACTCTAGCAACGCCCTGGCAACCAGCCATTGCACAGCAGCACCACTCACATGTTTCTCAGACAAGCTGAACATCTGGTTTATTTAGGGCGCTATGAAATCCGTTTTATTTTTTTCAAGATTCCGTTTTTACTGTTTGAATTTTTCAAGATTCCGGTTTTACTGTTTGAATTTTTCTGGATTCCGTTTTTCCCGTTTACATTTTTCTGGATTCCGTTTTTTCCCGTTTAAATTTTTCTGGATTCCGTTTTTCCCGTTTGAATTTTTCTAGACTCCATTTTAATGGTTAAGTTAAATGTTATTAATCACAAAGCATGTCGTATTAATTACACAATTTAACAGCAATTTATTAAAAGTTTAACAAAGATCAAATTTGTAAGGACCTATGAAACGCTTTTATTTTAAAAACATTCTCAAATTGAGTTTTATTTTCACCAAATTCTGTGTTCTCATTTTCTGGATTCCATTTTTAAATGTTCAATTTCATCCCAAATTTGGCAAATTCCGTGACATTCTGCTTTATACAGTTAATTCTGTTTTTATGACTGGATTCTATTTTTTTTTTTTTTTTTTTTTGCATCAGGGAAATCATAGGGCCCTATTTATTTCCTATCATTCCTTCCTTGAACAGATGATTGCATAACAATCTGTTCTTGTCTTATTATCATGCAGAGCTGGAAACAGATGTGCATGTCATCATATAATACACACTGTGAATTGTTAATACAGTCTTTGTGCTGACATTAGAAGGAGCATCCAGTCATGATCATTCACGTCTCCTGCTTCTGATTGTTTTCCAAGCATCATTACCCATCAGTATACATCATGGGAAAACAGCAGAGCTCCAATGAGATGTTTCCAGTTAACGAGGAGTCTCTGATTGGTTCGGTGACTTACTGCTCTGCCGTTGGTGCGCCCCTTGTTATCATACTGATAGAACAGAACGAACAAATCCTTCACGACTTTAGTGACTTTCACAGTAAACTTGATTTGTGTGGATTGTAAAATTATAGGAAAACATCTGTCATTCAAGCTCTGCGTGATCCTGGTGGCCCACACCACAGGGGGTTTTTACTTTTGCATATGCACACTTACTCAGCAAATTATTTCCGTGTAAGAGCAAATTCAGTACATCCTACCATTTAGTTATTTATTTGGGGTGATTAAAAAAGTGAAAAATAACTTAAAATAAAGAGATTATTTATTATATAATTACATGTAAATGATTATGAACAATATATTTTTTTTAATATTATGTGATAAATTATTTAGACATTATTGAATTAGTTCATTATTTTTATTTAAAATGTGAAAGAAATATTGGATTTATTTAAAATATATATTTTTTTATTTTTTTATTCTAATATATTAAGTAAATTCTAAAGTTTCTGTTGTTTGTTTATTCATTTATAATGTATTATATAAATGCAAATATTTTAATAATTATAAATAATGGAAAGAATAAATTATACATTATTTATTAATCAATTTAGTTATTTTTATATATTAGAATGCTTTATATTTATATATTATACCCTACATTATGTATGTATTTATTTGATTCAAATGTGACTTAAAATGTATAAATATTGTAAAATATTTATTTTATAATATTGTTTAATTTAATTGATTATTATTATATATATTTTTTATACATTAATGTGAAAACAAATTATACATAATTTTGCTACATTAAACATACTAAATAAGCATATTTCAGATAAAAAAAAGAAAGGCCTCAAAAGTTGACACAGTTTTTATAGTAAATAATGACCTAATAATGAGCACCATGACCCTGGCATTGCTAGGATAATACTCCAGGAATGAGCATCAGCATCAGTTAAGCACTTAACAATCATGTGAGCTGTCCGGCTGAAGTTTGATGGTGTAGTCTCGTGGATGTAGGTGGGCCCGACTGCTTCACTCAGCGGACTCCTTTGTCTTTAAGACAGAAGCAGACGTGGTTAGCCGCTCTGATGTGAATGACAGTACAGAGGAGAACACTGTCAGGTCAGATTTAGTCTGGCTGCTTTACACTCTCTGATCCGAGACAGACACGGTTTTTGGGCCCATTAACCCTGAAATGAAATCAGCGTCAAGTCAATCGGCGCTCCTCCTCTACCTTCTGTCTTACGGTATGTAGACGGCTGAAGGAGCTCTCTATGCAGTCAGAGGAAGAAGAAATGACGAACTCTAAACCCAGCGACTGGCAGCACACACAGACGTTCAGTCAGTAAAGTCAATGTCCTGTCCTCTACACAACATTCACAGATGTGCTTTCTTTATTACCAGAACCTAGGAGTGGATCTAATAAATATTATTACAAGTATCATTTAAAAATATTAATAAACTAACAAAAGAAATGTAGTACTAAATAAATAAATAACTGGTGTAGATTCATTTTTTAAAAATTGCTCAGAAAAATAAAGTAACACACTTAGAAATCTGGGAAAACTAAATAATACTTTCTTGTAAAACATGAAAAACGCCAATAATATTTTTTTTTTGCAACTTTTTACAGATAAACAAAATGACCGTGTTAAACAAAAGTTGTTGAGGGGGTATATTATTTCTGAAGGATCATTGAAGACTGGATGTAATGATGCTGAAAATGTAGCTTTGATCACAGGAATAAATGACATTTTAAATATTCAAACATTTTTAGTTAAATATAATAAAATATAGTTTTTGTAGTAGTTTTGGAAGTGTGTGTGTGTGTGTGTGTGTGTGTGTGTGTGTGTGTGTGTGTGTGTGCATGTGTGTGTGATACATATCCTGCAATTTGTATTTTTTTTTGTATCTATAATTTAACATCTAAAATGTATTATATTCATTAATTTATTCAAATGTTTGATTATTTATTTTCCTGTCGTCAAGTAAACTAATCCTATAAAATGAAGTGTTTTTTGCTGCAGAGAACCATTGAAGAACCATAAGAATTAAAATATAGCTTTATAGTTATTTTCTCAGTTTTCTTTTGTATATTTTCACTACCAAAAAGAAAAACAGCATTTACTCTGCTTTCATTGGCTAATGAGATCAGATCTCCTGCTCTTCTGTCCTGAGGGCTGATTTGGGAACAGGAGGCTTGTCATCTCTGACAAACATCAGATGATGATGATCATGACGGTGGTTGCTCCTCGTTAGCCGGCGGCGGTGTGCGTCGTGGTTCCTGTAGTCCTGACCTGTATGACAGCATTACCTGAACCGCAGAAAAGGCCAGCGCTGTCAGAGACAATGTTCTGCATCCATCCGTCAGAAATGTGTGTGTGTTTATGATCAAACATGAAAGAGACATGAGGAAGGATGGACTGTCATATTCACAGATGGATGTTTAGGAATAGCATACTACTTCTGCTGTATCCCACAATGCAATGAGCGCAACATGACCTTCTAAATCCACTGTGTTGCATGATATAAACACAGTTTTTAAATGTTTAAATGGCAGAACGCGCATCTCATTGTAGATTTACTTCAAATGATATGCAGTTGTCAACTTGGAAATAATTATGGTTAAATAATTAATTTAGTATGAAAATGTCTTCATTTTTAGTAGCCCTATCAGATTAGGTGTCATAAACATATTGTGTGTGTGTTGTACTGTGTCCCATTCTGGTATACAGTATTGTACACATATATACTGTACACTTTGATTACTAAAATAAATACAATTACATTTAGTAAAAAACTGCTTATAAACTATACTGTACTGACATACTTAAAAACATAAGTTTTTAAGTTTGTCAGTGGGGGCAGTCGTGGCTCTAGTGGATAGAGCGTTGGACTTGTAACCCGAGGTTGTGGATTCGAATCTCGGCTCCGGCAGGGATTGTCCACGACTGAGGTGATAACCTTGAGCAAGGCACCGAACCCCCGACTGCTCCCCGCAGCGGCGCCCACTGCTCCAAGTGTGTGCACATGGATGGATTAAATGCAGAGAACATATTTCACTGCTGGTTATACTCTGTATAACGATTCAGTTAGGTTCATCAACAATTACCCCATCAGCTTCGGTCAGAAATCTTGGTGTAATCTTCGATGACCAGCTGACCTTCAAAGAGCACATTGCAAAGACTGCTCGATCTTGCAGGTTTGCACTACACAACATCAGAAAGATCAGGCCCTTTCTGACAGAGCATGCTGCACAACTTCTTGTCCAGGCCCTTGTCATTTCTAGACTGGACTACTGCAATGCTCTTCTAGCTGGACTTCCATCAAACACAATCAAACCTCTACAAATGATTCAGAATGCAGCGGCACGACTGGTCTTCAACGAGCCCAAAAGAGCCCATGTTACTCCTCTCTTTGTCTCCTTGCACTGGCTACCAGTTGCAGCTCGCATCCAGTTCAAGACACTGATGCTTGCATATAGAACAACCACAGGCTCAGCACCCACCTACTTCCACTCACTATTACGAATCTACATCCCCTCCAGAAGCCCCGCCTACTTCCACTCACTATTACGAATCTACATCCCCTCCAGAAGCCCCGCCTACTTCCACTCACTATTACGAATCTACATCCCCTCCAGAAGTCTGAGATCTGCTAGTGAGCGACGCCTCGTGGTACCATCACAGAGAGGCTCAAAATCACTCTCCAGAACATTCTTGTTCACCGTTCCTGGCTGATGGAATGATCTTCCCCCAACCCCCCCCCCCCCCCCCCCCCCCCCCCCCCATCCAGACTGCTGGATCCCTGTCAATCTTCAAGCAACAACTGAAAACTCATCTCTTTCAACTCTACTTGACTAAAAAAAAAAAAAATTATTTAACTTTTTTTCAAAATCTTCATCTTTCTCTTTATCTTTCTCTCCTTCCCTTGCTAGCTTGTACTTATTTGAACAATGCCTGAGACTTGGTGTTATTGGCACTTCCTCTGTTTGTTTGCCTCTTCAAGATTAATCGCTTTATGTATTCCCCAATTGTAAGTCGCTTTGAATAAAAGCGTCTGCTAAATAACTAAATGTAAATGTAAATGTATAATTGTGTATGTGACAAATAAAGCTCATCTGAGCTCAAATTGATTGATTGACAATAAAAATTAAGAATAAAACCCTGACAAAAATTACAAAAATGTGAACTAAAATTAAAACAGAAAATTCTTTGACCAGTATACTGGTTATTATAGTTTACTAAATCTAAGACCATACAATCAACCAATCAATCAATCAATCAATCAATCAATCAATCAATCAATCAATCAATCAATCAATCAATCAATCAATCAATCAATCAATCAATCAATCAATCAATCAATCAATCAATCAATCAATAAACAAATTAAGTTACTTCAAATAAAATAAAGCATTAACCAAAATAAAATAAAAACTTAAGCTTGTTTTATTTCAGATAGATACTATAACAAAATTTCTAATTTTCATTTAGTTTAACTTAAATAAAACTAGAATAAAAATTATATAGACATTCATATAGATATGTATTGAAAGAAAAATCATGAAAAAACACAATACAATTACTAAAACTAACTAAAATAAAAATTCTAAATAATAAAACTGTTAGTGGAAGTTTTACTATTATAGTGTCAACAATACTCAAATAAAACTAGGATAAAGTATCCTACTCAAAAATTGCTTGTAAATAATAAACAATACAAATAAATGGCAAGTAACATTAAGATATAGTCTCTTGTTGAAATAGTCTCTTGTTAAACTCCAATAATCTCTCATTTATAGTATGACTTCAAATAATACAAATTGTCCGAAATAGCCTACTGCACATTTTGACATACAGTATATAAAATATTCACATACTATACACACTTTAGAAATAGAGCAGTGTGGCAGTGTGCAGTTACAAAGCAATAGTTAAAGTGCATGTCCTTGCAGGAAAGCTCTGTGTTTCTGTCAGGCGTCTAATGTTCTCGCCGCTGAGGAAACATGAACATGTGTGCAGGCCATTAGCATTCGGCTCAGCGTGACGCGACGAGGCCTGTTCACAGCCGCTCACGGCTTGACTGACAGCTCGTCTGCGGCGGGTTCTTCCATTCCAGCTGGATCCGAATCTCTCCGGACTCTTTTCATTTCTAAGAGGGTAAATAACCAGCAATAAGCAGGTGCATTCGGCTGGGGATTCGAACACCGAGGCTTTGGCAGCTCATAGCCTCATACGACTTTGTGTTCCTCTATCCCTCGACAGCACTTGACAATAACGTTACAGGAGGTTATGATAGAGCGCCTTATGATAAAGAACACTGTTCAGCCTTCATGTCCTTATCGCGCTGAATATAAAGCGTGTTTTTCTTCAGAACGGCTTCGGTCTTTCATGAAACCCCATCAGAGCGGTAGTGAAATACCTGCGCTGGGATATTGCACTATTCTTCAAGTAGAATAGCCTCCAGTTCTTATAGAGATTAAAGGAGGTTGAATCTATAATCTTTGCAAACCTGTGCTTCCAATTATTGTCAGACTCTATAGTTGGGTTTGTCCTTATTGCATAACAATTACTGCATATGTAGACTCCAGTAGGATTTGTTTTGAAATAAATTAATACTTTTATTCAGCTAGGATACATTACATTGATCAAACATGACAGTAATGACATTTATTATGTTACAAAAATGTATAATTAAAATAAATGCTGTTCCTTTTTAACTTTCAATGCATCAGTGAATTCTGAAATCAGATGTATGGAAGTTTTCACAAAGAAATATGAAGCTACACAACTGTTTTCAAAATTGAAAATAATACGAAATATTGCTTGAGCTGCAAATCAGGATATTAGAGTAATTTCTGAAGAATCATGTGCCACTGAAGACTGGAGTAATGATGCTGAACATTCAGCTTTGATCACAGGAATCAAATTACACTGCACTATATATATTTAAATAGAAAAATATGGAAGCTTGTTTCCATCAAGGAATACATTTTATTTTTTAAAAGATAATTGCAACTTTTTATCTCACAATTCTGACTTTTTTTTCCTCATAATTCTGAAGTGTGGAGTTTTCTTATTTCTTGTCATTTTGATTTATTTGCTTAGATATTTTTTTGTCACACTTCCGAGTTGACCTTTTGATGTTTTAGTTTTTTTATGCCACATGATAACAATAAAAAAGAGTAAAGACTTTTTATATTACAGTCCTTTTTTTCTGACTGACTTTCCTTCTCAGAACTGCAAATTTATGACTAGCAATTATACTTTGAAATTCTGAGTTTGTAACTCACAATTGTGAGAAAAAACCCAAACATCTGAATTATGAGATATAAACTCAGAATTTCGAGAGAAAAAATCTGAACTGTGGGATAAAGTCACAGTTATTGTTTTTATTTTTACAGAAAATTATTGATAAAATAATTGCGGCCTTGGTAAACATTACATAGTTCTTGCAAAAATATAAAAAATCCCAAACTTTTGAATGGTAGTGCATAAAGAGTATAAAGATTATTATGTTTAATAACATTTATTTTTTTATTGTTGTTTTATAGCGGGCGATTAACCCTTTACTGCCGCCATCAAATCAAATCAAATCAAACACTTGCACTCTTTGCATTCTCTGCATCTCCTAAAATATAAACCTCTCCAGATGTAGGAAATACAAAGCAATATGTCTCAGTCGACCATGTTATGCGTTGTCTGTGCACAGTGAAAACACCTCAGCTTAATAAAGCTTACGGTGTACAGTTTTCGTCTCTGTTGAGTTCAGCCTCAGTGCTGCTGATGTAGGTTACTCTTGTAGCAATGCAGTTACTTTTCGTTACACTGCCATTGCCCTTTACACAGAACTAGCATGATTTCGCATAGACTTGTACACACCATTAACAAACAGTTTTGCAGTTGCGAGACCAGTGCACCTGCGGTGTCACAGTCTGTTCTCGTTGTGACTAATGTTTGCATAATGTTTGCTTTGTAAATGCACATATCACTGCGCTAATTGTCAAGATATCCTTTCTAGCTGACGGGTTCTGCTAATTGGCAATCAACCTCATGTGACAGTTCTTTTGCAGCTGCATTTGTAATTTCGTAGTGTCGTTTTGTAGCGTCTCTGTTGTTTTATTCACAATCTGTGTCAACACTGCTTGCACTCATACAATGCAACGTGCAAATGCATCTGAAATAGCTCCTAAAATGCTACTAAAAATGAAATGACCAGCACAGCGTTGCATAGCGTTGCAGGATATATAGAAATGGATGGGTTTTTTCAGCACATCTCTGCCTGGTCAGGCTCCATATCCAGGTAAAAGGTGCTCAGATGGAGCTCTTAGAGTGAGAGCAGATAAATACTTCAGGTGCCATTTACAGTGATGAAACTCAGCAGACTGTTCACCTCAGTCTGAGGACTGAAGGAGGAATACAGAGAGAGAAGCATTCAAAGGAAAGAAATAGAGAATAGTTTGGCTAAGAGAGACTGTCCTTTAGAGAGTGAGAGAGATAGAGAGAGAAGAAATCAATAAATGAATGCTTAAAAAACCTGTCCAAGTCACATTTCAACCCAAAATCAAAAGAATACATTTAACTTTTCAAATGCTGTCTATTTTATGACTATCTTTTTCTCAAGGTATAAATAAGCACTCAAATCTTTCTAAAAAATATTCAATATTATTTAAATTGTAAATTATTTATGCATCATTTATCACACTAAAGTAATACAACTGGGCTTAATTATCATAAACAATTAAATACATTTTCTATGGTCATAAAATATTGATGGTCTTCTTTTTATGCAAAATATAATTTCCAATTTTTCTGCATGATTTCTTTGCGAGATGAGCCAGGTTATGAACGGGTGTGAGAGGCAAAAATAAAATGCAGTGAAAATCAATACAGATGGCAAGCGTACAGCAAAAGGCTAAGAAAGGGTTGAGTTGGCAAAGGATGAAGTTACTGACATTTCGATTAGACCTGGAAGGGTCGTCAGTGTCCCAAGATACCGGTGTTGTTCAACTTTGACTCTAGTACAAAATCCTTGTCCATGTCTTCATGTCGCACTGGTATGGCTAAATGGCAGGACCATTTTCTGTTGCTCTTGTCTTTGTTTTAAAACACTTTTTGATGTAATTCAAATCAATACGTTCACAGAGATGGCACCAGTCTTATATAGACAAAGGCTTTCAGCAAGATTCAGTCTTTGCTCATTAGTTGCATGTTAAGTTGATTTTGTAATTTAGCAATTTGATATTTTGGATCACTGCCACCAACAAAAAAAGTTCAGAACAAAGTCACGGCAGAATAATTAGCACACCAGGAAACACACAGTATTTCTATGCTGAATGATTCAGTGTTTTTTAACAAATCAATTGACTTGCTCAGAAAGATAATCACTTTTTTCATAAGGAGTCATTTCTGAATAAGTCAGTTGAGTGAATGATTCAATGACACACTCATAAAGATAATCACAGGTTTTGTTGCTGTTATGGAATTTTTCCTTTACATGTATTGATCTTTAGTGAAACATACATTTCAGATGTATGCATTATGTTTTCTCACTCGTAGTTAGATAAGCATTCTGTGTGTGATGATGTACTATGATTGGGAAGTGATAGAGGTAAGGAAACGCAGATGGTCAGGGGGTCAAGGGGGCATTTGCCTGCCTTTTCTGTATAACCATTAATCGGTAAACAAACTGGTATCTCTCCTCTAGAGGAGGGAAGGAGGAGGCCTTGGAAGCAAAGGGGACTATAAAACAGACCGGCACTGCTTCTCCTTACTTCTTATCTTCTTATCTCTGGCTCTCTGGCTCTCTATAGCTATCTCTATCTCTCTCTCGCTCCTGACTGACTCACAGCTATGTGTGTTAGAACTGAGGGATCTTCTCTTGCAAGAGAATAAATACTTTTATTATTATAATTTGGACTCAGAGTGTCTCTTACTCAGTGATGATGTTTGTTAGAAAGAAATTGCCACAACATTGCTAAATGAATCAGTACTTTTGGGTAAATCAATGTAATGAATGATTCAACGAGCCGCTCATAATGAAACTCACTTGTTTTGTTGATTAATGAATTGGCTCTTTTGAATGAATCAATTGAATAAATGAATCGGTGACTCACTCATTAACTCACTTGATTCATTGCTGAAGGAATCTATTTTTGAACAAATTGTTTAAATAATGATTCAACAACTTGCTTGCTTTGTTGCTAAATAAGTCAGTGCTTTTGAACAAGCTGATTGAATGAACGATTCACTCATTTTATAAAGAAAATAAAATATGTTTTACCTACACTATGAAGACTATAATGTATAATAATATAATTTAGATATTTAAAATGAAAGAAGACTAATTAGTTTATAAGTCAATATATGTTTGTAAGCCCTGTTTAATTCATTTGTGCATGAAAACAACTTTCCAACATGCAATTCATTGGATTTTGGCTTCAATATTTCAAACCACCTTTGCCTGAATGTGTTTTGCATATCATTCATATTTCTGGGTCTTTGCTTTCCTGATAGTCAAGGCATGAATAGTCAAGCTCTGGTGTACTCCATAAATATTTGCCTTTAAGTCTGGCAAAAAGAAGACGAACTAGAAAACAGGCATTCCTTAGTCCATTTTTGCTTTTAATTTCCATTATTTGTTTTACATTTTCAGCAAAACAGTATTCAAATAATAGACGCTCAAATACCATATATAAGGGACTTGAGACAAGGGTATATTCAGCTACAGCCTCCTACATTCACAAAGAGCTTTTGATTTGTTCTGGGAACTGGAGCAGAACATCTTGGACTAAAAAAAATATAGCGTTCAGAGTCAGCACACTCACAGCGGGAGACAAGGATGGAAAACAAACATGTCTCCTCATATCACTGCTGTAACATAGAAGCGAGATGCTGAGGCGTCAGCGTAGCTGAGCAGAAGAGTATGATTAGTGTTTACCTGAGGTGTGACCAAATATATCTACTGTGCTATAGCAAAATCTCCACATTTCCAATGTCACACAGTATATACTAGCACGAAGAGATCATTTTCATACGAGTTGTTCAAATGAAAACCTGCAGTGGAATCTCTTCAGAAGCTGCTAATGACAGCCATGGGCAGGTTTCGCATCCCCAGATGCCGACAAAGGAAAGACTTTGCCAGTATGTTTCCTTGGAAACTCCTTGAATAACAATTGCTGCTAGCTGTTTGTTGATGTTGCCAACTCTTCCAGTCTGATGCATGCCAGCATGTGCCTGTGTTTCAAGTGTGAGGCGCTGGTGTTGAACATATGCTTGGCAGCACCGCATCTCATTGAAGCCAAAAACATGCAAACCTTGCACTTAGATGTTTGCAGTTGACCTGGAGTCACTGAGACCTGCCCTAAAAACATGTTTGACCAATCAAACCTTAGCAACGGTTTTCTCTCTTTTTTTAACATCATTTAGTCCATCAGTCAGGTCTTAAGTAAAAATGAAGTTATTTTTATGCCTTTTTATTGAGATAGGACAGTAGAGAGACAACAGAAATGTACTGGGAGGAGAGAGGAATCGGCAAAGGATCTCGAGACGGGAATCGAACTCGGGTCACCGTGAGCGTAGTTGTGCTATATATCGAAGCACTAACCACGAGGATATTGGCGCCAATGGGGAATTGAGTTTTAATGATAAACCATTACAATCAGACCTACTCAGAGCTACAAGGTTGTTAATAAATGATATATGCTTCACTTGAAGCCATCAGTCCTCATTATTTCCTTTTTTTTATATAGTTGTGTTCAACATTGGAATTTCTAGTGAAAAACTACATTACCCATGATTCTGCAAAAGAATCTCCACCAATCAGAGAGCTGATACAAATTGCTCTGAAAGAACCGCCCACTCCGATTAAGCATAATTAATTAACTGAGTCTCTTTATGCTCTCAAACTAAAAACTACATATATTTATATTTGCATATTTTGCAATAAATGTAAAATTACAATTATTTTATATACATAATTAACCTATTTAAATCAATTGTTTTATATTTATCCATCATCACTTGCCGTGCTTGTAGTTCTTTCCCTCATTAAAACCATTAATTACAAAGTCTTGTATCTTTTCTCTTGTAATTTTTCTTCAGATCAAAGTTTGTAATGTTGTGATTCACCTCAATGCTGATTGGTTTGGTTTTAACATTTTTTTTTATTAATTCATACATTCGGTCGATTTAAAACAGTTAGCTGCTTCATTTAGCCATTTCTTCTAAGAAAAACCAACCTATTCATGAGAAAATATATCTATTCCAATAGGTGGCGAAATCGTATGAATTCACAGAATGTGATTTCTACAGAAATGTGGATTTTTATAAAATCACCAGGCAGAGCCGATCCTCCCTATACGCAGAATACGCAAGCCGCGTAGGGCCCCCGAAACACCAGGGCTCTCAAAAATGATTACATTTTTTTAATTTGGCCAGCGGCAAATGAAAACATGAATGATAATTTATTGCAATGCGGCACTGTCGCCCTTTCTACGTGAAAAAAAACTCAAATCATGTAATGTGAATGTTGTAAATTCTCTTGCCCGAGACTTAAAAAAACGGTTTGAAAGTATAGCGAGCCGTGGAAGAGATGCTGTTTCTCGAGCACTTTCCGCGAGTGCCATTAGAGATGGAGTAAACACAGACAAATGCGTTTCATTCATTGTTCATAGCCAAACCCCAACCCCCCCACCCCCATGACACAGTATTGCGTAGGGCCCCCAGAAGCCAGGGGGAAACCAGTAAGTGGGACATAAACAGATCCTTCGAAAACTTACAAATGAGATTCTATAAAATTAGTGACCAGTTCGTCGAAAGTAAAATAGTTACGGTTTGGTGAAGCCAACAATTTTGAACTAAGTTGTGTGAAAAACTCCCATGTTCTCCGCCAGCGTGCAACTTCACATGCTTACAGGAAAAAATTACAGCCAGGAACAGATTAGCCGTAAGTACAGTGCTTAGAACTGGTGAACTGCCCAACTCAGCCTCAATGAAGCCTTTTGGCATTCCCCATTCATTGTATTTTCCTTCAGAGAGCAAAGGCTGTGGTATGAATGTTACTCTTGACACTTTTCCAATTGGCTCTTTAGACACTCACCGCTGCGAGCTTGTGTGAAGAGACGCTATGAAGCTCTGCGGAGACACGCAGCTGATTACACGTTGGGAGTCGACTCGCTTGCGACCCGTCATTTTGAGTGCCTAGCACAGGATGGCAAACGTGGACTGAACATTAATACCAATGTTTCCAAAAGCTATTGACGGCATCAGACGCTACACTGCAATTAAATGCTGCTAGCATGTAATTCACATGGCACTGCAATGGCACCATCCTAAGAACAAAAGACAGGTTGTGGTTCGCTTTGTTTGCTACGGCAAGCAACACTATTACTTGGGCTCTTGGGGTAGTGATTTGAACAAACCCCTAATGCTAAGTCTGGTTTGTAACCTGCTATCTTGTATAACTTGCATCAGATTTGTGTATGTTAAAACAGGTGGATAAAATGTCCCAGACACTCAGAACAACCTAGCAACTACTCAAAAACACACTAAATCCCAACCAGAACAAAATAGCAACTGCAGCAATTGACTAAAACCACCCAATCAGCTTAGCAACACACTAATGACCAACCACAATAATTTAAAAACCACATAGTAACACACTAAAAACCAAGCAGGACAACTTTGCAATCACAAAGCAGCACAGTTAAAACAAAAAACACTTAGAACATCTTAGTAACACACAAAAAATGGCCAAGAACAACTAAGCAGCACATTAAAAAACTCTTAGAACACCTTAAAAACACAATAACACCACCCTACAAACCACCCAGAACACCCTAGCAACAGACTATAAACAGACCAACACAACTTAGCAACTGCATAGTTACACACTAAATATAATCTTTAGAACACCTTAAAAACGCCATAGCAGCACCCTAAAAAAACGCCAAGACACACCCTAGCAACCACACAACAACACATTAAAAACCAAGAACACATGAGCGACAGCATAGCTAAAAACCTAAAATCACCCCAAAAACAAGAACACGCTAGCAACCACATAGCAACTCACTAAAAACCACTTAGAACACCTTAAAACTGCATAGCAATGTCCTACACACCATCCAGAACACCGTAGCAACACACTAAAAAACAACCAGAACAACTTAGCAGCACATTATAAACCTCCCACAATGCCCAACAACTGCACAGAAACGTGTTAAAAGTTAACAACTACTCTGAACACCTTAGCAACCATCATCAGAAAACTGTGAAATCTAGTCCCTCCACATAGAGGGTTAATGGAATACACTGAGTAGATGAAGCATTGCGACGTCTTCAAATAACCCTCGTAAGAATATAAAGGTTTCTGTGTAAGAGTAAAGTCAGTCTCCTTCAATTTCTCTCACACTCGGCTGCCTGGTGATGTTGCCTTGGCAACTGCATTGCATCCGTGAAGTCTGTGGAAGTGCAATCCTGCCCCTGAAAAAAACACACACAAAGTCAAGAAACACAGTGATGACTTCATTTTCTTCCCTAAATGAGAGTATATCCCTGGCGTTTAAATTGATGAGCATTGAAAGAATTTCCCCTGACACTCGTCTCTCTGATAGATACAAGCTCTGCCCATTGAGACAGAGAGGAACCAATCAGCATCTAGCGTTTTGTTTGTGGAGATCAAGTCAGAAAGCTATTTAAGCTGCTTGTATTGGCCATCTGAGCTTTAGCAATCCATGATCAGGCTGTCTGATGAGGAGAAACACTGAAATTGTTTTGAATTGGCTGAAGTGCTCAGAATCTTAAAGGATAGTTCAGTCAAAAATGAAAATTTACTTTTAATTTACGAGATTCATCCGAGATACACTGTAAGTCAATGGCTACCATCACTTTAAGAGTCAAAAAAGCATATACAGGCAACACAAAATTAATCCCTGTGGTTCCTGGCAGTATATTGATGTCTTAGGAAGCGAAACGATTGCTCTGTGCAAGAAACTGAACATTATTTACGAAATGATTACCTGTAATCCAGAGCTGCAGGCAAACGGGGAGATCCGATTCTTTTCCATGAACTGGTTCTTTCAGACAGTTTGATTCTATGAACTGGTTCAGTTCACTAGATGCCACATATATACGATTATATATTATTAAACACAATAATTAAACACAGTGATGTGCTGTGGTGATGTGACAGTAAAATTGATTTGATTTGATTATGATGTTTTATTTGTCTAAAGCATATAAAGTGAATAAAACTCTTCATCAGCTCACATTTTTACATGAATGAAGGGATGAAATGAAAGTTTTTATGGTTTCCCATCATTTAAGTGCTGGGTCACGCATGCACATATAAGTGGCTCATTGGTCTTCGGTCGGAGTCGAACGGTTTCCTCAGTTCAGTGACTGTTGGAAGGAACTGGAGCACTGAATCAGTTCATTCATCACAGGATCAGAAACACTGCTGTTTGAGTGACTGTCGTGCATCTGGAAGCGAGTGTAGATTGAGTAACTTGTAGATCTGTGCTGCTCGAGCCACAAACGGTTTCAGACGATTCAGTCAGATTTGATGAACTGCTTCAACTAGTTTAGCAAAAAGAACCGTTCAAAAGAATGATTCATTCATGAACCGAACAGCACCCCGAACCGTCTGCCTGAGGCTCTGGATTACAGGTAATAATGCTGTAAATAATGTTCAGTTTCTTGCACAGACTGATTATTTCACTTCATAAGACCAATATATCATCAGGAGCCACAGGTATTCATTTTGTATTGTCTGATATGCTTTTTTGACTCTTCAAGTGCGGGTAGCCACTGATTTGCATAAAACCTAAAATCATAAAATCTAACAAAAGAGCTAAATATCTTCTTTACTGTTCTACGGAAGAAAAAAAATAATCTACTATTTGGATGGCCTGAGTAAATTAACAGCAAATGTACATTTTTGGGTGAACTATCCCTTTAAAGCATTGTCTGATTTTCTATTTGAAATTACGGGATTCATATTAAACAACAAATGTTGGTTGCGTTGTGAATACTGCATCAGTCTCTATTGGGACTTGATTGTTAGTGTGTTTCAGATGTTAAATCTTGATTCTTTTAAAGTTGGTGTCAGCATTATTTCACTCCTGACCTCATTCTCCAGCTCACCATGGGAAAGCTCACACATGTAGTGCATGTAGAAATGAACCACTCTTTCTATTTTTAGCCCAGAGCTGCATTCTCGCCGTGTGCTTCACCACCAGCTGTGCTTCAGGTCAACACGTGGACACGTATCAAAACACTGCTGGCTGTTTGTACTTCCTCTAGAATCACTGTTTGATTTGACTTCACATCACTCCAGGCTAGAGGCTGGAGACGAGCGTTGTTTGAGATGCTGAAGAGCGGATCCTATAGCAGCGTGACAGATGGGTTTTAAAACTAGGATTGTATGGCATTTAGAACTGAATTCAATTCAATTAATTTCCAGAGCTTCCATTCAATGACTGAATCGCGAATAGGATGCTGAATCATGACGTTGAAAAAAAATAATATATGTGTGTGTGTGTGTGTGTGTGTATACAGTATACACACACACACACACACACACACACACACAAATGTTGGGTTTCATGTTTTATTGGACTTTCCATAGACGTAATGGTTTTTATACTGTACAAACTGTATATTCTATCCCTTACACTGCCCTATCCCTATACTAACATCACAGAGTTTCTGCAATTTACATTTTCAAAAAGACATTAGTCTGATTTATAATGTTTCCTCATGGGGACCAAAAAATTCCTAAGACAAGGATTTGGATATTGCCATGTTGTGGGACATTTTGTCCCATAACGTAGGGTATACCTGTACCACACACACACTAACCCAATCTTACACATCACACACACACACACACACACTTACACACACATCACACACACACACACACACACACACACATATAATTAAATGTAAATTATTTTATTTTTATATTATTATTATAAATGTTTTGGATTATTTAAAAAATATATTTGTATATGATTAATATTGTATTTTTATATATTATTTTATTGTTAATATTATTATTTATTTTTATTTACAATTGTTTTATGGACATTTTAAGGTGCTGTGGGGCAAAATTGAAATCTATTTTGATATCTGTGTGAATTCCTTAGACTATATTGAACTTTCAGGGAATAATTAGTTCAAATTAATGGTGTAATTATTTAGCAAAACTTGCAGAACTTTTGTTATCCTACTCAGCATCCTGTAACCCAATTCTTTTCCGATTCGCTTCAGTTCAAACCTTGCCTCCTCGCTGTTGCTCAATATGAGAGCCGAGAGCCACAGCTATGCTAATGCATCTCGTACACAAGAAAGCCAGCGCTCCCCGCTGACTGAGGCCAGGAGCCCTGAAGAATCCTCTCCATGGTCATGCCATGCCTGTCGCAAAAAGATGAAAACAGAAGATTATGCATGGCAGCCATGCAGAGCCGGAGGCGATGATCTCAGTCAACTTTAATCACAGAGATTAGAGACACCAGGGGCGCGGCCGAACAACACCTAGCAAAGTCTGTCTGCAGGGCTCCATGTGAAGACGACAAACCTCATGTAATATACATGAGTGCATTCTCATTTAGATACGCCACGGCTGAGAGGTTTAGGATGCTAGACTGGTACTTAGGGATAAGAATCGTCAAGAATTAAATGATTCTTGTTCCAATTCCACTTAACAAATCCAGTGCTATGACAACAGCATGGTCACAAAGACTCATAAATATTCTAATGAATCAGTCAAAAGGATTCACAAATGTCCTACTGAATCAGTCAAAATGATTCATAAATGTTCTACTGAATCAGTCAAAAAGATTAATAAAAGTCCTACTGAATCAGTCAAAAAGATTCATAAAAGTCCTACTGAATCAGTCAAAAAGATTCAAAAATGTCCTACTGAATCAGTCAAAAAGATTCACAAATGTCCTACTGAATCAGTCAAAATTATTCATAAATGTTCTACTGAATCAGTCAAAACGATTCATAAGTCTTATAATGAACTGATCAAAAATATTCAAAAACCTATGAAGGAATTTTATGGATTTGATTCAATAGAATATTTATGAGTCTGATTCAGTAGAACATTTGTGAAGCTTTTTGACTGATTCAGTAGAACATTTGTGAATCTTTTTGAGTGATTCAGTAGAACATTTGTGAAGCTTTTTGACTGATTCAGTAGAACATTTATGGATCTTTTTGACTGATTCAGTAAAACATTTGTGAATCTTTTTGACTGATTCAGTAGGACATTTATGAATCTTTTTGACTGATGCAGTAGAATATTTGTGAATCTTTTTGACTGATTCAGTAGAACATTTATGAATCTTTTTGACTGATTCAGTAGGACATTTATGAATCTTTTTGACTGATTCAGTAGGACATTTATGAATCTTTTTGACTGATTCAGTAGGACATTTGTGAATCTTTTTGACTGATTCAGTAGGACATTTGTGAATCTTTTTGACTGATTCAGTAGAACATTTATGAATCTTTTTGACTGATTCAGTAGGACATTTGTGAATCTTTTTGACTGATTCAGTAGGACATTTGTGGATCTTTTTGACTGATTCAGTAGAACATTTGTGAATCTTTTTGACTGATTCAGTAGTACATTTGTGAATCTTTTTGACTGATTCAGTAGGACATTTGTGAATCTTTTTGACTGATTCAGTAGAACATTTGTGAATCTTTTTGACTGATTCAGTAGAACATTTATGGATCTTTTTGACTGATGCAGTAGAACATTTGTGAATCTTTTTGACTGATTCAGTAGAACATTTATGAATCTTTTTGACTGATTCAGTAGAACATTTATGAATCTTTTTGACTGATTCAGTAGGACATTTGTGAATCATTTTGACTGATTCGGTAGGACATTTATGAATCTTTTTGACTGATTCAGTAGGACATTTGTGAATCTTTTTGACTGATTCAGTAGGACATTTGTGAATCTTTTTGACTGATTCAGTAGGACATTTGTGAATCTTTTTAACTGATTCAGTAGGACATTTGTGAATCTTTTTGACTGATTCAGTAGGACATTTGTGAATCTTTTTGACTGATTCAGTAGGACATTTGTGAAGCTTTTTGACTGATTCACTAGGACATTTGTGAAGCTTTTTGACTGATTCACTAGGACATTTGTGAAGCTTTTTGACTGATTCAGAAGAACATTTGTGAAGCTTTTTGACTGATTCAGTAGGACATTTGTGAATCTTTTTGACTGATTCACTAGGACATTTGTGAAGCTTTTTGACTGATTCAGTAGAACATTTGTGAAGCTTTTTGACTGATTCAGAAGAACATTTGTGAAGCTTTTTGACTGATTCAGAAGAACATTTGTGAAGCTTTTTGACTGATTCAGTAGAACATTTGTGAATCTTTTTAACTGACACATTTTCTGACCGATTCATTAAAAGATATGTACGAGTCAATTTTTTGGTCAATCACACAACACTGGTCGTGCTTTATGTTTGTTACATTTGTGCTAGTTGTTTGTCAACAGAAATGAGTTGTCACTTAACTGTTTTGCATCATTTTACTATATTTAATACTCATTACATTCAGTTCAAACAGCAAGTTCATAATTTAGCCAAAGCAGTTTCTACTACTGTGGACTTACTCTATAGATTCAGTAGTGATTTTGAGTAGTTTAGTATGTCCTTCTGTCCACGTTGTTCCATTTAGATGAATCTTCCTCTATAATTTTGTTTTGCTGTTGGTTCATTATGAACATTATCAAGTTAATTTCTAGCTCTACCACCAGAGGCCATTTTTATTATGAGGGTTAAAAAGTTGTAGTCGATATAGTCACACGTATATAATCACCCGCTTCAATCCAATCTCTGCCATGTATTATTATGAAGACAGGCCACTTCCTGTCCCATCATAACACAAATCAACACTGACTGCTAATTCTTGCTGGGAAAACTAACGTTCCACACTAATTACTGCAGGAGGAAATGATATGATAGGCTTTCTCAGGCGGTGTGCTGTTAAATTCATGACCACGCAGCACCTGTCTGGGTGTTTGGTGATGCCATACGTTCATCCCGCTCTGAACGCTGACTCCAAGAGCAAATACCTTGCCCCTCAAGGTGAGAGACCCTCTGCATACCAAATCAGTCCTGCCCCGTCCTGTCAGGACCCATTCAGCAGAGCATCCATCTCCCCCGGCTCGCTCCTCTCTCAGATGAGGTTAGAAAAGGCATTGTGGGTAATGATATGCCATCATCTCTTTGCTTATGGTGCTTGGCATCTAATGGCCCCAGAAAGACATACTCATGTGTGCATGTGTGCACGTGGATGTTCCCCAGCCTCAGGTCATTGAGCTGATTGACCTGATTGAGCATTGTTTACTGGTTATGATATCAACATGATAAACGGGGAATAAGCTATGGATTCATGCTGGAGAGTTATATCAGATATTCAGAATGATTTTGCATTAATTAGGCAATTGTCTTTTGGGAAAATGTTTAAACTTTATCTTGCATATTTTTGTCTAATCAAATCAAAACTAGAATGGGAATTTTGACTCAATTAATTCATTTACATGATTCAGTTCAAATCACTCGATTCAACGAATCAGTTCAAAACTCATACTGAACAATTCATGTGTGATCTCACAAAAAAAGTTATATTATGTGTTATTGTAGGAAGCAAATAAATGAAAATTAATAAATCAATCATCCAAATCATACTATTTAATGAATCGATTTAAACATTTACATTTAAAAATCAGAATAAATTCAAATACAAACAAACTACTTCAATAACAGACAGTAGGAAATTCAGCCATTAGGTCCAAGAAGTTGAAACAGACTTTCTGTATCAGAGAAATGGCCAGCTGAACTTGAAGGCTGAATCCGAGAGGGTCAAAGGTCAGGGGCGATGAAGAGCTCTTCAAAAACACATCTGCATCAAACCCAGGATGAAAACAGACAGTTGTCAAAGCCACTTTGTCGTGTCTCATAACACATCTCCATCTGAGCTCTCATAATCTGTCTCTTTTGTTTAGCAGAGAGATATTATTGAAAACCCCTGGTGGCGGACAGATAAAGATTATCATTAATCCAGTTTCTCTTAATAAGAATTTCATACAAAGCAGCTGGTGCATATTAAACCGAGAGCGGAGCAATAAAAGGTAATGCACTAATTTCTTCACATATCACATTAATGTGTAAACAAACGGGAACTGAGCCTTGAAGACACGGTTTGGAAACGTTTCCCAAATGCCTCTGCTTTGAAGCGCCACATTTTCTTAATTAAACTTTATTTGTGTTCTCGAAAAGAAAGTCCATGTGCAAAGCGTGGCTGTTGAACATAAGATGTTGTTGAAAACAGTGGTTTGACCACGTTTGAAGTCCGGTTTGGAGGAAGGAGAAAGTCACACGGATGAGGACACATCTGGAAACGGGATGGTCACTCACACTTCATTCAGTCGGCTTTGAGACGGAGCACTTCTGGAAAACTCATTAAAACCTTAAAAGCTCTTGTAAAGTCAACATGAAACAGCGTTCACCACTCGTTTTGCTTTCTTGGTAAGTTTACATAGCAGGAAGGCAAGGGTCAGTAGCTATGGAAGCTTGTTTTCGCCACAAGGATATAAATACAAAAGGTAACTGCACATTTTTTCCTCACTGACAAAAAAAGTTATGTGAGATTAAAAGTTGCAACTAGGATAATAAAAGTCAGAATTCAATTAGCCAAAATGATCAGATGAGGCATATGAACATCTACTGCATGTGACCAACAGGTGCTAGCATTAGCAGGACATCTGTCCATACATTATAACATACATTTCCTCTTTCTTTTGCTCCATTCATCATGTCAGTATCCTCCAGACCCCTCGAACAAGCAGATGTCTCTGTTTCTGCTGCAGAAACTCAGTGTAACTGCATGAGAGGAGATGTAGCGGAGAAGGAACTCAAGGCTTACAGATGCATGAAGACAGGAGACAAATGATGGATTTTCACAAATGCAGCATTTGTTTCTTATTTTCATCAATGTCGGCCTGAGGTTGTACATTATCCTGTTAGCGATTGAGTTCAAGTGAGGTGAATACAGCAATGCAGTGCGGCGATTAACTTAATTATCAGGCCTGTTTGCAATTATGCTACAAACGAGAGATACAGAGCTTTGATCCTGAGCAAGACGTCTGTGTGCTTCAGGATGGACCTAGAGGAACCAGATAAACTCCACTTCATGCACTCAATGCAACACATTTTGCTTGTATTTATTGGGAACAAAAGAATCATGGGATGTTTGACTAAGTTAGTCTGTTTCAACAGCTTTTTTTTCCAGATCTTGTAGTCATAAAACACAAGTTGTTGGAAATGTGTTAGTGTTTTTTATTATGTGTGCATCTGTTTTAATTTATGTATTTCTTTATTTCTTGTTTGTTAGTTACTAGGACTGGGTAATGTAAATAATAATAATAATAACAATAGGTAAAATTAATATTTTCATTTTCTATGTAACCAATTTTTATTTCATTTTAATTATATACGATTAATATTTATTTACATAAATATATATGTGTAATTAACATAAATGCAATTATCAATAATTGCAATTTGTATTTTTATATTTATTCATATTAATGTTATTTATTTTATTTAAAAAAAAAATCAATTTCAACCAAACAGTCAAGTCTACATCTGTAGATTCAAGATGTTTTTGAACACGACAATATTATTTAATCTATAATCAAACTTATTAACTTGAATGCAATTTTTTTATATAAGTTTAAAGATATGCTTTTAAAACATTAGCAAACACCTTCAGATTACGGTGGTGAGTTTTGCGTATGCAAATTCTAATTATCTTCAGAAAATGTAAAAATGCAGTTTAACCAAAACTTCTACCAGAACATTAATTAATCAGCAGAATTAATTTATCTCATGCATTAGTGCATTAGTTGGTTGTCCATTTATTACTGTAAATATGTATGAGCATATGAATTATGAATGATGTTAATGCATGTCTTTGTGCTTGGAGCACTCTGTGTCCATCTCTGTATAATCTACAGTGCATCAGAGGGACGCAGAGCCCTCGGGGGAGTTCGTTCAGCGCATTCAGATGTGACCGCCACTAAAAGCGGCTCGTTGAAGGCTTCTCTATAGTGCTGACCCAAGAGAAAGAGATGTCCGGAGTCTGTAAGGTAGCGTTTCAGTTTCTTTGGTTCACTGTAAACCCAAATAAGTTGGCAAAACTGGAGGTAATCAGTTAAGGAATGAAAGTTTTAAGAACTGTCAGATGTTAATACATGCTCCTAATTTGAAACTGTTGAGTAAGCTAATTCATATATTTAATTCAAAATGATCATTAATCAATTATCTGAATTATCAGATACTGTATTTACAGATACAACAACAAAACGAATAATATATAAAAGATGTATACAAATTATATAGACCTATTTAAAATCATTAAAACTGATAAAAATGTCAAGAACACAACAACGTACTTTAACTTTAACTAACTAAAACAAAAAAAAGTAAAGATTATTAATACTAAATTGTGTTTAAAATACTGACACATGCTGTAGATTCTTTATTGGCGTTTTTATGTTTGTTGTCTGCATGAACTGCTTTGATGTGATCTTCTAAATCAGTCTCAGATTGGTGCAAGACTTACTCTTGGATCACCACTGAATCCATGCAGAAGAAAAACTTTGTCCATTTAGCATTAATCATGAGCAGGAGACATCAAAGCAGTGCAGATATATGCAGTGATGCATCAATCCTGAGCTGCCGAGCCAGTACAATTCTTTGCCAGTTTGCCAAGACGGGCAGAAAAATTGTAATTACTTTATTTTCATCCCAAAAGTAATTTCCTGACCCTCTCAAGCAAGGATGATACATACAGTATTAATGAGAGCAAACTGGGGGGCACAATCTGAAACGCCTCTGATACAAAGGAGGAAGAAAGGACGTTTGCTGGAGGAATAGCCCGTCCGTAGATTAATATGGATGTTGAATTCACTCGCTCAGTCTGATCCTTAGCAGCACAGTAATGGAGGCTAAATAGCTCTGATATGCAACATCAAATACAAAAGAAAACAATTAATTGATTTTATCACCAATGCAAATACGACCCAAATATGAGGGTCCAGTTATATGAACTAAATTTAGAAGTCAGTCATAAAACCCGCCAAGAATACCACAAAAAATCAATCATATTAATCATTAATATTAATATCAGCAGCATAATTATGTATAAGAAATGTATATATTTTGTGTGTATATATATATAAAATGTGTGTATATATATATATATATATATATATATATATATATGTATGTATATATTCTGTACATCTATATATTTTTTATGTAAAGTAACATTTTAATTGTTGTAATAAAGTAACATATCCTTGAAAAAAAGTGATGGGAAAGTTACATTTTACCACAAAGTGTGTGTGTGTGTATATATATATATATATATATATATATATATAGATATATATATAGATATACACACTATATTGCCAAAAGTATTGGGTCACCCCCTTCTAACGAAAGGTTTGAGTACTTTAGTAATTTCCATGAGTACAAATCTTAATGTTTAAGCATATAATGATATTCTAGGGAATTGTGTGCTTCTAATTGTATAGCAACAGTTTGGACAGGACTCTTTTCTATTCTAACATGACAGTGTCTCTGTGTATAAGACAAGAATCAGAGAGAAATGATGATTCAGTCAGTGTGGAAGAACTTGACTGGTCTGCAGAAAGCAGCTGAACACCTCTGGTGTGACTTTAAATGAGCCACAAACTCATCACCAAACACTAATGACTTGTACATTCATTATATGGACAAAAGTACTGGCACCCCTTCTTTAGAAGAGAAAAATGCACTTCCAAACTGTGGCAACAAAGATGGAAACATAATTCATGTACTTAAAATTTTTATTTCCACCTCAGTTGCAACAGTTTTGAAGTGTATGAAATGACTGTACCCATATGTACCCGTATGTCATTAGTGTTTGGTGATGAGTTTGTGTCTCATTTAAAGTCACACCAGAGGTGTTCAGCTGCTTTCTGCAGACCAGTCAAGTTCTTCCACACTGACTGAATCATCATTTCTCTTTGATCCTTGTCTTATACACAGAGATACGTCATGTTAGAATAGAAAAGGGTTCTGTTCAAACTGTTGCTATACAATTAGAAGCACACAATTCCCTAGAATATCATTATATGCTTAAATATTAAGATTTGTACTCATGGAAATTACTAAAGTAGTCAAACCTTTCATTAGAAGGAGGTGACCCAATACTTTTGCCAATATAGTGTGTATATATATATAATTAACATCATTGTATTCATGTAAATTATTGTTGACAATATTGGGAACTACCAACTAAATAAATAAATATTAAGGTAATAATAAAATCACTCAATAGAATAGCAATTTCAATGTAAATTTCCTTTATGCAAAACCAGTTTTTTAGTTGATTTTCGTGAGATTATTTCTGATGAAATGAACTGGAAAAGTGAGATCCCTCATACGATCATTATTTTGCATATGGAAATGCATATGATTCATAATTGAGATTTCTGATAACCATGGTAACTGCATAATATCACTTAGGGCCAGATATAGATGATGAGCCGTGTCATGTGTGAAGATGCTGTACCTCACACGCTATATCAGCCGTCCGTCCAGAAACACAGCAGATGACCGCTCTCTGACAGAAATCCACCCGTCTTCATCCAGTATACAGTCAGGGTCACAGCAGGTCAATGAAAACACAGAAAGACCAAGTCCAGAGAGATGAGAGTGCTTGAGGTTACGTGAGACTGGAGCTGAAAACAGCAAAGAATAGATCAACTTGATTAGGATATAATGCAGATGTTGTGAATAGACTTGCACACATTTCTCACACATGGAGAACCTCACACCTGTACAGCGGTGACACAGTCGCCCATTCTCAGGCTGTGTGAACATCAATAGAATTTATTTTGTGTTTAAATGAAACTTGACTGGGTTTGTATTGATCTGTGAGCAAATAGGCCAGAATAATAAGAGACAAATGAATAGCAGCTTAGAGATGTTTTGTTGTTCAAATTCAACTCCAGATTCAATCAGCTCACCTCGCTGACTCATACGTACTTACAGTTCAGCTTATTCTGAATAACTAAAGCCTGAAATGTACTCTTTATGTGCATAGATGCAAGCGTTTCCAGCTTCACAAGCTAGATTTTGTACATTGTTGTGTTTTGAAATAAGGCCACAATTCATAATTTAACATGCTGCATTCTCAGTACAGATTCAGTTTCATATTGAAACATTCTTCTGCATGCAAAAGTTTTATTTTAACATCAGTCATGTACGTATAAGACAAATCTGGCTGTACATGCACTTTATAAACAAGGCTGCAGATTTCAGCTGTAGTAGAATCTGCAGCATGGCCATTTCTGCTTGAGATGAATGTGGTTGATTTTAGCTGCTCTGGGAAAGTCACATATTTATTTAGAAGTTTGTTCAGATGCTGAAGGCAGAAACGCTGCTCAGCCCATCTAGAGAGAAATGCAAACGTTCCTCCTGATGTCCTTCTCCCAAAGGTAATGTTGGTTTCTCATCTCACAGCTGGTGCTTCTACATGGCTTTAGGCTACAGCGACACATTATGGTTTGAGAATACCAACAATACCAAGCATTTTACCTTTCTGAGAGGAACCTTTTGTGTAGTTTGAGACAGAAGCACTCATAATGGTAAAGATGAAGTCATATTAAATGTGAGGTTTGACCAATCAGCATCCAGAGCTTTGTGTGAACGTCTGTATAATCAGTAACCAGGAGCTCAGTGTCTGGATGAGAAACACACAGAGTCAGATAAAGGAAGAGCCAGGCGGAGACACATTGTTTGATCACACACAGACTCTCTGAATGCAGGATTATCCGTCCGCTCTCAAAAACTGAAATGCTCAGAGTTGCTGCCATGGTTTATTATCCTTAACTAAAGCCAAAATTAAAACAGCCACAATGTTTTTACTTAAAATAGACATTAAAGGGTTAGTTCATTCCAAAAATAAAATTCTGTCATTATTTATTTACCCTCAAGTTGATCTAAACCGGTATGAGTTTCTTTCTTCAGTTGAACACAGAAGAAGATATTCAAAAGAATGTTGGTAACCAAATGGTAGCCATTGACTTCCATTGTAATTTTATTTCCTTACTGTGGAAGCAAATAATAATAATAATTCCTTATATTTATATAGTGATTTTCTGGGCACTCAAAGCGCTTTACATACAAGGGGGGGGGGGGGGGGGGGTCTCATCAACCACCACCAGCCAAATGGCTATTGTCAGCTGTTTGGTTACCAATATTCTTCAAAATATAATATTTGTATTAACTCATAGAGGTTTGGAACAACTTGAGGCTGAGAAAAATATGACCGAAGTTTCATTTTTTGGAATGAGCTAACCCTTTAATGTCCATTTTAATTAACTGTCCCTTGATATATATATTTCACAACAATGATAATTATTTTCAGCTTTAACTTGAAGTACTAAAATACATAAATCTGATATTTAGAGACATTTAGCATTCCATCACTTGTCCAGCAATGTATGCTCTGCTGTAAATGGGTGCCGTCAGAATGAGAGGCCTGAGTTATAACAGAACAATCGCTCATTAATCTAAAGTCAAAAGTGTGGATAAGATTAGATGGGTAAGATTGGACAACATAATACTGTATATGAACCACATATAGAAGACGCTCAGCTCCTTTAACATCATATTCACAGAGGACGGTTTCCTTTAACGCAGACTAAAGTATTCTCATTGGGATTCAGCATCAGTTCCTCTAGTTTAATCCAGGATTAGAATGCATCGGCGCTGGGAAAAACAGCCCATAAATGTTACTTCTTATTAAGCAAGATCAGTATTCTTTAGAATTACACTCGAAAGATCAATACGTGTGCAAAGATGTGAGCTATTCACAAATATTACAGAAACAAATACCAGTCAAATGCATTTTTTAATCACAGTTCATACATTCAGAGAGCATTGTTTCAGTCTGGCGTGAGTTAATGGGCAGGAGCTGGAGTAGCTATAGGGAATATTTTACCATTGATAGCGGAGAATCGCTCTGTGATTGGGTTATGTTCACATGTCTGGGCCAAACCCTACGGGCAAGAACCGAAAAACCCTCTTCAGCACGTTTAGAGGAACAAGTGAGGTGACGTCGCTGTCAAAAACCAGCAAATCCCATTAAATGTGCTTTGTTTTTGTGGGTAGAGAGAGCTAGAGGGAAGAAACTGACAGAGCGACGGAAGAAATGAGATAGATTCGGTGCTGTTTAAATGTTTCTTGTTTCATCAAATTAACATGGCTGAAGGGTTTACTAGCAAATGCATACAAAAACACACTTAACACACACCCAACACAAAACCGGATGTTTCGGTTCATTCATAAAGCAAAATATATCCATATGTTTCTCATTAGTTTATGTCCTGAGATCTGAGCTGTTCCCAGTAAAATGTATATTAGTTTAGTAGAATTAAAAGAGTTACAGAAAGATTAATTAAATCTAAACGTAAACAAAAAAGTATGTATTTATTCATTCATTTATTGTAGTTAAGTTAATATAAATGTATTTAGATTTAACTAAACTTTATATAATTTACTGAACTTTTCACTTAATTTGTTAAGCTGATACATGTTATATGATTTATATTATACTGTATATTTATAAAATTAGTATTATTATAATTTGATGTACTCTTGTGGTCAGGATTGTGGTCTATAGTTGATGATTATGATCATTAATCATTTTTATCAATGTGTTATAATATTATGTATTAATAATATTTTCTATATTTTCATATATCGCCCATATGTACGTACACACACACACACACACACACACACACACACACACACACACACACACACACACACACACACACACACACACACACACACACACACACACACACAGACACAGACACGCATGCACGCACACACACACGCACGCACGCACACACACACACACACACACACACACACACACACACACACACACACACACACACACACACACAGACACAGACACACACACACACACACACACACACACACACAGACACACACACACACACACACACACACACACACACACACACACAGACACAGACACACACACACACACACGCACGCACACACACACACACACACACACACACACACACACACACAGTGCTGGGTAATAACTGATTACATGTAATCTAATACACATGTAATCAGATTCCAAAAATTAAGTATTTGTAATTCAATTATATTACATTTTAAAATGCTCATGATCAGATTAAAGTAACTTTTTATGGATTACGTAATTTAAATATTATTCACACAATGGCAGTAAATTATTCATAACTTGTTGATTCTCCCTAATTCTTAAAGTTTCTGTTTTTGACTATATTCACAATATGGAATGGTCATGAAAATGTAATATACATAACTTTGTGATTCATGCTTCTAATTTAGGGGGGGGGGGGGGGGACTATGTATGAAACAAATAATTATGAAATGTCTTATTGATAATGAATGGTAAGTCTGAGTCTGAAATAAGATACATAGATATAAAATAGATAAAAAGTTATCTAAAAAGTCACAATACATGACCTAAAATGAGTAACCTAGATTACTAACTACAATTTGTATCATGTAATCTGTAATCAGCAACAGACTACAGTTTGTAAACAATCTACCCAGAATTATACTTATAAACAATTATTAAATGTTCTTTATTTACATTAAATGTGATGACAACAAAAATCTCTAAATCCACCAGGACCAGGCTGTCAATGAGAAAATGAGTCAAAAGGTCAAAATAAATGAGGGAAAGTATTATAATATCTACGGTCACAGATAATCCTATCCGGATGGGATCCGATTTCTCACGGGACCCCTGAGCTAGCTGAAAAAACTGTTTTCACATCTGCAAAACACGACCTTGCGTCTTCAGGGGAAACTCGCCCTGTTCGAATAGCTGATTTTTCTCAGACTAATTCATTAAGAGGAATAATACTTGCCTAAGACTGGTCAAACCCGAGTTCATGACAATGTTGATATCTAAGACTGAAAATACAAAACGTTTATCTCTTCATTAAAGAATTGAGATATAAAAGATATCCTTTGTGATTTTACTGTCCTATAGGATTACGCACCTACCAGTTTCTTATCTGTGTGTGTGTGTGTGTGTGTGTGTGTGTGTGGGACAGGTGCGTCATCCAGACACTGCGTCGACTTGCATCAAGCCCTAAACATAGCTGTGAATATCAATGAGTATAATGGAGCTCTTAAAGACAGTTTTATTTTGGGATGAAAGCGTCCTGCTGTGCCGGACAGTGTCTCAGAGTCTCCGATGCCCGCAGAGATGAACTTCCCTTTTCACGCAGCTGAATTATACATCACAGATACTAGTTTAGTGCTACATGCCGAAGGGGTTCACGCTGAGAGCATCAGGTCTTAATCAGCGCTCTTTCAACTAAAGACAACGCGCAATGCATGTTGGATGACTGAACGGTTTCACGCAACTAATATGAACCGGTCAGTTTTATTTGAACTAAACACAACGATGATTTCTGAACTAAGTAGGAACATCCCAGGAGTAGCAGGTAACACTTCACTTTAATCTTTTATGTATAATAAATTGTTCACCCAAAAAGGACAATTTGCTGATAACTTACTCACCCTCAGGCCATCCAAGATGTAGATGAGTGGCAGATTAGCAGAAATTGCATAATTTCCTCACCAATGAATCCTCTGCAGTGAATGGGTGCCGTCAGAATGAAAGTCCAAACAGTCCATCAATTAACATCTTGTGAAGCCAAAAGCTGCTTGTCTGTAAGAAATAAACCCATCATTTACAGTAGACATTTTAACTTCAAACCGGCTAAAAGATGATGTGCTTTTTTCAGGGAATTATTTTTTCGTCTGAATCAGGAGAGAAATAAGCACAGATCAAGCACTGTTTACTAACTAAAACAGTCCAAAACAGATCTAAACAAATATGTGGATGGATTATGATGAGAGAGGACAACAGGGGATGGGCTTTTTCACTGGAGGAAGCATTATTAAAGCATTATAATGGATTATGGATTTGTATTTTGTCAAGAAGTAATGGTTTGAAGTCAAAAATGCCTGGATGGAATTGTTTCTTACAAACGTGTAGCTTTTGGCTTCACAACACCTTAATTGATGAACTGGAGTGGTGTGGATTATTGTGATGTTTTATCAGCTGTTTGGACTCTCATTCTGACGGCACCCATTCACTGCAGAAGATCCATTGGTGAGCAAGTGATGTAAAGCTACATTTCTCTAAATCTTGGATGACTGAAGTAAATGTTTAGCAATTTTATTTTTAGTGGTGAATTGTTCCTTTAAACACACTGGATCAGACATATGGCGATCTGTATTAACTGCTATACAAGACGTATAACCTTTTCTCATAATGACAAACGCTCAGGTGAATCCTCGTCCAGGTGTGTAAATCAGCATGAACAATGTAGTCTCAACATCACGGATGAGAGTGAGTTTTATGGTGCTAAAACAAACTGCTTTGTCTGCGTGGTTTGCAGGCAGCGGTCCAGGTATGCAGTTTTAATCCCATGAGATTTGGCACATCTCAAACTTCAGCGGAGAATAGATGACTTAAACTTTACGTCAGGTTGAGTTTTACACTTTCAGTTCATAGCTGAGCATAAAATATATGAAATAGCTAAACATAGTTGTCTGTCTGATAAGCTAGAGTGGGCTAAAAAAGTATCTGGACACGTAAGCAGGGCCTGAAATTAACACCCGACCACGCGCCAAATGCGGGTGAATTTTGCAATTGGCAGGTAAAACTGTCAATCTACCTGCCACATTGGCGGGTAGCCAATGAGAATTGAGTGATTCATTAGTTGTTGTTTTTTTGCGTCTGTTGTTGTTTTTTTTTTAAGTCCGCCATTTCGTTGGATTTTAGCTCAAAATGTGGCGGCACATTACTGGGGTAAAGAGGCCAGCTGAAACGAACAACCAACAAAAAGATGAGGATGAGTCAAAGAAAAGTAAAAGACAACGTTTTAATACGAAGTGGACAATTGGCGACAACGGCAAGGTTCGTGAGTGGCTGATTTATGACCGCAGTACAGACGAAATGTACTGCAGTGACTGCCGTATGTATGGCTCAGAGAAAGCGAAGTCAAATCCTTTTGTAATCGGGACTAAAAACTTAAAATTAGAAGCAATTAAGGACTACGAGTCATCAAAAAGCCACCTACACACAATAAGTTGCAAAATATCAAAGACTGCGCTTCCGGAGGAGACCGCTGCGGTCAAGGCACTGACTTCCATGAAAAAGATAAAAAAATATATAGTCTAAGAGTTATTAATTATAATGATTTCGTTAATAACTTGACAGCACTTAAATGTGTATTCTTACAAGTTAAAGAATAATGTTTGTGTGATTTCTATTTTTCACCTTTATGAGGCAAAAAAACTAAAAAAAAAAAACTGGCTGGTAAAAAGTTACTGTGGCAGGTGGATTTTTAAATCCACCTGCCACAGTGGCTGGTGGTCAAAAAAGTTAACTTCAGGCCCTGCACGTAAGACATACTTGAAAACGTATGAATGTCAATGCATTAGACATGAACTCAAAATAAGTAGCATTCATTAACATATACTTAATTTAAAATAAAATCACTGACACTCCAGTTGATTACAAGCCATCCAAATTGGCTCATCAAATAAAGCTAACAGTGGGAATTTAGCAGAATGTATCTTATTATGTTAAAGTGTTTAGGATGATTCTCTTGTTGTATTGCTCATCTGTAAATCACTTCAGATCAAAGTGGCTGCTAAACGAATACATGTAAATGTAATCTAATGCAACCAGAGCAATGTTGGAACTCTTTCTTTTAATCGGCATTGAAACTGTTAGAATCGGTTCGCGTGTCAGTTGGAACCAGTTTGAACTTGTGAGTCGATTCTTTTCAACTAATCAGCCAGTGTGTATCGGGTTAGCAAAACTGTTTGAATCGGTTCAGTTTGCGAATCAGCCTAAAAATGATTCGGACACACCCAGAAATGTTTGGAGTGATTTTAGTATAACATTTAGAGCACAAAGATTTATATTTACCTAAAAACCATCAATACCAACCTAACTTAAAAGTAAGGTATCTTTCAATAAGAAAAAGCCATTTATTGGTTGCAAGTGGCGAAACGTTCTGGACTAACATAAAAAACTTGTGTGAATTTCTCCCAGGTTAACTAAAGCGCCATCTAGAGCGTTTCCCAAATAACTTATTATTTTGAATCTGTTGTTTTCAATGAATCATCAATGAAAATGGTTGGTGAAGAATCGCTTCTAGTGATTCAGTCTGAATTCATTTGAATTTGAGTCAGTTTTCATCGATGAAATGGTCAAAGAAAGAGGATAGCAAAAGAATAGTTCAGACAGCTTAATGTTACAGTCAGCTAACGACGGTACTTTTTCAGAAAACACGTAGAGCGGTCTATAAATTCTATCGGTTAAATGCCAGAGAAGAAAGAGCTCTTTATTAAGCTCAAGCTCTGAAGGTAAACAGTTTCAGAACATATGAAAGCATAAACGTGCAAATAAATATCATGACCGTACCATGTTTTTTACCATGTATTGTGGAGTATCATGTAAATAGATGAATTGGAAATGAATAAATGAACATGGTATAGGCCTGTATTTGAGTACAATGTTATAAGCTTTCATCTGTTAACTGTTAACACTTACAACATGTTGAAGAACCCTGTCAGTCTGGGAGATTTGTGATGCAGAAAAACCTCAGGCCAAACTAACCTTTGACAAACGTACTGCCATAAATCTACCTGATTAACTTTTAAAAGTAGTGCCTTAACCAACTACTAAGCCTTACACAACCAATCGCACAGGTGTGAGGAACCAGAGATCTTTAAACATGACAGCATTGTAATACCTTGTTGTTTTGACATATCCCATGGTACTGTGGCTCAGTGGTCGAGCATTGCGTTAGCAGCACAAAGGTTGTGGGTTCGATTCCCAGGGAACACATGTACTGACAAAAAAAATGTATAACCTGAATGCACTTTAAGTTGCTTTGGATAAAAGCGTCTGCTAAATGCATACATGTAAATGTAAATGCACTGTCATGTTTTTCATAATATTCTATGAATTGCATTAGAGTGTTTGATTATTGTAATCATTCAGTATCATATTACAAATGAAACTACCATTGTGTTCCTGTCTGATACCATCACTTACCATAGCAATGCAACAGTACTTTCTGCCAAAAAAGCGTTATTTGCCCCTCCCTGTGTTTCTGTAGGGTGGTGTTAATGACAGGTTCTGTCATAATCTGAGTGTTTCTCAGGTGACACACTGACGTCTCACCGACATCTGCCATGACATGTTCCTGCACCCAAACTCTGCTGTCTTCAGATCATCGTGAGGTGTGCATGATTGATGCTGGACGCGGTAAGTCATGCACGTCTCACTGTTCAGCAGACAGACATCACCCCTTTAGACTCTCTCGCTTGTCTTTTGCTCTCTCTCATTCATTCACACACTGAATAATGTGAGTTGAGTAAAAAAAAAAATGTTTTGTTTATTCATTGTTTGCTGAGCAAGGTCCAAGTTAAAAGCCTCACTTATTTAATGTACCTTTTATATAAAAAAAATGTATATACATATGGTCTTTACGGCATTAATCAGTGTCATAGCAAAGTTATGATATCCAAAATTGATGAAATATTCTTCATTTATGTTGCATAAGTAAATAGATGCATAAAAAGAAACAACAAAAGCGGGGTTATCTAGACATGGCCAAATTATGCTCAAGTGCCCCACATGTTTGTCATTCCAGATGCGAGTCACACCTCACACAACACAGCTGTGATTTCCATATACATCGGTGCTTCAAAAGATTGCTGGCCTTTAATCTGTGAAGGCAAACAAACCGTGTCAGTCAAGTAAATTTGTGCAGCTGATTTCCATAATTTGCTGGCTTTGGTTTACTTTAAGGAGAGGAGGCGTCCGTTTGCAATCAAGTTTGTATTGGAGCATCAACTTATTACTGTCTGCCTCATTGAAGTGTATGTATCGACGGGTAATTGCTACGAGCTGCTTGTATTTACAGTCAAACAAGTTATTATGTTTTGCAACAGGGCAAAAGAAAGATATTCACAGAGTGAACCAGGAAGCCTCTGTGGGACAAAAGGACTGGAAATATTCTCATTTCAAGCTCAAAATATTCATTACAAGAAGTCTTGAGGTGGCCAGTTTTATTAGTGTGCAATTTGGGCAAGGAAATGTCTTTCTCATTTACAGAATTGGCTGCATTCCAATTCACAGACACGTGCTGCACAGTGCACACTAAAAGTATGTATTTAGCTAGTTATGGGAAGGTAGCATGTATGACGTTATATCTGCCGTTTAGTCAACTAATGTTTGATTTGAAAGACCACCACCTTAGTTTATGTTCAAAATATCACACTAGCATGCTATTCTCCAATGAAAGATTAGATTTTCGCGATGTAAAAAAAAAGATCAAAAGGATTAATAATGCACATTTATTTTCACAGCCATCTTTAATAATATTTACCATGGGTACCAACGATTCTGACCACGTGTGTATATTGCACATAGCGTGCAAATATATGCATGCATGAAAGTCAAAAACACCATGGCCCTCATCCAAATGGCACACTTCATGTGCACTAGCACAGTCTTGCTGACTTAAAATGGCCACCATGCTCAGGTTCATTAAGTCAACATGACTGGGGGTAGTCGTGGCCTAATGGATAGAGAATCGGACTTGTAACCCGAAGGTCAGGGGTTCGAGTCTCAGGTTGGTGAGGGAAATGAATAACCAGCGCTAGCTCCACCTTCGATATCACGATTGAGGTGAGACCCTTGAGCAAAGCCCTTGACCGAACACCCAACTGCTCTCCGGGTGCCGCAGCATTGGCTGCTCACTGCTGCAGGTGTGTGTTCACGATGTGTGTGTTCACTACTGTGTGTGTGCACTTGGATGTGTTAAATGCAGAGCACAAATTCCAAGTACTATAATACTATTTCACATAATATTATGCAAACTTTTTCAAATACTATTATCAGCACAGAAATGCATACTGTTTAGCATACACATGCTATTATCAACATACTATTAAGTATACGGTTTTGCACAGTTTTTCACATACTACTATGCACAATGTTTTGCATATGTATACTACTTTGCATACTATTCCACATACTTTCACCATACTATTATGCATGCTATTCCACATATTATTTTTTACATTGTAGAAAGTGTACACTTTGCAGTAGCACTACTTCAGTGTATTACTCCAGTTCTGTAGCACAAAACTTAGTCTAAAATGAATGCATAGATGCATACTTCTATTAAAAATATATACTCAAATGGAATTTCCATACACTAAACCTATGCATGTGTTCTTTACTGTACCAGTAGCATGCATATTGTGATGAAGCCCTTGTGCTCTCAACATGTCATCAAACTCAGTCAGGCTTGTCGGAACATCTGCCGAAAGAGCCGATCTATTGGCCAGCAGGCCGAGCAGCTGCGGCGATGGCCAAAGTGAACAGTTGATAATCCGCTGTGTAATTGTGTGTCCTAATAGCACTTCTAGTTTCAGTATTTATGGCACCTAAATAAAGGCCCGCTGGTTACACATAATGACGCTTATATTTGTTGCCCAGGCTTGTGCCAAAGTCATGGTCTTCCACAATGCACCCCGGGAAACCAGAGCACCAATTCACTCCAGCAGCATGATGGGACAAACAGATATGTGCAAACACGGAAACTTTGCCAAGTCTGCCTGTCGCCTGTTTACACACGACAGGCCGAGAGTGTGTGCTTAACCAACAACACCCTGCTTCACACTGCTATTTAGACTGCTGTTGGCAAACACCACATAGGTTTGTAAATGTATGCATTTTGCACTCAAAAATATTTCGTGTTAAATTGAAGATTTATGTATATGAATTGCATAGATACATTTGGATTGCGCAGTTTTAACATAACTAATAAACGTATTGTGATGCATATTTATGAAATATATACAATAAAACAATAATGGCATAGTTCATAGTTATGATAAACTATTTGCATATATTTGATTTCATTGAAATAATGAAATGCATTCAAAATAACAAACAATCCAATTACATGCATTTATTCAGATTGCTTAGAATCAGCATACGTCTGTTCATTGTGAAAATACTCATGTTTATTAACAGATAACAATGTATGAACATGTATAAAATAAGACTAGCTGTAGAATAAGCAATATTAAGATAATTAAGACATATGAGATCAAAATAAATTGTATTTATTGATGTTAAATAAAGCTGGTTAATGTTTTTAAAACCAATTTAGTTTATTAGTACTATTATACAAATTTTACCTATATCTTACCTGTTTCATAACTGACAAATATGCATCACATTCAATTCATTTGTTTATTATATTAATAATAAAACTGTAACATATGCTGCGGGACACAGTGGTAAGTAAAAGCACTAGTATGTTTATTAAACAGGATGAGCTATGGAGACTTCAGGTGAGTGGATGACTTCAGAGATCGTCCTGACGATGGGTAGACGAGTAACCGATAATGTCTTCTCATCCACAGATATGACGGGCAGCTGCGATGGGAAAACACAACTGGAGCACACTGACCACGGAGACAGACGATCTGGCGGGAGAGGAGAACACATGGAGAAGACACAGGAGGTAAGGGGTAACGGGTAAGTAAGGCAAGGTAGATACTCAGCTTGAGAATGAAGCAGGAGTAGAGTCCACGTAGTGTCTACGAGATCGGATGGGGAGTGAACTGTGGCGGGTGCTCTTAAGCTGGCTGTGATGACGGTGGTGATGAGGTGCAGGTGCTCGTGATTAGTACTCAGGTGAATTGGATCGTTGTGATTGACGGAGGGGAGAGCCTGGCCGATCCGTGACAGTACCCCCCTCTCCACGGCCCGCTCCTGAGGGCCGACCCCGGCGTCGTGGTGGTCTACCTCGACCCCGGGGAGCTGGACGATCGGGGTGAGTTGAGTGGAATTCGTCAAGGAGTGTTGGATCCAAAATGTCCTCTCTGGGGACCCAAGAACGTTCCTCGGGACCATACCCCTCCCAGTCAACAAGGTATTCTAATTTACCACCACGGCGCCGGGATTCTAGGATGTCCTTTACGCGGTAGATGGCTCCTTCGTCCTGGAGGAGAGGGAGAGGGTGCTCTTCTGTCTGGCCAGGCTCTGGGGAAACAGAAGGAGAGAAGGGTTTGAGTAGTGATACGTGGAAGGTAGGGTGAATCCTGTAGTGTGGGGGTAACTGCAGTTTATAAGTGACTGGGTTAATCTGTTCCAGAATGGTGAAGGGGCCAACGAAGCTGGGACTGAGCTTCCGGCAAGGCAGGCGCAGCTTGATGTCTCGTGTGGACAGCCAGACCTTTTGCCCAGGTTGGTATTCGGGACTCCCTCGCTCTCTCGGAACCAGTAGTCGACCGCGGGAACGTCTGATGGTTCCCCTGACCATGGAAACAGGGGAGGCTGGAAACCGAGTACGCACTGGAAGGGAGTGAGTCCAGTCTACTTAAACTCAAATGGATTCCTGGATAATTTTCAATCTGGTTTCCGCGTGCATCACAGCACAGAGACAGCACTCATTAAGATAATAAATGATATTCGCTTTAATTCTGATTCTGGCAAAATATCAGTGCTGGTACTACTAGATCTTAGCGCTGCGTTTGACACTGTCGATCATAACATACTTCTAGAGAGACTGGAAAACTGGGTCGGGCTTTCTGGGATGGCACTCAAATGGTTCAGGTCATACTTAGAAGGGAGAGGTTATTAAGGTTACATAAGTCTAAGTGGACGTCCATGACATGTGGAGTCCCACAAGGCTCAATTCTTGCACCGCTCTTGTTTAGCCTGTATATGCTCCCACTAAGTCAGATAATGAGGAAGAACCAAATTGCCTACCACAGCTATGCTGATGATACCCAGATCTATCTAGCCTTATCTCCAAATGATTTTAGCCCCATTGACTCCCTCTGCCAATGCGTTGATGAAATTAACAGTTGGATGTGCCAAAACTTTCTTCAGTTAAACAAGGAGAAAACTGAAGTCATTGCATTTGGAAACAAAGATGAAGTTCTCAAGGTGAATGCATACCTTGACTCTAGGGGTAAAACAACTAAAAATCAAGTCAGAAATCTTGGGGTGATTCTAGAGACAGACCTTAGCTTTAGTAGTCATGTCAAAGCAGTAACTAAATCAGCATACTATCATCTCAAAAACATTGCAAGAATTAGATGTTTTGTTTCCAGTCAAGACTTGGAGAAACTTGTTCATGCCTTTATCACCAGCAGGGTGGATTATTGTAATGATCTCTTCCAAAGAAGATAATTAGACAGCTGCAGCTCATCCAGAACGCTGCTGCCAGGATTCTGACTAGAACCAGAAAATCTGAGCACATCACACCAGTCCTCAGGTCCTTACACTAGCTTCCAGTTACATTTAGGATTGATTTTAAAGTACTTTTACTCGTTTATAAGTCACTCAATGGTCTAGGACCTAAATATATGGCAGATATGCTCACTGAATATAAACCTAACAGACCGCTCAGATCATTAGGATTGAGTCAGTTAGAAATACCAAGGGTTCACACAAAACAAGGGGAGTCCGCTTTTAGCTATTATGCCGCCCGCAGCTGGTACCAGCTTCCAGAAGAGATCAGATGTGCTAAAACATTAGCCACATTTAAATCCAGACTCAAAACTCATCTATTTAGCTGTGCATTTGTTGAATGAGCACTGTGCTACGTCCGAACTGACTGCATTATTTTATGTATAATCCTTTTCTATTTAACTGTTTTAAATTTCATTTTAAATCAATTTCTATATAATTTTTTAAATTCCTTGTTTTATTATTTTTAACTCCTTGTTTTTATTGCTGTGAATGATTATTTCACTTTTTATGTAAAGCACTTTGAATTACCACTGTGTATGAAATGTGCTATATAAATAAACTTGCCTTGCCTTGCCTTGCCTAACGTAAAAACCTGTGTGAATTTCTCCCAGGTTTACTAAAGCGCCATCTAGAGTGTTTCCCAAATAACTCAATATTTCAAATCTGTTCTTTTCAATGAATCATCAATGAAAATGGTTGGTGAAGAATCACTCAATTCATTTGAATTTGAGTCAGTTTTCATCGATGAAATGGCCAAAGAAACAGGATAGCAAAAGAATAGTTCAGACAGCTTAATGTTACAGTCAGCAAACGACAGTACTTTTTCAGAAAACACGTAGAGCGGTCTATAAATTCTATCGGTTAAATGCCAGAGAAGAAAGAGCTCTTTATTAAGCTCAAGCTCTGAAGGTAAACAGTTTCAGAACATATGAAAGCATAAACGTGCAAATAAATATCATGACCGTACCATGTTTTTTACCACGTATTGTGGAGTATCATGTAAATAGATTAATATGGAAATGAATAAATGAAATTGTACTCACCATTTGAGTACAATGTTATAAGCTTTCATCTGTTAACTGTTAACACTTACAACATGTTGAAGAACCCTGTCAGTCTGGGAGATTTGTGATGCAGGAAAACCTCAGGCCAAACTAACCAGTGACACACTTACTGACGTAGGGAATTCTGGGTGTACTCGGCCCAGCCAAGGAACTGGTTCCAAGAGTTCTGGCGGCCATGGCAGAAGGTTCGCAGGAAGTGTCCCACGTCCTGGATCTTGCACTCGGTCTAGGTGCCACCCAGAGGAGAGGCTTACGGTCACACCTAGGAGTGAGAAGAAGGCTTTCCAGACTCGGGAGATGAATTGTGGGCCTCTGTCCGATACGATGTCTTCTGGGATGCCATAATAACGCACAACTTGGTTGAATAGAAGTTCTGCTGTCTGCAGGGCCGTAGGAAGGCCTGCGAGAGATATGAGGTGAAAAAACTTGGAGAAACGATCGATGATGACTAAGATACATGTGTTACCATCTGAGACTGGTAAGTCCGTGATAAAATCCACTCCTAGGTGCGATCAGGGACGGTTGGGTATGGGAGTATCTTGCCTGCAGGGAGGTGACGGAACTTTTGGAGATGACGCAGTCGGGGCAGCCTTGCACGAACCTTCTCACATCCCTGGCCATATTAGGCCACCAGAAGCGGTCTCGTAGCAGCGAGAGAGTGGCTTTGGCCCCTGGGTGGCCAGTACCTAGGGAAGTGTGAGTGGTATGGATGGGGGAGTGCGTTGAGTCCTAGGAACATATTGGTGATCTGGTGGACAGCCCGGCGGATTGGCTGGAGGAGTGGTAGAGGCAACTGGTAGTGAGGTCCACTGGATGGGACTGGTAATGATCTCAGCTGGCAGTATCCCTTCTGGCTTCCCCGAGTCCCCCTCAGGGGTGTGAATCCGGGACAAGGCATCGGCCTTAACATTTCTTGGACCTGGACGGTAAGAAATCTTAAATTGGAAACGGGTAAAGAATAGAGCCCATCTGGCTTGACGAGGGTTTAACCTCTTGGCCTCGCGGAGGTACTGTAGGTTCTTGTGGTCTGTCAATACCAGAAAGGGGTGTGCTGCCCCTTCCAGCCAGTGCCTCCATTCCTCTAAGGCCAGTTTGATGGCTAAGAGTTCTCGATTGCCGATGTCGTAGTTCCTTTCCGCCGGGCTGAGTTTACGGGAAAAGAAGGCGCATGGATGGAGTTTGGGAGGCGTCCCCTGCTGCTGGGACAATACAGCACCGACACCCGTTGTGGAGGCATCCACTTCCACAACGAAGGGTAATTTGGGACTAGGGTGGACTAGGAGTGGTGCACTGGTGAAGGCGTGTTTGAGCTTGTTAAACGCCTCTGTGGCGTTAGGGTTCCAAGCTAGTGATTTGGTCTTCCCTTTTAATAAGTCGGTGAGGGGACTGGTGATTGTGCTGTAGTTGGAGATGAACCGGCGATAGAAATTGGAAAATCCTAGGAATCTTTGGAGTTCCTTGATACTGGAGGGAAGGGGCCAGGAAGTGATAGCCTCCACCTTCCCCTTGTCCATGCGTATGCCACCACTGTTGATGATATACCCGAGGAAGTGGACTGTGGACTGGTGGAAGGTGCATTTTTCAGCTTTAAGGTATAGCTGGAACTCCCTCAAACGTTGGAGGACCTCCGCAACGTGTTGGCGATGTTCGGCCAAGCTCCGGGAGTATATGAGGATATCGTCTATGTAAACGATGACGAACTGATGGAGAAACTCCCGGAGCACTTCGTGCATAAAGCCTTGGAAGACGGATGGAGCATTGACTAGCCCGTACGGCATTACCCGGTACTCATAGTGGCCGGTGGGAGTCACAAAAGCCGTCTTCCATTCATCCCCTTCACGGATGCGGATGAGGTTATAAGCGCTGCGGAGGTCCAACTTCGTGAATATAGTGGCTCTGCGTAGTTGTTCCAAGGCTGTTGGAACAAGGGGAAGAGGGTACCGGAATTTGACGGTGATCTCGTTGAGTTTCCGGTAGTCGATACAGGGTCTCAGGCCGCCGTCCTTTTTGGCCACGAAGAAGAAACTGGAGGCAGCAGGGGATGTTGATGGAACGATGTAACCTTGTTTTAACGCCTCCTCAATATACTCCTCCATGGCCTTCTGTTTGGGGAGTGATAAAGGGTAGATCTTTCCATGAGGTACTGGCTCACCCGGGAATAGATCGATCGCACAGTCCCATGGCCGATGCGGTGGTAGCTGGGCAGCTCTCTTGGGGCAGAAAACGTCACTGAAGTGGGAATAGCTGGATGGAACATTGACGGATTGCTTCTCAACTGGACTCTCAACGGATGTGGAGTGAATGGGTAGCTGGACGGGAACTGTAGTGAGAGGTCGAGGTAGCCGTGGGAAGCAATGAGGGAAGCAACTATTACCCCACTTAAGGATTTCTCCTGTCTTCCAGGAAAGGTGTGGATCATGCTGCACCAGCCAGGGACGTCCAAGGATGATGTCAACATTTGAACCCTCCAGAACCAGCAGATGTAGTTCTTCCTGATGTAACTGCCCTATTTGCAGTTGTAATGGTCCAACACCGTGTCTGACATGACGTCGAGTGAGGGGCTTGCCTGTTATTGACTGGATCTCGTAGGCGGTCTCCGTGATCGAGGTCGGGAGTCGGAGCTGCCGGCAGAGATCCCCGGCGATGAAATTGCCCGCGGAACCGGAGTCGAGGAGGGTGGTAACTTAAACCACAAAATCGCCAGCAGTGAGCTTGAGCGCAGGTGGATAGAGGATTCATCTTTGTAATGGGAGGCCGTATGGTACTCACCAACGCCCGAGGAGGACGAAAGGGACACTCCAGGATCCTGTGGCCACTCGCACCACAATACAGACATAGCCCCTCGGTGAGTCGTCTTCGTCTCTCCGTAGATGATAGGCGGTTGTAGTCTGTTTGCATGGGTTCTGGAGGGTCACTGATCTCTGGTTGGTGAATGGGAGGAGTGGCAATGGCTACCGATGATTCCGCTGAGCATGACTGAAGGCGATTGGAACAGCGAATGGCCAATTGAATGAACTTTTCCAGTCCATACGTGTCATCGTAAGCAGCGAGCTGGAGGCGAAGGCGGGAATTAAGTCCTTGACGGAAGGCTGTCAGGAGGGACGGCTCATTCCAGCCGCTGGCAGCCGCCAGGGTTCTGAACTTGAGACAATATTGATGTATGGGCATCGTGCCCTGGCGTAGTTGAAATAGTCGTTCTCCCACGTAAGAATCCCCTGGCGAGCTACCGAAGACTTCCCGGAAATGGGCTAGGAAGTGAGAGAACGTCTGGGTGGCGGGACCTGCTTGATTAAGGATTGTCTCTGCCCATTGGAGTGCAGGACCTGTCAGGGAGGTAATCAAAAAGGCGATCTTAGACTGGTCAGTGGGAAACATCCGTGGATGCATGTCAATGGTGAGGGTACATTGTAAGAGGAAGCCATTGCACTCCTCCGCCGAACCACTGAAGGGCGCTGGTCTGGCCATGGGACTGGCGAAAACGATCGGAGAAGTGCTGGGCATTGTGCTGGGTAGTGGAGGTGCAGGACCGGGGCATACCGGAGGTGAGGATGGATGGAGTAATACCCTCTGAAGAGAATCCACAAGCTCCTGAAAGGGATCTGGAGAGCTCATCCTGTTCGTCGGTAAATCGGTCCGATCTTCTGTAACATATGCTGCGGGACACAGTGGTAAGTAAAAGCACTAGTATGTTTATTAAACAGGATGAGCTATGGAGACTTCAGGTGAGTGGATGACGTCAGAGATCGTCCTGACGATGGGTAGACGAGTAACTGATAATGTCTTCTCATCCACAGATATGACGGGCAGCTGCGATGGGAAAACACAACTGGAGCACACTGACCACGGAGACAGACGATCTGGCGGGAGAGGAGAACACAAGGAGAAGACACGTAAGGGGTAACGGGTAAGTAAGGCAAGGTAGATACTCAGCTTGAGAATGAAGCAGGAGTAGAGTCCACGTAGTGTCTACGAGATCGGATGGGGAGTGAACTGTGGCGGGTGCTCTTAAGCTGGCTGTGATGACGGTGGTGATGAGGTGCAGGTGCTCGTGATTAGTACTCAGGTGAATTGGATCGTTGTGATTGACGGAGGGGAGAGCCTGGCCGATCCGTGACAAAAACTGTGTTCCAAATAGATGGAAATTTTATATGCAATTCTAATTCATATCTCTTAAATTTAGGCCTGCATTTAGGTGTAATTTTAATATAGTTTTAATTAGTTTTATTTTCTGTTTTTTATTGTTGTTTAATTTTTGTGTGTTTTGTCATTTTTATTATTATTTTATACATATAGTTTGTTATTATGTTTCATTTCAGGTTCCGTTTCAGTTATTTCAGCACATGAAGTTAAACGAAATGAAGATAAGAAATGTTTCTTTGGGAAGTTGTTGAATTAAAACAAGTTTATTTTTTTTTTATATATTTCATTTGACGTTTATTTTATTTTAAACAACAAAAAAAAGGTATGGTATACGTTTTAGTTAAATGTAATAACACTATCCTAAATATTGCTTTTTCAGTCTAAAGTCTTTAAGTCAACGTTCGATCGTAATCAACCTTGTTTACTTTCTTAATGCAGGTTTCTGTTCACGTCCCGGTCAGAAAACCTCCTCAAAAGTGCATGCTGGGGGTGTTTCAGGAGGGTTGTTGTGCTTCACAATGCATTCAGCCTCTATTCTGGCACGTAACAGTCGTTTTTCATCATCCAATCAATACTTGATGGATAAAATCAAACCTTGTTATTTTCAATTCAGATATTTCACATTATAGAGGCGTAATGAATGGCTTTCAATTGCACTTTCATGTCAAATTTAAAAAAACATAATTGTTTAATGCATCGCTACTACTCAAAATGGCTTCACAACAAAGATTTAACGACTTCCATCCCAATGCATTTGTCATCCTCTCAAATAAGAGATGGTAGCGTTTGGGTTTAATGCAGCCTGTCAGATGGTGCAAGCACATTGTATGTCGTTCGTAATAGGAAGTGACAGGAGGTGTTTGTCTCTCAAGGATTCACCGGAGATCATGGCTTTTGATGCTCTACTGTTGTTTTTTGCTCATCTGAAGGATGATTCTCTGATGTTGGGAAAAACACGTCTAATAAGAAAGATTGTATTTATGAGTTGAACACACATATCCGTCACCAAATAAAATCATAATTAAAAGCATAAAAAAGTCAGGATTTTCTTTAAGGCTTTATTTATTTATTTATTTTTATTAGCAATGGATGCAGTATTTGTATTAATACATTAGTTAAAATACATGTGCATTTCTCCAATCAAATTTACATTAAAACTATTTGAGTTGCATGTACAAAATACCATATTATTTATTTTACTGCTACAATACATTGAAAAAAATGGTGTAGGATTAAAATATTGCTAGTAAATTTCACAATTGCTAGTAAATTTCATTTATTTGATTTGAATAAAATTATTATTTTATATTATTTCAATAAATAATTACATGTAATTAATAAGTAGACGTCATTTTTAACCTTTTGAAGACTGAAATAGTAATTTCTTGTAAAATACTTCACAATTACAGTGCAGAATATATAATGATATTGAATAAAAACATAAGTCAAAATTCACCCAACGCACATTCTTTATTCATCATTTTGTAGATGTAGAGTTTACAAATCTTGAATTTTATGCAGAAATATACGTCGCCATCTTGCTCCAACTAAAGTGGTTTTGAACTTCTCAGCTCGTAATTACGAACTTCCCAGGAGGACTTTAACGCACCAAAAGTTGGAAGAAAATAGGTTTAAAACAAGCAGGAAAAAAGCAAGTTATTACATTTTGATGAATTATTATGAGAATTGTATTCCTTTACGATAACATTCACTGATGAATCCTGCACAATAAGAGTTTTCAAAGCAAAAAACATGTTTATGTCCTGGAGAAGCATTATTTATTTGCTCAAAATTGGCAAATGTGCGTGCATTTGGCGTAAACATTTAGTCGGTCCCGTACAAATGTGATTCATCAGTATTCCGGCACACAACAAAGTCCTTTCAGGAAACAAGCCATCATCTCACAGACTAATTAAATTGAGGGAAGACTAATAGCAGTGCTTGCGTGAAACTCCCTTTTGTGCATCTTTCCGTCTCATAAGCCAATTTCCCCTCTGACTAAATCCTCTACTGAGGTCCCGCTCCGGGTCTGTGCGAATCATTACGGTGTCATTTATTATTAGCACCACCATTGATATTGACTTAATGTATTCATGGTTTAAAGTCCAACTAATGCTTCCGAAGGCCTGAATCTTAATTTACCATCCACTTAAGGTGAAATGACATTTTCTCAAAGCCTGACATTCTCAGGTTTGCAATGCAATTCCCAAGAAATCCTTTCGTGACCTAAGTTGTCTCAAAGTTGAACAACTCTATTTAAACCCGCGTATCCAACGGGCCTTGTCACGGAGAATTGATCTTGTGATGAAAGAGACGAGCCTTCAGCGGCTGAACAGGGTTTTTTCTCGTAAATGCACCATCAATCAATTCTGTGCGCTGACCTTCTTCCGTCTGTGTGTTTTAGCTTTTCATGTGCAGTTTTTTACTCTCTCTTGTGCAACTGTGGTATATTTGCATCTGGTCATACCAGATTGTTTGCTGCATGTGGGAACTCGTCAAAATAAAGATATAAATCCTCTTTATTTTGAAGAGCGTTAGTCATGGGTGCAGTTTAGCAGGTCGAATAACTGTAGACGAGCACAGCTTGTTACCATTCACCGTTTTGATTAGGTCACGCTCATTGTGTTAATCTCCATTGCGTTTGGGTGGTCACTGCTGCACATTATACTGTGGGAAACAGAACATTACGACCCAGAGAGTAATTTAGACTTAATTTGGCACAATTAAACACTCTTTTCACTGGTTTCTGGTCTGACATTGTGCACAGATAAAGCCAGTAGTTCACCCCTAAAAACTAAAATACTGTCATTACGTTGAAGGTGAATGAGGGCATGTGCTGTCTAGCTCCTAAAATGATGAAAAAGTATCATTAAAGCACCATTAAAGTTTCATAAAGTCTTTCTGAGGCTGTATGATGGCTGCTGTGGTGCATCTTCACACAGCATATTTGAATACGTACATACGCAAATGAGGTTTAATATCTGTAAATTGACTCAAAAATATGGTATTTTAGGCATCTTAGACTCACTTATGATGCAACGGCTGTTTTTGGACAGATGGTAAATTTATGCATGCAAGATGAAATGCAATCAATGCATCCTCTATGGACAAGTTAGTTCTAATGCATTGCAATGAAGTGATTTTCATTCAGGGTGGTGAAAAATATCATTTTCGGTACAGGTCTTTTGGTTCGGTATGCACGTGTACCGAACAAATACAGCATTGTTTTAATTGAATCACTGCACGAGTGGAACTTAAGTAGAAGCTTCTATTTATAGATATTGTTATTTTTGATAAGAAACAACATCTCATCTTTCAAATTATGTCAATTTTTTCAGGAAATATATATATAAAATTAAACTCCCTATAAATATATATAATTAAAGCTTATGGTTTTTTTTTTTTCGGTTAGCATGTGTAGACGAGCTAGTCAGCTCACTAGTATTTGAAAATAGACCTAACATCTCAGTTTACTGTGGAAAAACTGTCTAGAGTGTTTATCTGTACATATAACCACGTATGAAGCTATTTATAACCACAAGCCATTGGCATCCATCAGCAGCCATTTAAATGGTTTTTATGCAGCAGACTGGCGATAAACCAGCATCGTTCCCTGCAGAAAACACTATCTTCAGTCTGCCCAGACGCTCCGCATCAGACGCAGATGTGCAAAACACATTTGTCCTGGAATAAAAACAGTCGCCCCTATGAGTCACGCAGTTGTTCATTTAACATCTCTTTCCTTTAGGAAAAAGAAAAACTAAAAAATAAGATAAAAAAAAATAACAATAAAAATCAACAACAACCAAATTGTTTTTTTTCTTTTTCTTGAAAATACATTTAATGCATTTAATCATAACCTGGGTTTGTAGATTTTTGATTTTGCATCAACTCAATTAAACTATAGCATTTAGTCCATTAATGACTGGCACACATCCATCTGTAAATCAAAGGATGTCCCTGACTTCACCCTCTCCTTCGTTTTGAAGATCTGTGCTGAAGGCATTAGATTGTAAATGGACAGATTCTAGTAACAATGTGATTTAAATTCATGCCAATAACTGGAGTTCTGCCGGTGTCCTTTTAATCAAGGCTTTTCCCGTTCCCTGCTCAGCTTCTCTGTGATCTGTGTGCTGTAACAACATCTGGTTATTCATGCACTCTGCATGAACTAGTCACAACCTGGGTGATAGTCTTAGGATACAGAGTCAGTTCCCTTGAGTTACAGAAGACACATTGTAGAGGAGACGCTTTATGTGTACACAAATGAATTGAAGTCATATTGTTGTGCAATTGCATGTTTACTCTTGAATGCACATTAGCTGGATCTGCATATAAATATAGTCTCTTTTTTTGCATGATCTGAGCTACAACACAATTCAGATTGTATTCTTGATTTGAAATATGTTGTTTAAGAAACGATCTCATTCTTTCCCTTCTCAAGTTGATGGAGCTGTATCTGCCTCACTGGAAATCACTGCCTAGGGCTTTCAAAGATGGACGTTGTGTGAACTGAGTGAACTTCACAAGGACTTTATTATAGGCACATATCAGAAACAGTAGTGCAGTCTTTTACTGTTCTACACTTCCTTTTGAAATGAACCTGACTTTTTTATAAATATGCTCTGGCCATAAATGTACACGAATCAGGAACATGATCAGGATGGTGCTACAGTGTTAAATTATATACACAGTGCTGTGTAGATCACGTAATGATTGTAGTCTGTTACGATCACAAATGACATGACAAAAAATGTAGTAAGTAAAGTAATCCATACATTACACATTTTAGGAAATATAACCGGACTACTTTTGATTACTTTTAGATTACTTTTGACCTAACTTGTTTATCACATTGAATTAAATAGGATACTATTAAACCATAAGGATATAAAAAAATTAATCAAATATTGTCACGGTTTACACGGGGGAGCCAGGAACGAGGAGACGAGGATGTAACAAACAAGGTATTTAATGGATGACGAACGGAGGAGACACAGGAACGAACATCCAAACAAGTTTGACACATGACATTTACAATAATCCACAGGTAACATGGGGCAGAACAGACTATATATATAGGGAGACATAACTGGAGACACCTGGGACATAATCAAGACACACGGCTGACACTGACTGAACTAATAATGACTGGGAAACAGGAAGGACCATATATGGGTGAGGAAACAAAGGCAGAGGAAGACAAAGTCTGACAAATATATTCCATTTATTATTATTATTAACAACAATTAAAGATGACAATACGTCAAGGTTTCCCAAACTGGGCTTTGTGAAGAAACAGATGGAATATTTAATTTGTTTAATTTGGTACAACCATTAACCAATGTCAGAGAACTGTAACCATGAAAAGTGACTGTAGTCTGATTACAAGTATTTTACAATGCAATATAATCCATTCCAAGTACTTTATTTTGGGAATCTGATTACGTAATCCAGATAACATGTGATCAGTTAATAGTCAGCACGGTAATAGACTAACCTACTTACCGCAAAACATTACATAATTCATCAAATGTATTACTAGTACTTATGTTTATGCTATTATCACTTCAACTGGAGGATAATCTCATATGGATTTGGCTTTAATGGGATTTTGCTACAAAACTAATGGTGGAAAATTGTCTTTACATTTGATCAATCAAAATAATACACCAGTTTTTCATGTTGAGGTGTTGCATGTATGTTCAGCTCACTATGAAATTGTGGTTGAAGCAATCTAATATGATTTCCATCTTATAAAATTGTATGTGTAATATAATATTCAGACATTTATAATGAGGATATTTAATTGTACTGCATGCTATAATGACCCAGTGAATAAAGATGGTGTAAGTGATGCATCTTTTGAGCTTTACCATTCATTTAATCATGAAAACAGCATAAGAAGTAGTGCAGGTAGCAGCGCTCTCAAACTAGATGAAGTTAGTGTGAAACAGGCGTAAAGTGAGCGCTCCATAATACTGGTCCTCAGCGAGCTATAAATAGTAGCTGGAGAAAGGAAAAACTATTGCACATATTGATTCTTTGACAGGGACAAAAATGATGTCTGTTTAATAATTGATGTTTTTTCTGTTCACTTGTTTGTGTTGGACCGTCTCCAGATGGAGAAACAATGATGATGATGATGAGATTTAGCCGTGCTGTATACTGATATAAATACGAGCATTCAGTATTAAATAACTTTTATACAATCTGCTGTTTCTCCCGGATGCCTTGTGGACATAAAAACATCAGGAAGCTTGTTATTTATTAATGTTATGCTATATTACAAAGCAGCTTTAAATAACGCCGTTCCAGGCAAAATTGAGGTATTAACATAGGATCATTGTCTCACTGACTCATGAATGCATCATCTGATGCTAAATAAGAACCCATTCTGTCTGCTGAGGCCTGAGCATGTTATCGATATCTTGCGCTTCACTCGAACAAAGATGAAAACATTTAATCAGCCGTCCCCCGACTGGGAATTAAATGGGAGCAGAGTTCAATGGCGTGGACTCTGAAGTAGCACAGTAATTCCCGAGCCGGCCTCCATTAAGGCATTATGCAGCGGGACCGCCGGCCCGTGCATCGACCCATCTGCGGCCGAGATAAGTGGAAAATCAATGGTCATTGATTAAGATCAGACTGTTACTGTCAAGCTCCTCGTCCGGTGGCCAGATGAGGCGGGTTCGTGCGGTTCAGCCCAATAAATGAGCCGCTCGGGGCACAGACGTCTGATGGGGATCGTCTGCAGTATGAACTCTGACATCCTGTGACCCGACAGCCTTTCACCATTCATTCTGTCCATCCATCCATCCATCCATCCTTCCTTCCATCCATCCATCCATCCATCCATCCATCCATCCATCCATACATCCATCCTTCCTTCCATCCATCCATTCACTTTTTGTTCTGTCCATCCATCCATCCATTCGCCTTTCATTCTGTCCATCCATCCATCCATCCATCCATCCATCCATTCACTTTTTGTTCTGTCCATCCATCCATCCATCCTTCCATCCATCCATCCATTCACCTTTCATTCTGTCCATCCATACATCCATCCTTCCTTCCATCCATCCATCCATTCGCCTTTCATTCTGTCCATCCATCCATCCATCCATCCATCCTTCCATCCATCCATCCATTCGCCTTTCATTCTGTCCATCCATCCATCCATCCATCCTTCCATCCATTCGCCTTTCGTTCTGTCCATCCATCCATTCATCCATTCACCTTTTGTTCTGTCATCCATTCATTCACCTTTCGTTCTGTCCATCCATTCATCCATCCATCCACCTGTTGTTCTTCCATCAATCTATCATCCATCCATTCACCTTTTGATCTATCTATCCATCCACCCATCCATCCACCTTTCGTTCTATTATTCTGTCATCCATCAATCCATCCATCCATTCAACTTTAATTCTATCCATCCATCCATCCATCCATCCATCCACCTTTTGTTCTATTATTCTGTCATCCATCAATCCATCCATCCATTCAACATTCATTCTGTCCATCCATCCTTCCATCCATTCATCCATTCGCCTTTTGTTCTGTCATCCATCCATTCACCTTTCGTTCTGTCCATCCATCCATCCATCCATCCATCCATCCATCCACCTGTTGTTCTTCCATCAATCTATCATCCATCCATTCACCTTTTGATCTATCCATCCACCCATCCATCCACCTTTTGTTCTATTATTCTGTCATCCATCAATCCATCCATCCATTCAACTTTCATTCTATCCATCCATCCATCCATCCATTTATGATGTTTTATTAACAAAGTTCAGGAGGAGTACGTTCAGATAATTAACCTAATTAACACGAGAGGAGCACAATCAGTAATCAACCCATTTAACAAGATAAGAGGTGTTTATAGGGGTATACCTATAGGGGGTACTCTGAGCCCTCCGCTCGGACAGCACGCCAAATACGCATCATCTTTAATCTATTTATTATATGTAAGTGTGTACTTGTGAAATACATCCATTCACCTTTTGTTCTATCCATCCTTCCATCCATCCACCTATTGTTCTATTATTCTGTCATCCATCCAGCCATCTATCCACCTATCATTCTACATTTACATTTACTTTTATGCATTTAGCAGATGCTTTTATCCAAAGCGACTTACAGTGTATTCAGTTTATACATTTTTTTGTCAGTATGTGTGTGTTCCCTGGGAATCGAACCCACAACCTTTTGCACTGCTAACGCAATGCTCAACCACTGAGCCACAGGAACACTGTGTGTTCCGCCCAGATCTGATTCTGCCATCCATCCATCCATCCATCCATCCATCCATCCATCCATCCATCCATCCATCCATCCATCCATCCATCCATCCATCCATCCATCCATCCATCCATCCATCCATCCATCTATTGTTCTATCATTCTGCCATCCTTCCATCCCTCATTCTGTAATTCTGTTCAATTATTCATCCATCCAGTCTGTCCATCCATCCATTTAAGAAAAAATGTAATATAATTTGTCAAAACTTGACAGTGGTGTTTTAGTTACACAACCTTGTTTAAATTTCAGTTCATTTAGTTCAAATTTAAATTTTCAGACCTTCAAATTCAGTGAATTGGAATTCTTAAATCAGTTCTGAATACTGTAAATCTCTGCTGGAATAAAACACTTAAGCTAGATGATCTGCAGGTCAAAGGTCATGAGTGACACTAAACCGAACATGGCTGGAACCGCAGGCATGCATTACAGGGATTTTACCATAGTTTATAGATGTTCATATGCACAATGCACAGCACAGACTGCATTTAATCAGGTTTACAGTCGGAAGTATCCATTTAATAATGGCAATCAATCACTTTACATCCCCTCAATGAAACCTCAAGCACTCAACGAGAGATCCACGAAGCACAGATCTATATTTCACACAAGCATCTGGGCACTACACGTGATTGTACCATAAACCAAGTGTGACAGCTAATTACAACCCTAGTGATGTCATGACGATGTTGAAGACGCTGTCAGTCCCTCACATGTCTGTCTAATGAACTGGTGTGGTCATATTTGTAGGCTCCTACTGCTCTCCTCGGTGTGTCCAGAATAAAGCTGCCCTAAACGGACAGAAAAGACTTTCCCTGGAGAACAGAGATAAGCCGGAGATAGACGTATAGATAGAGGGGCAAGAGAGGAAGATCGCTTCAGAGACAAGGGCAGACGCCCACCCGCGCGCTCGCCCAGACCGGAGCTCGTAATGGGAAGGCTGACGGGGCGTGTTCAGAGAGGACATGGTGAGAATCTTCCCACAATCCTTCAGTCCAGCTTGAATCGATGTGTGTGGGTGTGAGAGAAAGTCCTCTGTGTTCTTCTGTTCTCAGCCGTTTGAACACAAACCCCAAATTACTTACTTTAGACTTTGATGTTTTGTGATGTAAAGTATTATTTTTAGTATTTTTAATTGTAATGTTAGTATTTTTTTATATTATTAGTA
>CM049817.1:4043060-4305560 GCA_027422435.1 Schizopygopsis pylzovi
ATAGTTTTAGTTTTAGTTGATAATAGTAACATTGTTGATAATAGTAACACAGTCCTCGCGCCCCCCCGCTCTACATATTTTGCATGTGTCTCTTTGTTAACACACCTGATTCAGATAATCAGCTTGTTAGAAGTGCGCTCCATGCATGAACTGTGTTCCGATTGACATGCTCCCTACACAGGGTCCATTGCTCCCTACTCCCTGAGCAGGGAAATCCGCTGAAGTTTACTTTATTTCGTAACATTCATTCATGGATTTGCGCTACGCAACGTCTTCACGCACGGACGAGTGTGACATCATATACCTCTGTAAATATATAACATTTTAATTCACGTCTTGCACACTTCAATGCACTTTGAATGGAATATATACGTTCGCTTCGAACTGGAATCATGGCGGAATATCCTGTTATGTTCACTTCGCAGGGCACTTACGTTCGAATAGAACAAACATCTGAAGCGATAAGAGTAACATACGAAATATGCAGAGCGGGGGGGCGCGAGGACTGGAATTGAGAACCGCTGGCTTAGACCATGTGATGAGACTCAGACTTTTCATTACTCATTCTGGTGTCTTGGTTGATCTAAACGCATCTTCAGAACATCTAGAGGAGACCAATACGATTACTGTAGTCTTTCTTGGCCTGGACTAGGCGAAACAATTGCGATATTAAACAGATTTCAAAGAGATTTCATGTGTTTTTGTTTTCTTATAGGTGGCTTAATTCGTAAAGAGGAGACAGGGAGGTGCTGCACTGACAGAAACCGAGAGCTGGAAGTAAGGATGAGCTCAGCGTCCCCTTCAAAAAAGGGAGCACAACTTTTTTAGCTGATCCTGGAAGATCTAGGTCAGATTTTAAAATACACACAAATACATCAGCAGAACTTTAATACATTCAGGCTGGTTCTGTCTATAGTCCAAAACTGCACCGGACACATGCTCACTTAAAGGGACAGTTCACTTCTTTTATTCCTTACTCAACCTCAGAGCTTTCTTACTCCCATGGAGCACAAACTAGATGTTTAGCAGAATGTCCATGCTGCTCTGTTCCATGCAATTAGTGTGAAATATGGATGTATGCTATTAAGCTCCAAAATAGGACAAGAAGCACCATAAAATAATGCATTTGACTTGTTTGTGCATTATAAATCATGTTTTTTTACTATACAATAGCTTACTACGAGGAACCACATCGAAATCATTATTAACAAAAATCCACACTGGATCAACATGAAGGTGAGTAAATGACAGAATTATAACTTTTGGGCGAACTATCCCTTTAAAGTGCAAACAAATGCTGCGCACATGCCCGCTACGCAAACATTTACAAACACGGCCATCTGTTGTTCAGATCCATTGTTGCTTCGTGCAATTATTCCAATTTAGCCTAAAACGCTGCAGGTCTCAGAGGGGGTATGCTCGTCCTTCTTGCCTAAAACAACGGGAGCTCTGTGTGGTTTGGGTGATGGTGTGATTCTTTGAACAAACAGACTGCCCCACTGCACATTTTTAATGCATCACCTCTGTTGCAGTGCAGGTATGAAAGAAAGAGTGAGATAAACATCCTCCATTGCCATAAAAGCGCCTGATGCCTAAAACTTGAGCAGCATACATTAACACCAGCATGCGCTCACAGGCTTATGCACATCAATATGCACGCTCACGTATGCCTTGCACATGAGATCTTGGAAATGCATGTGAGCTTATATGTTGGAAGTAGTGTTTCTCAGCTGGTTTCGCTTCAGGACCTGGATTTGACTCTTGACACTGGAGCAGATGGGGACTCAGTGCACATTACTTTACTCTTAGTCACTTCAGGTATTTTTACTGTATGATGGCTATCCGATCATCTGAAGACGTGAACGCCCTTCAAGATGCATTTAAAAAATGCATTTAGCTTAATAAATTACATTTTTTTCATTGTTTATTATATTTATTTAAATTTGTATTGTATTTCATTTAATACATTTTATTGAGCAAATGTTCTTTCATTGTTATGTTAATTTTATTTAATTTGATAATTTTGTTTTAAATGTTTTCGTTTTTTTATATATTTCTAAAGTGTGTATTTATTGGTAGTGAATTAGTTAACTAGCAATTTAGTTTTATTTCAGTTTTAGTTTTCAGTTTGTAATATCAGTAAAAAAAAAAAAATTATTTTTTATTTTTTTAGCTACTGTAATAATTTTCATTATTTAGCATTGTTTTCCCCCAAAACAAAACAGACCTGAAACCATTTTTTCAGTTTCATCCCACCATTTGTGAACCACTGGTGTCAAATCAAGCTAGAAACACATTCCTCGTATCCAGGAGTGTATGTGATGAAATACGCACCCACACACATTTCACAATCATCTTGTGCAGCAAACTGTAGATAAAGGGCAATTCTTTCAGACACTCCAGCCAAATAAGTCCCACTCACATCTTCTCGTGGGATACTGTGACCAGATGGTGACCTTGGATAGCTGGAGTGTCTCCTATCTCTGTGTGAACAATGCTAGGCCCCGCCTCCTCTGATTGACTGACATATTGACCCCTCCCACTCGCAGCATTCAGCCTTCATCAGTTCACAAACAAGAGATCTTCCCATGGAAAGCTTCAGGAAGTGGCTGATGCATCTTGTTTTTTTATATTTGAATGTCATGAGCTAAAAATGGTTGTCAAAACAGGAAAAAGGAGTTTGTTTTAAGGAACATCTTTTATCTTCTAGATCAGTGCAGTGTCATGACTATATTGCTGCTGTGATTTCTCAGTTCAAGGGATGCATTTCTGCATGTTTGTTGCATTTTATTCTTCTTTGAAGTCCACTTAAAATGCGAGTCAAGGTTTCATGCACCCAAAACAGCTATAATTAGCACTGCTTGCTAAGGTAGGACTATACTTCAGTGACGTGCATTTGTGCTATATACGCATGAATGATCCCTCAAATCATGCGGCTTGTTGAAGAAAACTCTACTAATAGCTTTCTGAGGGATCTAATTTTTTCATTTGAATTCAATGGAAACCATTTAGCAACATGTTGACAATCAATCAAAATTCACTAGCAACTGATTTAGCAACCACTTTAGTTTAGCATGGGAAAACACCACAAAAATGCACTTCTAAAAATCCATATGAATTCTATTCAAATTCACATATATATTTAGTCAATTAATTATACAATTGAATTGGTAAATAATTGTATGTTAGAGAACGATTAGTTTTGAAATGGTAAGAAAATCCCTGCTTTTGTTATGCAGCTTTAATATAGACTTTTGTGGTTGCAGCTTTCCAGCTTCTCGCACCATTACGGTTTTATTTGCAGCAACAGCAAGCGTCTGGATGTGTCTGTAGACTCAGTAAAAAGACAATGAGTTGTGTGTTCAGTGCAGGTTGGCTACATTCCTACAGGCCGTGCTGATGTTGAGTTTGAGGCCAGAGAATCAATATACAACACAGAAATCATTGACTCGCCCGAGGATGTGAAGAACCGGCAGTATATCTCCAGCGACTCGGAACGTTTCTTTACAAACACCTTCTGAGTTTTATAAAGCACTTAATCCGCCAACCGTTTGGCACCGAATCCATTCCAGTGCTCGAATGGTGCATCTTTTAATTTGCACGTCCCGATGAGCGCTTGATTACTGAGAAAAAGAAATGTGAAATTTAGAGTATTTACTGGTTGTTGATGATTGTTAGCCAGTGAATGCAGTGGCTGTAGTTCAGTGGCCTCCAAGTTCACAAGCTTACAATGATAGCCCACTTACTGGAAAATGAATGCTTTCAGAGGATGGAGAGGTCAGATAGGGGTCGGTGGTCACTCCGTCAAATGAGAGGTTATGGAAGTGTGTATTTAGGGGCCAAGTTGGGTCATACAAAGTATAATACTCACTTTTCAAGGGCAGTTTGTTCACCAAATTTTAAATTTCTTTGAAAATTTTTTCTCTTGTGTCTTACAGTTTTCTTTGGGCCTTCCCTAAACTTGGATCAGATGAAATAAGTCATGAATCATCAAATGAGACCAAGATGATACCAAACTAAGTCCAAAGTAAGTCTGTATCTTTGCAATAGGTGACACAATAACCACACCACAAATAGGCTAAATAGGCTAGGTCAATTTGTACAAATTTAACATAACTTGCCCACTTCGTATATTTCTGGAGTCCTGCAGAATATTGTGATTTACGATTTTTAAGGCCATTCTGCAATTTTTAATGGATTTACAGTTTTTTGTTTGTTTGTTTTTTTGCTTTTATTTGCTCTACGTTTTTCCATTCTTCAACAAAATTGGTGCAGATTATCTTCAGATGAATCCTCACGGACTACATCAAATCAAATTTTTGTATACGACACCATTTTCCAGAAACTACATTTTCTAATGCAGATGCCACGAAGTAAGTAGCAATATATATCGCTATTACTTCATTCATATTGTCATGAAACTTTATGTGTGTTGTTTTCACAATGTCTTGAGGCTGTAGCGCTGCCAACTGGTGTTATGAACAAAAATGATAAATTAATAAAATGGGAAAAATAATAAAACTGCTTGGGTGCAAGAAATAAACAATTCTACTGACCTTTACAATGCACGCCTTTGTAGCTTGCACTGCCCTGTAATATTATCCTATTTTTAGAATAACTTTGGTGATATGATTTAAGCACTTTCATCCTACAGCATGAGACTCTCAGACCTCATCATCAGATGTACTTTTACCAATCACTGATGCTGATCTCAGGGTCAATAACACAACATCTAGTAAAGAGGAAAATAAGAGATTCTGAAGATGCCTGGGGTAATTGCCAGTAATTCTTATCGTCCGATACACTAAACCAAGCACTTCAGAAATGTAAGAGGAGATAGAGGCCTACGGAGGCCCAAATGTCGATGCTGATAAGCGCGGTTAGTTATCTTACGGTTGTGCAGGTCTGCAGGGGACAAATCAGCAGGTCATTAAGACGTTTTAGGCTCAGAATCAATATTTATAGTCATTAGTTACTGACTCCAACCAAATAAAACCAAATCAGACCACACCTCTCATTACATCAGGGTCAAACAATCATCCATCTGAAAAAAAGTGCTTATTTCGAAATTTAGGGTAATAGATTTCTGATTGTGTTGTTTATAGATTAATGTGATGAAGGAGTGTGTTTTTGAGAGCTGAGCTCTTGATACAGCTCAGAGAATTTCTCAGCGCTTGGGTTAATCAATTAACCGGGTGGTTGGGTGTAAATACACAAACACCGGCAGTTCATTCTGTGTGTTGTGAAGCAAAGACAAGAGAGCTGCCGTGGCAGCTGTGTATCGCACATTCAGTGCACTTTGTATATATAACGCACCTTATAATCAGCTGTATGTTCTCGAAAAGAATTGTAGTCGTGAAACTTTATAGTGTTTACATATTAATAATTAAACCCTTACAATATAATCAACACAAAACTAAAAGAAGTGCATGAAAAAGATTAATATTAATAGGTAAGGAATGTATTTAAACTGTTTCAAAATATGTACAAAAATAAAACACCTTATTATAAGTATTAAATATTATCTTTTATACATTTATTATATATTACATATTTTCATTATTATATATTTAATTCTTTACTTTTTTCTTTATAATTTAAATGGGACATCAGATGCCCATTTTCTAGAAGTTGATATGATTCTTTAGGGTCTTCATGAAAAGTCTATAACATACTTTGGTAAAAATGTTTCAATGATGTCCCTTTAAATTATAATGAGCTCCTGCTGACCCCGCCCCTCTCTTCCCTGGGGTGAGCAGTTCTCTGAGACTGTTTCATTCATTACTAGGAAATGTGATTTGCAAAGAGTTATACTCACTTCTTCTGGAGGTGAAGCTGAATCACAAATGATTTGCGTGAACATAAACTCGTTCACGTAGATTGGGGTGCATTTCCTTCAGCGGCTCAGATGATGGGAGTAAATGACGACTGCTATGTTCATTATTACATCCGTCAACGGAACACCTCAATCGCTTAGGAGACTATTTTGTCTACACCTGCTCTAGCGGCGAAACAATGGCAGACTGTTCACAGCTCTCTCAGGGCGGGTCTATGCTAAAACAGCCGTGTAGTCAATAGTCGTGGGAGGGGCCTGTGCAGAACTGCTCTGCTAAGAAAAAAACACTGGGTGGATGTTTATCATTATATTGTGGTTGTGTACACACACTGCCAGCACACATTTATGTTCAAACACCATGTAAAAGTGAATTTTGCATCTGATGTCTCCTTTAAAATAAAAAATATAAATACATTTTTTATTATTAAAGGTTTCTCCATTTGCCCCGTATATGTGTTTGTAGGAACATAAAGTTGAGTAAATAAAGACCAGTTTTTAATTGAACTGTTTCTTATTTGTAACTAGTATATCGAGCAGATGTTGAATGATGTGCTGCGTTTATATTTTGTCGCTGTCAGCTTTTACCGTGAAGCGCCATTAAAGGTGTTCCAATAGAAAGTGTCATGAAAACACAGCTGGCCGGTCAAATGCTTTAATTTGTGTGAGAGCTGACTACACGTGTACACATAACCAGAAACAACTTCATCAACGAGATTTGCATGCATGAGTAATGGAGGACGCGGCCCGCGCTCTTAGCTAAACGTCACGTCGGATTTAGAAACCGCATCCACAGATGTAAACACGCCGGCCTGTATGAACCTCAGCTGATTAGCAGATCTGAGCTTTGTGGTGTTTACAAACTCATCTGCATTAGGGTACTTGCCTTGATTAATATTTCAGGCCGAAGGCAACCTGCTAACATTGAGAATGAGCAGTTATCTTGGCCAACAGCACTAATTATTTAATACAAAAATATAAAAGGGCACTCATCTTTGAACGTGAAAGTAGTCGGAGAGAGTGATGTTTTGAATGCATCACATGCTTTTCATTCAGTGATTTGTATGAAATCACCACTTATGATTTCAATAGGCAATATTATACAAAGAAAAAACATCTCTCTGTGAGGCCATGGTGCAAAAACACAACAAACAAGGCCCAAAACAAAAAGAAACACACCAAATGAAGCTCTGATACTCTCAAAAGGGGAAGATATAAACCCGCCTGGAAACAAAGACTTAAAGGTAGACGGGTTTCTTTTGATACCTGCCGCGCGTCTGCTGAACACATCCGCCAAACTGAGCTCAAAGGTCAGGAAAGCGTCTACCAGCTTTCAGCAGGTGCACGATTTCACCCTGAAATGTATTCGACATAAAAGCATATTTCACTCTTATATTTAAGGTCACATTTTTGGCTTTTAAAGTACAGAAACGAACAAACAAATATGTCAGCCAACCGATTCAGACAAAAGCAGACAGATCTCCTGTGACCTGGACTTATAAATAGCCATCTGGAGCAGACGCCGTGTCTTTTATAAGCAGATTAAATCAGAGATGTCCTTTTCTGCCGTTTCAACTGTAAAGAGAATCGGTGAGAGCGGGGAATAATGCATCGCTGCTTTGACAGCGTGGATGTCCCCTGACCTCTTGTCCGACATGACAACCGCTTACTCCCACTCAACGCTTGACAATCAGTGTCTCACGGCAAATACATAGAAAGACATTTAAAGATGATTTGGGGTCTGACCTCACTTATTATGGCTTATATATATATATAGTTTTTATATATACTGTAAGTACACAGATATGTCATATACACTACTGTTTAAAACTTTACAATACAGTACTGTGCATAAAACAGCACAAATTTTAAATATTGTGAAATATAATTACAAATTTAAATGAAGTATTTTCTATTTGAATATACTTTTAAATAAAATATATTCTTGTGATGCAACGCTGAATTTCCAGCATCACATGATCAGTCTAATATGCTGATTTGCTGCTCAAGAAACATTTTTGATTATTATCAATGTTGAAAACAGTTGAGCTGCTTAATATTTTTATTTAAAAAACAGGATTTTTTCAGGATTTTTGATGAATATAAAGTTAAAAATAAGAATTTATCTGAAATAGAAATCCTTTTTATTCTACATGATAAATATATTTACTGTCACTTTTTATCAAGTTATGTGTTCTTGCTAAAAAAGGTATAATTTTTTTTTAATTGACTGACTTTAAATTGTTTGAACATTTGCTAACCATACTAAGGCTCAACAAATTATAATAATATAATTTACCCAAAAAATTCATTTCAAAATCCCTTGTGAAAGTTATTGTATAATTAGCATATTGCCATTGTTTATGTGATGGTTATGTGTTCAGCATTTTGACATCGAAAAGTTCCAGTTTAGTTTCACTTAATAATGCATTTTTTTGCATTTATTGTTTTGAAAAACTTGAATTATGTTTTGCGTTAAAGCAAGTGCACCAAACTCTGATTTCTCACTATGAAATATTAATCGCCTGTTTGCAGTGGAAGTGTTCTTATTATTTTCAGTTGGCACTTCTGTGCTCTTATTTGACTCTGTGGGCCATCAATAAGAACATAATGATCAGCTTTGCTGATGAAAACAGTTCAGGCACATAAATGAGTGTGGCTTTAGGTGTTTTCTCTCATTAGGACAGTGAATAATGTGCACACACAACCGCCGCGGGGCTTGATTGAAACCTGATAGACTGATATATGCTGCTTTCAGCTCATTCCTCTGTAGATCTGATTGATTTGCTTGTGTGCCGTTTATAGTGTGCATGTATCATCAACACAAGCCTGCACATGGATCCACGTTGACTGCTTTGTGGCATGTTTTTAAATGCATAGTTCGCCCAAATATGAAAATGATCATGTTATTTCAAACCCATATGACATTCTTTCTTCTGTGAAACACGAAGTTAATTTGCACATGTCTTGGGTCCTTTGTTCCATATGAATGAATGAAGATGGATGCTTTCACAAAAAGCATAGTAAAAGCATCATAAATGTAGTCCATGTGATGGATTTTGTGAGAAAGAGAACAAAATGTAAGGTCTTTTAACCAATTCCCATGGTCATGTTATATTTGAATATATTTGATCGCTAATGACATTTCAAAGCTATAGCTCAGTGAAAACGACCTAATTGCAGTATATTTCAGTATATTCAGCACATATAGCTATCTCATGAATTTCTATCAAATCAATGATAGAACATTTCAAAAATAGTAGTAATTTTTTGTGGTAAACTGATTATTTAATTTCAGTCTATTCACACTATTTTGGTACTTGCATATTTAAAGTTAATCTATAAAATGAATGACAGAATAAAATATATATATATATCGATACATTTTCTATTTTTTGTAGTAAACTATTTATTTTATTCTATTTAAGTCTAATCAGACTACTTTGTGGCTTAATAAATGAATCTATAAACTAAATGACAGAATTTGCCTCTCTTCAGATTATTTTTGGCACTTTATACATTAAATCTATACAATTAATGACAGGATGATTTATTTTGTTGTAAACTATTTAATCTCGGTCTATTTCAGTCTATTTAGACTTTTTTAGTACTTTTGGTGCTTAAAATAAAATGTATCTATAAAACGAATAACAGTATTTGTCAAAAAATGTGTTTAATTTCTGTCTATTACATCTAATCTAGAACTTTCTTTCCAGGAACATTTTAGATGGACGTTCATCTAATGCTTTTATTTAAATGTTACTTGTTTCAGCATGTTCAGAGAACATGTATCGTTGTAACATTGATTTTAAATGATCAAATGAAATGTTCATTCAGGTTCATTTAACAATACTTTTTGAATGTACAAAGAGCTTTAAAGCAATGTTAGAAAAACGTTCTTGGAATATATTTTGTTGACTATATTTTTGGTGTTAATTTAGTGTTTGTTGTTGTTGTTGTTTGCTTAACATTAATCTATAAAATGAATAACAGTAACTGTCATAAATAACATTTTTGATTGTTGTGGTGAGCTGTGTTGACTTGCAGACCTGTGTGTGTTAGTAACTAAAGCAAGATAAGTCATGCAGTATATTTGGAATAGATCCACTAAGCTAAGCAGTTGTATATCTCTCCCGCTAGGAAGCTGCATTAGCATTACTGAGCCCCAGCGCAGGGATCATAGAGGCTTTGTCCTGTGAGGCGTGAGGGTCGTGCAGGTATGGGACAGACGCGGCCTGACCCCAGACGACAGGGCAGCGGGGACACAATCTGCTCCGAGACCCACTCCTGTGCTCATCGGCCATGAGGCGACGGTCACTGAACGAGAAGCTGCTCTGTGAAGATACCACTGTGTCCCGGGGAGAGATGAGAAGGTTTGATAACGTGCACACGCTCACACACACCTGCACAGACGGGCGAGGGGCTGTTTATGCTTTTCCTCTCTGTGAGACGCCTCTCAGATCTGCAGAAGCACTCCATAACCGAACATCTGTAGGAAAACACGGCTGATTTTTGATTTGCTAGTTTGCATTAGAACATCCTGACAAGGTTCTCTCAAAGTTACGTGATGCTACAAGAGTGTAGTTCAAAGTTATCAGCTTTTTAATAATGTTCTCAAAACATTAGCACAAAAACATTATTTATACATCATTCAGGGAATCTTTTTTCCTGAAACCTTTTATTCGGACGCTTTTTAAAAGTTACTTTTTGTTTCACAATGTTCAGGGAACGTTCAAATGTATCGTTCCTATAATGTGTGCAGAATGATAAAACGGAATGTTCACTTAACATTTGCTGGACACTGTTCATTCAAAGTTATCTGATCTTTAATAATATTCTCAAAACCTAGCACAAAAACATCATTTATACATCGTTAATGTAACCTTCTTTCCTGAAGTGTTTTAGATGGATGCTCCTCTAACAGTTTTATATGTTACTACTCGTTTCAGAATGTTCAGAGAACAATCAAATGTAATGCTGGTTAAAAATTATAAAATGAAATGTTCATTTAATGTTCGCATAACTGTTTTTAAAGCAAAAAAAAAAATCAGGGCTTTGTGAACATTCAGAGAACGGTAAAGTAACATCAGAAAAACGTTCTTGGAATGTATTTTTATTGGCTGGGTTTACTTAGATTGCTAGATTTGTGCATTTTTGCCCACTTCACAATGCTAAGGCAGGCTGGGTGTTTTTTAAATATTGCTATAGTTGGTAGAGATATGTGGTCAAGTTTAAATGTTACTACTTGTTTCAGAATGTTCAGTGAACATTCAAAAGTAGCATTCTCAAAAAATCTATTTATTAATAAAATGGAATGTTCACTTTGTGAACGTATCAAAGAACATTAGCAAATTGTTCCTAGAACATATTTTGTCATCTGAGTATACTTAGAAATGTTAGTCTCTAGATATGTTTTTTTTGTCAGTTTTCTCATCAGGTAGAAAAGTAAATGCACACTTCTCTTCAATTTCAAAATCTTAAAATATCTTCTTAAATCCATCACTACAGTTAAAGTAAACTACTCCTAACTTGTCTCGGTGGACTGTCTGGCCAGTGTTGTCAAGTTTAGCACACTTATTTGGATAAATGTGGTACCACAGGTTCAGATGGAAGAAATAAGCCTCCTATAGGGGATTCATTAAGTCAAATCCCCCTAAATTGCAACGCTTCAGAGTAAATTGGAAATGCAGCACTTGATGCTGATTAGACGAGAGACTCCAGAGCAGAAGAGCAGACTGACTCATCTGTTACACAACCAGTCTGGACTGCAGGACAGGAGTCACATGACATCATTTCAACACGTCTCATGTTCACATATTTGATCTGGTCCATTAGTTGCATTTATGAATGTTGGTGGAGATGTTGAGGTTAATTTAAAGTGCCTGAGGTTCCCTATCAGTCAGTCACGTTCGACGTAACGTCAGAGTGACTGACTAATGGGATCTCGCCGGAGAGCCCAATCACCTTCGAGTGTTAACAAAACAAGCCAATGACAGTTGGCGTGCGTGTTTCGCCACGCGCACTCCGCCCCGCGGTGCGGGTATAAAAGGAGAGCGCGTGCAAACGCACATCAGCTTTTCGCTTCGGAGCCGAGCCTTGCAAATCTCTGAGTGTCTGCAAAGCAAGACTACAGCGTTGGTGTTACGGCGCGTCAGCGGAGGTTGCTGTCCAGTGCTGGATTCGCGAGAAGCAGCGATCACGTTGCTACCTCCCCTCGGCGCTTCAGCGCTGCTGAAAGAGAGTTTTTCAACTAAAAGAGCAAATCTAAAAGAGCTCCACGAGCGACGGGCGTCTTTTTAAAGATGGCTTCCCGCTCGTGCGTTTCTGGATGTGGTCGGTTCCTGACTTCATCTGATGGTCACGATCGCTGCCCCTCGTGCTTGGGCTTTAGGCACGCTGAGGCAGCGCTCGTGGATGAGTCATGTTCTCACTGTGGGAACATGACCATAGCGTTGTTGCGCTCCAGATACCTCCTCGCTAGACGTGGGGGTATCCCCCTTGCTCTGCCCCGTTCTAGTTCCTCCGGACGGAGGACTACTTCGGCTCAGGGCCAGGGTGATTTGAGGATCACAGTGAGAGCTTCCCCGTCGAGTGCGTCTCCGCGGGCCTCTCACTCCTCGAGCACATCGCACCGTCTGGGGTTCCCGGATGAGTATGCGGGGTCCTCGGACAGGGCGGGGCCCAGCATCTCATTCGGTGCCCCAGCAGATGACAGGCTTTCGATCACTGCATCGGGGGATGAGCTAGGTTCTGGAGAGGACGATTCGGCTGCGCTGCCTCCGTCAGGAAGAGTAGCGTTGCCCGAGTCAGATCCAGAACTGACCGCTATGCTTTCCCGGGCCGCTGAGAGCATCGGGCTGCACTATAGGCGTCCGCCTTCTCCCGAGCGCTCGAGGCTGGATGATTGGTTCCTGAGGGCGCAGGCCGAACGTTGGCAACCGCCCCCGGTTCCGTTCTTCCCGGAAGTGCATGAGGAGGTGACTAGGTCTTGGAAGGCACCTTTTTCTGCCCGAAGCAGGCCTAGTGCCTCCTCCGTCCTCACCACCCTCGACGGCGGAGCGGCCCAGGGGTATGTGGAGGTCCCCCCAGTCGAGCGCGCCATTGCCATGCAGCTTTGCCCGCAGGGCGCTGCCGCCTGGAGGGGTAATCCACGCCTTCCGTCCAGGGCCTGTAAGTTCTCGTCCGCTCTAACGGCCAAGGCTTACGGTGCTACTGGACAGGCCGCTTCCGCCCTGCACGCCATGGCCCTCCTGCAGGTCCACCAGGCCAAGGCGTTGAAACAGCTGCACGAGGGTGATGCTGACCCAGGTGTGTTGCAGGAACTGCTCACAGCGACGGACCTCGCGCTAAGGGCGACGAAAGTCACGGCGCGGGCCCTGGGTCAGACGATGTCCACATTAGTGGTCCAGGAGCGCCACCTGTGGCTGACCTTGGCGGATATGAGGGAGTCCGACAAGCACCGCTTCCTGGACTCCCCGATCTCCCAGGCCGGCCTATTCGGCGAAGCGGTGGAGGACTTTGCCCAACAGTTCTCCGCCGCACAGAAGCAGACGGAGGCGTTTCGTCACATCCTGCCCCGGCGGTCCGCTGCTGTCTCCACCCCACCGCCGGCTGCAGCCCCTCCGCCTGCTCGTCGCCGAAGGCGCCCTCCTGCGGCCTCCACCTCCGCTCCAGCTCGGCCACAACAGCAGCCTTCACAATGGCCGCAGCATGGAGCTGGCCACAGGAAAGCGGCGCGGCCCGCCTCCGCCCCTGCCAAGCCTGTGAAGTGCCAGGGTAGGCGGCGTCCCTGGGACGGGCGACCCGGAGCCTCGGGATCCTGCTCTTCAGGAGATGGCGATAGCACCACTCCTTCCCCCGGAGGAGGGCCGGGTGGAGAATTTTAGTTCTGTTCCGCCACTGGCCCCCGGGCTCCACTGCGCTGCCCCACCGCGGGTACGTCTATGTCTCCCCTGGTCCCGCTTGTACGGCCCCTGGGGGCCTGGCTAGAGCTCCCCAGGCCGTCTCGCTGGCTCCTGAGGACCATCAGACTCGGCTACGCGATTCAGTTCGCCCGGCGTCCTCCCAAGTTCAGGGGCAATCGGTTCACCTCAGTGTTGAGCCAGGATGCCCCTGTCTTGCGTGCAGAAGTCGCGGTCCTACTGGCGAAGGACGCGATACAGCCGGCCCCTCCAGCCGAGATGGAGTCAGGGCTCTACAAAGGCCCCTACTTCATCGTTCCCAAGAAACACGGTGGGTTACATCCAATCTGGGACCTGCGTGTTCTGAACCGGGCCCTTGTCAAGCTCCCGTTCAAGATGTTGACGCAGAGACGCCTCTTTCAATGCGTCCGTCCCTTCGATTGGGTTGCAGCGATCGACCTGAAAGACGCCTACTTCCATGTCTCGATCCTCCCTCGATTCCGCTTTGCGTACAAAGGGCGAGCATACCAGTAGGCCCTCCCCTTCGGGCACCTCAGCCGGTTGGGGCTTCAGGTCAACCGGGAAAAGAGCAAACTCTCCCCTATGCAGAGGATCTCTTTTCTCGGCAGGGAGTTGGACTCGGTCAACCTCACAGCACGTCTCTCAGAGGAGCGTGCTCAGTCAATGCTGAGATGCCTGGAGTCTCTCCAGCGCAAGAGGGCGGTTCCACTGAAACATTTTCAGAGGCTCCTGGGGCATATGGCATCCTCAGCCGCTATCATGCCGCTCGGATTGCTTCATATGAGACCGCTTCAGCGTTGGCTTCACGACCGAGTCCCGAGATGGGCATGGCACCACGGCACATACCGGGTCTCACTCACCCCGTCCTGCCGTCGCACCTTCAGCCCATGGTCGGATCTTGCCTTTCTTCGGGCAGAAGTTCCCCTAGAGCAAGTATCCAGGCACGTTGTTGTTTCAACAGATGCCTCTGCCACGGGCTGGGGGGCCATGTGCAACGGGCACGCAGCCGCGGGGCTCTGGACAGGGCCCCAGCTGCAGTGGCATATCAATTGCCTCGAGTTGCTGGCAGTATAGCTTGCTCTGCGCCGCTTCAGAACGCTGCTACACGAGAAGCATATACTGGTCCGTTCGGACAACACTGCGACCGTTGCGTACATCAACCACCAGGGCGGTCTACGCTCCCGTCGCATGTCGCAACTCGCCCACCATCTCCTCCTTTGGAGTCAGAAGCATCTGAGGTCGCTTCGCGCCGTTCATGTCCCAGGCGAGCTCAATCGTGCAGCCGACGAGCTCTCACGTCAGCACGCCCTTCCGGGAGAATGGCGACTCCACCCCGAGGTACCCCAGCTGAATTGGAGACGCTTCGGGGACGCTCAGGTAGACCTGTTTGCCTCCCCGGACACGTCTCACTGCCAGTTGTTTTTCTCCCTGTCCGAGGGGACCCTCGGTACAGATGCGCTGGCATGCAGCTGGCCTCGGGGCTTACGCAAATATGCGTTTCCCCCAGTGAGCCTTCTCGCACAGACCCTGTGCAAGGTCAGGGAGGACGAGGAGCAAGTCCTCTTGGTGGCGCCTTACTGGCCCAACCGGACGTGGTTTCCAGAACTGATGCTCCTCGCGACAGCCCCTCCTTGGCAAATTCCTCTGAGGAGGGATCTACTTTCTCAGAGAGGGGGCACCCTCTGGCACCCGCGCCCAGACTTGTGGAATCTCCACGTATGGTCCTTGGACGGGACGCGGAGGTTCTAAGTGGGCTACCTCCAGCGGTAGTAAACACTATCGCTTCTGCCAGGGCTCTGTCTACGAGACAAGCTTACAGGCTGAAGTGGAACCTGTTCGTCGATTGGTGTTCTCCCCGCCGGGAGGACCCCCGTAGATGCCCGATCGCAGTCGTGCTTTCTTTCCTGCAGGATGGGTTGGAGCGAAGGCTGTCTCCCTCCACCCTCAAAGTGTATGTCGCCGCTATCGCCGCACACCACGATGCAGTAGACGGTAAGTCTCTGGGGAAACACGACCTGGTCATCAGGTTCCTCAGAGGGGCAAGGAGGCTAAATCCTCCGCGCCCTCACCTGGTACCCTCTTGGGATCTCCCCTCGGTCCTGTCGGCCTTGAGGGGCGCCCCCTTTGAGCCTCTGCAGTCAGTAGAGCTTAAGTTTCTGTCTCTAAAGACAGTGCTCCTCTCGGCATTGGCCACAGTCAAGAGGGTAGGGGACCTGCAAGCATTTTCGGTCGACGATTCGTGCCTAGAATTCGGGCCGGCTGACTCTCACGTTGTCCTGAGACCCCGGCCTGGATATGTGCCCAAAGTTCCCACCATGCCCTTCAGGGACCAGGTGGTGAACTTGCAAGCGCTGCCCCGGGAGGAGGCAGACCCAGCCATTGCTCTGCTCTGTCCCGTTCGTGCCTTGCGCATCTATGTGGACCGCACGCAGAGCTTCAGGACCTCAGACCAGCTCTTTGTCTGCTTCGGAGGACAGCAGAAGGGAAGAGCTGTCTCCAAACAAAGACTCGCCCACTGGATAGTGGAGGCTATAGTCTTGGCCTATCAGGCCCGGCGCTTACCGTGCCCCCTTGGTGTGAGAGCACACTCTACGAGAGGCGTTGCTTCCTCTTGGGCTTTGGCACGAGGAGCCTCAATAGCAGACATTTGTAAAGCTGCCGGCTGGGCGACACCTAATACGTTTGCGAGGTTTTACAATCTCCGTATAGAGCCAGTGTCCTCCCGTGTACTTGTCTCAGATGGCCAGTAACACTGGAACCCGCTCGGTGTCAATCACGCTTGCTGCGCCATTCCCCTCTACGGACCGGATACGTGCGCCCTGTTGCTTCTCAGTTCAGTTCCCCACGGCGAACCCTGTTGAAGTTCCTCCTGCACCCTCGGCAGTCAGGTGTGGCGGAGCACCAGACGCCAGGTCCAGTACTCGTACGTTGCCCAAGGTCAACCCTTGTGCTGGGCTAGGTGCCCATGTGTAGTGATTCCCCCTTGGTGATCCCACATGTGTATTCTTCCACGGTACGGCTCCCCCCCCTTGGTGAGCCCGTGTCTTCCCTGGCAGAACCCTCTGCCTTCTCTGCTGTGTAGCTATCTCACCCCAGGCGGGCTGGGTCTACCTCAGAGACTCCCGTATGTGGTACTGCCCTTGGCCAGTCCATACGTGTAATCTCCACATGATACCTCCTTATGCGGGATGTGGCTCCGTAGCGTTTTCCCCTACTTGGGGTACGCTTTCCCAGTGTTATTCTACCCACTGAGCGGAACAGCAGTGCGGTTATCTCTGCCTAAACCCTGTCCTATCTTCCATCCCAGCTGGTGTGGGGGGACTTGCCGGCTTCTGCAGAGCACTGGAGGGGGTCAGCAATAGTGGCGTTTTCCAAGGGATCCCATTAGTCAGTCACTCTGACGTTACGTCGAACGTGACTGACTGATAGGGAACGTCTCGGTTACTTGCGTAACCCCCGTTCCCTGAAGGAGGGAACGGAGACGTAACGTCCCGTCGCCATAGTTGCTGTACCACCGCTGTACGGCCGGGGCACACAGTCTCGGCTCCTCAGCGAAAAACTGATGTGCGTTTGCACGCGCTCTCCTTTTATACCCGCACCGCGGGGCGGAGTGCGCGTGGCGAAACACGCACGCCAACTGTCATTGGCTTGTTTTGTTAACACTCGAAGGTGATTGGGCTCTCCGGCGAGATCCCATTAGTCAGTCACTCTGACGTTACGTCTCCGTTCCCTCCTTCAGGGAACGGGGGTTACGCAAGTAACCGAGACGTTACGGTGTAAATAGCATGGTGTCATAAATCAGTACTATATCAGTTAGATTTTTAAAAAATGTTTATGAAAGATATCTTTTATGCCAACAAAGGCTGCATTTATTTAATAAAATACAGTAAAAACTGTAATATTGTGAATTATTATTGACATTTTAAAATAACTGTTTTAATATAAATTAAAAAGTAATAAAAAAAATAGAAAGTAAAAAAAAAATTAATACTAATCTTTTCCAACATCATACATGTTTTTACTGTCACTTTTGATTAATTTAATGCATTCTTGCTGAATAAAAGTATTAGTTAATTAAGAAAAAAAACTTACTGACCCCAGACTTTTGATATTTTTTGGTATTACTTGAACAGTTAGTATGCAGAGCCCTGATTTTAGAGGTGATGCCTCTCGTTTCTGTAACACTAATTTCAATCAGTAATTCCCTCTATCTGCCATTGGTCAGATTACCAGATAACCCCGCCCCCAAACCCACACCATTGGCTGAGCCTATATTGCTGTGTTACTGTCACGGTACACACGGGGATCCAGGAACGAGGAGACGAGGATGTAACAAACAGGGTATTTAATGGATGACGAACGGAGGAGACACAGGAACACGGGGAAGAACATCCAAACAAGTTTGACACATGACATTTACAATAATCCACAGGTAACATGGGGCAGAACAGACTATATATATAGGGAGACATAACTGGAGACACCTGGGACATAATCAAGACACACGGCTGACACTGACTGAACTAATAATGACTGGGAAACAGGAAGGACCATATATGGGTGAGGAAACAAAGGCAGAGGAAGACAAAGTCTGACAGTTACCTAAGATATTAATGTCTTTCTTACATGTGTCTCTGCATATTACACTGGAATAGTAAGACGCATTTGACTCAAGGGTCAAGATTTCCTAATTGTTGGAGATCTTGCACAGTCGTTCTTGTGGTTAGTTGTGTAATGCAGTGTGGGATGCGTTTCTTGACAAATAACTCTCAAGATACCAGTTCACACGGTCTGCAGTGATGCATCACTGGGTGGATTTGTCAATGGACAGTATAACTATAGTGCAATAGTTGTCTCATGTACAGTGTGCAAGCATTTGTAATTGCAAACGGCCATAGATTGGACCTGAGCCTCTCTTTTGGCTTGGACTAATAAGAAACCAGTTAGCAACCACTTTAGCTTTTGTGGCAAGTGGGTTTTAAATGGGCAAACAGCACTTATATTTGCTTCATAAAATGTACAAATATTGTTAAGAACTGCTTTTATTATGTAGAGGTCATGGCACGGTCCGAAATGAGTTCCATTTTGAAATCAACTGTGACATACATCTACAGAACAAATCCAACATAGCTAACTTCTCCATCTGCATGCATGCCATGATTTGACTCCATTCCTCTGAGCAAAAGCGGGTCAATACATGCTAATAAGATCTGGAACGCTAACGGCCAAAGCGTCAGTGGGCAAATGTCAGCGCGATGCCCTGGGGCCGAAAGCAGTAAGGAGCACTAAGTCATATTTACCCTCCGACTCCGCAAACAGCCATAACTCAGCACAAAACGCTGAGCGGGTTCATCAGGGATGAGCACTACAAGCAATTTCTGCTACTCAACATTGAGCACCATGTAATCTTTCCCAGGTGCAGCGTTCTCCAATTCCTGAATGCTCTTGAGAAGCCCAAACCGCTACTACATAAGCTGAAGTGCCACAGTGCAGGAGATGTGCTTAAGTTTGCCTTTGTTGATGTCTGAAGAGATGTATAAAGGCCTAAGGGCTCCAAAAACCTCATTTAGCAAATGCTTTTATGCATAGAAACTTGCTGTACATTTATTACAGGTTTAGTCATTCTAGAGTAGTCTGAGGTTACGTGTCTTGATCAAGGCTCTAATGATGATAATGAATTAATCATCTTTAAAGAACTATTCACCCTAAAATGAAATTTTTACTGTCAGTTATTGAATTATCTGTGGAGATTTTTTCAGTTTTATGAGAGAGTCGTTTAAATCTTCTATTCAACTGTTTTGTTCAAAACACTGATTCATTTAGGATTAAATCAGGTGACTTTATTAGTGATTAGTTACATTTTAATTCAACCATTTCATTCTTAAACACTGATTTTATTGATGAATGAAACAAGTAACCGTGTTTATGATGAGTCATTGAATCAGTCATTCAACTGATTTGTTCATAAACCGATTCATATAGGAATGAAACAAATGACCATCTTTATATGTTAATTAATTTACCCACTTCATTCAAAGGCACTGATTTATTCAAAAATAAACAAGCGAATCATTAAATTGTTCATTCCAGCATACAGTAATGCTCACTTTTTACAATTCATTAAATCCCCAACGATAAAATCAAATCTTGCCATTTTTTCTGTTGATGTTTGATTTCAAAATGGAACCCATTTCGGTTGATGCAAAAGTGCATTCTGTAATGAAAAAAAGCTTGTGAGTGTTTGACTTTATGCCCTCAGAGCGTCTCTCCGTGTCAGTGCTGAATTAGTCAGCAAAACCAGCGTGCATGTTGACTCAGAGCTTCATTCGCAAACACAGGAGGGCAAACAGCATTTTATCTTTTCGTTTAACACTGTGTGTTCTTATCAGACGGTCTCACAGGTGCCGGTCCCTTCATGCTTTCCCCCCAGAGCGCTTTCTGCTTAATCGCACCCGCTTGTGGAGCACCAGTTAGCGTTTATTGAAGAAGAAACTCATTAGCCTGCAAGAACAAATTGCATCTATTCATGCAACAGCAATTAAATTCAGAGAGAAAATTACATTGTGTTAAAGAGAAGGTTCCATTCGCGGCTGAGTGTACAAAATCACACTGTAAATGTGAATGGAGGCGCTAAATGAAGCCACGGCTTTTGGCGACTGCTCAATGCGCCCTTAAAAGGTGTGAATGGATGACGAGGGGAAAAGGAAGCGATGTGGCTGCTGAGAAGGTGTTGTAAGAGCTGTGTGGGACCAATGTCTCCCTGCACCATGTGTGTGTGTGTGAACAGAATGCTAATTGGCCACCAGGCTTCATGTGGGCAGGAGGCGACTCATTAGCACTGCTGCATCCGTATCTGCGCTAAGCTGCCGTCGAGCTCCATGGCTCTGGGTGCCGTCCAGCTTCTACATGCCCCGAGGAAAGAAGAAATGGAGATGTGTAACAAACACACAGTTTCTGCGTGAAGTCTCACTGTTCATCTCATACTAAGCACCCTTACGATTGATCTCCGAAAGGTCTGTCCAATCGGTCACGATCGGGAACCATCCACCCATCTGCTGAGGATGTTGGCCCCGGGCCCGGAAGTCAACAAATGGGCCCGTGGGAACAGGGTGACCTCCAGACTGAATGCCAGCGATCACGCCGACATGTCCTCCCTGGCGATATGACAATGGAAAACATGGCCTCCGAATGGGATAGCCAAACAACATCCTGTGGTTAAAGATGTTTTGCTAAATCAGGCCGCGGATCGTGACAATAGCTGTTTCATAACCTACTGAGCTTATATTGGCAGCGTCCTGAATCCAGTTGAACATTGTTAGTAATTGGAAACGCTCTACATACTGTAGGCAGGAACTCACAAGAAGTGTATAGGAAGCTCTTGAAAGAAACTTTGACTGAAATCAGCTTAGCTAGTAACCCATGAATACATAACATTGTATTATACTTAAGAAATACAATATAAATATTTAAGAATAAATTATATTATATTATATAATTTGTGACCCTGGACCACAAAACCAGTCACAAGGGTCAATTTTTTTTAAATGGAGCTTTATACATCATCTGAAAGCTGAATAAATAAGTTTTATATTGATGTATGGTTTTATATTTGGCTGAGATACAACTATTGTAAAAAAAAAAAAAACTGTGAATCTCTGAAAAATGTGAAAATATGGAATCTGAGGGTGCAAAAAAAAAGCGTTGTGAAGATGAATGAAGCTTTTATTGAGTTGGAACGACATGCGGGTAAGTGAATAATGACAAAATGTTCATTTTGGGGTGGAGTAACCCTTTAAGACTTTAAGGTTTTGTGGTCCAGGGTTACATATTACATTATATTATTTAAAGCATTGTATGTTTCTTTGCAGTACATACAATCCCAGAATGCATTGCACTAAACTCAATCTATACTGAGCTTGAAAAATGCATGAAAATATGTAATATTTGTATTTGTTTCTATATGTAATGTTTTATGCTTATGTGTGGTTTATTTATCTTTTTCTTTTTTATGTATGTTACATATATATAATATAAAAAAATGTTGAAAATATAGAAATATATACTGAAAAAAAAATGTGTGTGTGTATATTATAATATTAAATAAATTCTTTAAACTCATTACATTTTTGTATAGTTTTAAAATGTATTTGATATGGTATTTTATGAATTATATTTGTATGCGTATGTGTACGGGCTTGTCTTCACTACAAAAGGAACATGCAATGCTGTCTTTGAAGCTTGTGGGGGGGGGGGGAAATATTAGAAGAAGAACATTGACTGTTGTTGGCTTACCTAGCAATGCATAAAAATACAAGTCAAAATGTTATGCATTTGCATTATGCCGAGCTCTGTGAAAAAGTCCTACCTTAGGAAAGTCATCTTAGAAGGCAGTATGGAGTAATTCTGCTGCCTGCTTTTATCTGCAGTGCTCTCTAGGTAGGCAGCTCACTAGGTTTTGGATCGAATGGCTCACTAGCTGGAGCTAATGTTTTAAAGAAAGTAATGGAGCATTGGAGACTTGTGTTGGTCTTTAAAGGAAATTGTCTGACAGTTTGAATCTCTCATTATCTCTTCTGTGCATGACCAGGCTCTAATCGCGCAGGTTTAACGAGCAACTGAAATGACTGATTGTTCTTCTGATTTAAAGCAATGCGAAAGCCGCCGCAATCCAACAATCTGTACAACTGTAGCTCGACTCTGCTCTGCTTATTGTAATGAAAGGCTCTGAAATGTCTGACAGATATAATATTCCAGAAGGATTGATTTGGTGCTCGGATCACTCAGAATGTGCAAGCAATATAAAACCAGTGATTTGAAATCAAATTTCATGTAAAAGCAGAGTCTACATTATTCTCCACAGTGCTCTGTGTTTTTAGCTCTGTTGAAATGTTAAACAGTCTGTTCCTTATCTTTCTGAATGTTATTATCGCAGCCTTAGCGATTTACCGCCGTTATTCCCGGGTGAAATCCAGGCATGCGTTTGTTTTTATGATAACGCTGAGATCTGCTGCTGCTCAAGAGAAATCTTTAGCAGGAGTTTAATGTCTTTAAATGTCAAACAGTTCAAAATAGGCCATAATGAATCCAGGGGTATTTCAACATGTTTTCTGTTCTCTCCCGGAAGTCCGTTTGCTACTGGAAACTCTATAATATCATAGTTATACATTTTAGATGTATATTTATGTTTTATTTTTGTAATAAAATAAATATTAAATATTTATGTTTCTGATATATAAATATGATAAATTGTTTATTTAGCATAGTTTTACATAAATATGTATTATAGTATATCATTGTATACTATATATAATATTAATATATATTTTATGCATTAATACATTTTATTTAAAAATGTATTTAATTTTTTATTTATAATTCCATTTGTTTATTTAATAATTTATTTTTGTCATTTTAGGTCTTAAATATTTATATAATATTTCTGAAATATACAATATAATACACTGTTATGTTTATATAATGTTCTATATTATAATGTATTATACTATAGAATGTTATCATATTTATTAACATTTTTATATATTGTATATATAATATTAACACATATTATACAATTATATATTTATTTGAAATTATTAAAAATGTATATACAATTTTATAATATCTATTATTATTATTTAATAAAATATTTATAAATATTATACAATTATATATGTATTTATTATTTAATATTTTTTGTCTTAAATATTTATATTATATTTCTAAAATATAAAATATAATACAATGTTATGTTTACCACTATTATAAATATATGTAATACTTTGTATTTATGTTTCATTTATTATAGTTTAAAATATATAATTTACCTTCTTCATTATTATATATTGCAATATGTATTATTACAATATACTGTAATATTTATACTATTTAACATCCTAACAGTATATGTAATAGTATTGTATAATATAAAAGTGTAAAACAATATATAACCCTTGTTAAGCAGTACAAAGCAGGTTTTGTAACAGAACGATGCTGAGATCTGTTATGTGCCAGACAGATATGGATCTGTGTAAAATGTTTGTCCAATTACCCTAACAAGTGATATCAATCTGCATATCAGATATCAGAGATCCAGCTGGCATGCTAAATAGCTCGTAAGCTGTCTTCACTTTGATAGTAATCCTCTCATTAACAGCTCGTCCATGCTCTGATAGCCACACAAACTCCGTGTCTATATGCATTCAGACCGGACAAACGTGATCAATAGCATCTCTGTGGATGTTCCTGCAAGACAAAAAAACAGTTCAAATGCCATGTTTTAGACCGTTTTGACCGAGAAAAGGACATGCAAAGACATTACTTCTTCTTTTGTTGACCGGCTTGTGAGTTAGTCTGAATATTGTGCATGTTTGCAGTCTCTTGGATTCGGGGGTCGAGTTGGGCAATCGATACCAAACAGAGGCTGTGAGCAATTAATCGTCTGCTCCATTACCGTGGTGCCAGCCAGGAATCTTAAGATAATGATGCTAGCGATTGGTGGGCAGCTTGTGTGTGGAGAGGGAAAATAGCAATCAATACACAGCCAAAGCTCTTTAAAAGATGATATGTAACTCAATAAGATCCGCAAGAACCCAGGACCTGCGCTATACTTTTGTTCTTTGATAATATGCTACTTATAGCTATGCAATGCAAGTAAATATCCAAGCGTCTTTCAAGTAGAGCGGATAGCATGACTCCATTAGTGTGAAGATTCCTCTCATTAAAGTTTCCTCAAACCATCGAGTGCCACATTTCATTGCCTTGGAAATCATTTGTGCTCTTTAAAACTAATGAAAAGGCCATTTCTATATGATCACCCATAATTATGAATGTTCTTAAGACGCTGGTGCAAAGAAAAGCATGATAGCATGTTTCTGAGCTGAATCCAGTGAAGTGGAGTGTAATATGAGAAAATGAATAGGTAAAAGCTAACTGAGATATTGCCGTTTTTTAGCCTGCTGCTGCCATTGGAATTAAAAGCACTCTAGAGTTTTAGAAGAGGTTTTGAATGTGTATACAAAAAATCCCAAATGAGATCTCTTTTATATCTCAGTTTCTCTTGGACTGCATCTGAGATCAAATTGCAACCAAAAGCAAGTCTCAGATATTTCCCGTAGAAAGACCCTGTTATCTCACATGTGTCTCACAGCTGCACATATTTCATCAATGTCTCAAACTCGATCTTAGTGGGGGGGAATTGAAATCTCTTTGATATCTAAATTTTTGCTCCTGGCCAGCAGTGAGATCAAATGAAGTCCCAGACATTTTACCTGAGAAAAGACTCAAGTTATCTCACTTGTGTCCTCTTAGTATTTTGAAGAGATTTCAACAGTGTCTTAGACTCGCTCTTAGACAACAAAATCCCAAATGAGATCTCTTTGATATCTCCGTTGTTGCTCCTGGATGAGTCCCAGATATTTTACATGAAAAAGACCCCAGTTATCTCACATATGTCTCCTCTGGAAGTTTTTGAAGAGATTTAAACATGTAGTTAGAGAATAAAATCCCAAATGAGATCTCTTTGATATCTCAGTTGTTGCTCCTGGACAGAAATAAAATTAAATAGAATTCCAGATATTTTACCCAAGAAACAACCACAGTTGTTTCACATATGTCCCCACTGAAACTATCTAAGAGAAATTAGCAAATAGACCAATATATTCTATGAAAAGATTTGAATTTAAGCACAGAAGTTTCTCAACATATACTTTAAAGACCAAATGGACTGACACAATATCCAGATTCATTCTATAGCTATGTGCTGCGTTTCTGTCAGATTGGGTCTCATTTATTTCTATTTTATTTCTACTACAGAATTTTAATAGTAGCATCTGAGACGAAGTTGATATTTAAATAGAACATCATGATATGAAAAATCAACCTCTGATCAATAAGATTGTCCTTGGGTTCTCAAGTCCTGCACTTTCTTGTTGACTAGATTCATCTTTGAACATTGCAACAAACCTTTCAAGTATACAATTTTCTGTTGTCAAATATGCTGTGTGGAATGAAAAGTAGATATTAATGCATATTTGTTTTTGATTTATAGACTGATGCTGTGCCATGTGGCGAGAGCAAAGATGACAGGATTTCTTGTGTGACCGTTGCGGTGCAATTTATGCAGACTTAATGGCGTGTGAAATCAAAGCTTGTAGACCCAGATTGTATGTTCGAGTCTGACCTCTTCTGCTCAAAGCTAAGAAGTAGTGGACGACCTTTTCTGTTCATTTCGTTTTTCAGCGTCAGGTTTGATTGGAGTGGGAGAAAAAGAGACATTAAAGGAAAATTCAGGCTTTGGGGGAAAAAGCTCCGGATAAATATTTCTCATGGATGAATATTTCCACCCATCTCTTCTGCTTCATAAAATACCTATCTTGAGGGTGATCACAAAGCTCTAGCCTAGGAAAAGGAATTGGAATAGAGATGGAATAATGCAATTTTACGGAGGGCGCGTGACTTCGAGGAAGAGAGAGAGAGAGAGAGGTGGAGCAGTGTATAGAGGGAGGAATCGCTAATACAAAAGCTCCGTCTCAAAATCTAAAAAAGCTGCAGGCTAGCCTCACATGTTGCCAGCAAAAGCATTTACACTTTTAGACATCTTTTATGTTCCTCCCAGGAAAGCTACAGTACGTGGGTTTGTGAAATGTCATGAACATAAACGCAGTAATGGAATGTAAATGTAGTAGCATTGGATTCTCTCTCGGGGAAAGGTTGCTGCTGGAAGAGGTGTTAGTGAACCAGCAGGGGTGCTCACCCTGTAGTCTGTGTGGGTCGTAACGCCCTGGGATAGAGACGGGGACACTATACTGTGAAAAAGCACCGTCTTTCAGATGAGACGTTAAACCGAGGTCCTGACTCTCTGTGGTCATTAAAAATTCCATGGCACTTCTCGTAAAGTGTAGGGGTGTAACCCCGGTGTCCTGGCCAAATTCCCTCCACTGGCCCTTGTCAATCATGGCCTCCTAATAATCCCCATACACTTGATTGACTCTATGACTCTCTCTCCTCTCCACCTGTAGCTGGTGTGTGGTGAGCGCATACACTTGATTGTCTCTATGACTCTCTCTCCTCTCCACCTGTAGCTGGTGTGTGGTGAGCGCATACACTTGATTGGCTCTATGACTCTCTCTCCTCTCCACCTGTAGCTGGTGTGTGGTGAGCGCATACACTTGATTGGCTCTATGACTCTCTCTCCTCTCCACCTGTAGCTGGTGTGTGGTGAGCGCATCCACTTGATTGGCTCTATGACTCTCTCTCTTCTCCACCTGTAGCTGGTGTGTGGTGAGGCATACACTTGATTGCTCTATGACTCTCTCTCCTCTCCACCTGTAGCTGGTGTGTGGTGAGCGCATACACTTGATTGCTCTATGACTCTCTCTCTTCTCTCCACCTGTAGCTGGTGTGTGGTGAGCGCATACACTTGATTGGCTCTATGACTCTCTCTCTCCTCTCCACCTGTAGCTGGTGTGTGGTGAGCGCATACACTTGATTGTCTCTATGACTCTCTCTCCTCTCCACCTGTAGCTGGTGTGTGGTGAGCGCATACACTTGATTGGCTCTATGACTCTCTCTCCTCTCCACCTGTAGCTGGTGTGTGGTGAGCGCATACACTTGATTGGCTCTATGACTCTCTCTCTTCTCCACCTATAGCTGGTGTGTGGTGAGCGCATCCACTTGATTGGCTCTATGACTCTCTCTCTTCTCCACCTATAGCTGGTGTGTGGTGAGCGCATACACTTGATTGTCTCTATGACTCTCTCTCCTCTCCACCTGTAGCTGGTGTGTGGTGAGCGCATACACTTGATTGTCTCTATGACTCTCTCTCCTCTACACCTGTAGCTGGTGTGTGGTGAGCGCATACACTTGATTGGCTCTATGACTCTCTCTCCTCTCCACCTGTAGCTGGTGTGTGGTGAGCGCATACACTTGATTGTCTCTATGACTCTCTCTCCTCTCCACCTGTAGCTGGTGTGTGGTGAGAGCATACACTTGATTATCTCTATGACTCTCTCTCCTCTCCACCTGTAGCTGGTGTGTGGTGAGCGCATACACTGGATTGGCTCTATGACTCTCTCTCCTCTCCACCTGTAGCTGGTGTGTGGTGAGCGCATACACTCGATTGGCTCTATGACTCTCTCTCCTCTACACCTGTAGCTGGTGTGTGGTGAGCGCATACACTTGATTGGCTCTATGACTCTCTCTCCTCTCCACCTGTAGCTGGTGTGTGGTGAGCGCATACACTTGATTGGCTCTATGACTCTCCCTCCTCTCCACCTGTAGCTGGTGTGTGGTGAGCGCATACACTTGATTGGCCCTATGCCTCTCTCTCCTCTCCACCTGTAGCTGGTGTGTGGTGAGCGCACTGGCGCCGTTGTCCTGTGGCAGCCGACGCATCATCCAAGTGGATGCTGCACACTGGTGGTGATTGAGAAAAGACCCCGCCCACACACACACATGATTGTAAAGCGCTTTGGGTGTACAGCAATGCACAATAAAGCGCTACATAAATGCATCATTCATTCATATCAACTGCATAGCAACACCTTGCCAATTACCCAGAATATCCCTGTAACTGCATAGCAATTGCTTATAGAGACTCAGAACACCTTAGCAACTGCATAACAACACCCTGGCAACCACCCAGAACACCATAGTAACTGCATAGCAAGAATTCGAGTTATTCAGACCACCTTAGCAACTGCATAGCAACACCCTAACAACCAGGTAAAACACCTTAACTGCATAACAAGCATTAGAAAAACTTTAGCAACCACATAACAATGCCCTGGCAACCACCTGGAACACCTTAGTAACTGCATAGCGAGCATTTGATAAACTCAGCAACCGCATAGCAACACCCTGGCAACCAGGTATATCACCTTAACTGCATAACAAGCATTAGAAATACTCGGAACACTTTAGGAACCACATTGCATCATTCAGGGTTTCCAACAAGAGCGAGCCGTTGTACATACTTCAGAAGAGTTTTGTGAACACTTCCAATCCAATGCTTTTGAACAGAAAAGCCAAGATTTTATTCATGAGGCCACAAGAGCAGAGAGACTCTAAAAGCTCTTAATGCTTGAGAAAGCTGCTGGTGGAAAACCCGACCGCTCCTCCATTTCACTGCCTCGGCTCTCGACTCCAGCTTTTCCTGAACTTTTCAGCTGCGGCCTGGCTCTCCGAACACATCCGCCGCATTGGCAGGCCACTGAGCTGAGCGCGGTGTGAGGACATTAATCAAATTAGGCCGCTGTTTGATGCTTATTGGGTGTATTGGAGTTAGCCAGCTTATCCCTGCTGGCTGATTGTGTTTGCCGCTCATATTGGGTTACTGAAATTCTGCTTGGAATCAGCAATGACAAGGGCCATGCTTTGTGAGCACAGAGGTAACAATGACTCTCAAACCCAATATCGTATGCAAACTCTTTAATGCTGTTGGACAGAGTCGTCAGCAGGCTCACACGCTCCACAGATTTCTGCTGAACTTGAATGCTTGTAGAGTTAAATAGATTGTCAGCCTTTTGCGTGTATCGTTATTAATATTTTGGCTAATCTGATTATATTTTCAGCTACCGATAGTCTGCATATTGGGTTTGGACCTGCTCATAGATTCTTTCATAACTCTGAATATATTTTTTCATGCTTGGGTTTAGTGATTTCTGAATGAATGACTCAGATTTGTATTAGTGCCACTAGTGTAGTACAATTCCCAAACAAATGACTCTAATGAGTCGATTATTTTTAGTCAATCAAAAATATAGAGTACAGTTCAACCAGTTGATTCCTGAGCAGTGCTTTTAATGAGTCTAATGAGTATGACTCTTGAATTAATGATTCTTATGAGAACGTTTTTAGAGAATCATATACTGTATATACAGCTGAGAGTATTATGACATGTAGGTAAAGATGCATTTTATCAGTGGTATGCAATTAATCAAATATGTCCCTAGTTTTATTGATTAGTATACTTTAGATGCGTATATTTAAAGTCAGTTATTGGGTTGGATTGTGGAAGAATTCTTTAGCTTTTGTTTTTATTTGTTTACAATTGTAATTATCTAATTTGATAATACAATCACATTTCTTTATTTCAAAGATTTATTCCTAAATAATTTAATAAAAACAATACAATAATAAGAATAACAAATTTAATTAAAATAAAATTAAATGTATTATTTATTTATTAAAAATAAATTAAATGAATCAAATGTTACTACATTTTATTGTATTTTTTGTATTCTTATTATAATAAAACTAAATAAAAAATCTAGTAAAATTAAACAATAATAACTTAAATTAAATAAATTCATCAAATATAAAAATAAATGTATTTATAAAAATAAATGACTCAAATATGGTATTATGTTTTATTGTTGTTTAGTATTGCGGTGTAGTAAATATTTAAAGCCAATTATTGGATTGTATTTAGTAAAAAAATATATATATTTACAAAACATAATACATTTATGTATAATACATTCAATGTTGTCAAAATAAATTAATAATAATAAAATTAAATATAAAATAAATATTTATAAAAATTAAACCAATCCAAAATGTTGTGTAGTATGGATTTTTTTTAAAATCTTTTTTGTTTATTTATTTTTGTGATTATCTCATTTGGCAATAGAATTGCATTTCTTTTTTATTCCAAATTTCTTATTTAATGACAGAAAATCAAGATATATCCTATTTAAATAAATATACTATTGAATAAGTAAATCATTTTCCCAATCCATCCCTACTTAAGTGCATAACTTTGTGTTACCAGCATGAACGATATCTCAGATCTCATTTACGCTGTTTCTTTCCTCTGGTGACAGGAACAAAAGAAAGGAAGATGAGAGGATCTCGAGACAAAAAGAGAAAATGCATGATCACTTTGTCATCTATTGAAGCTCATGCAAACACCGCCGGTAAGCAAACAAAACAAACGCTCTCTTTGCTCCGCACACAGCAGCCGTTTTTGTGTTGCTCGATCTTTTGTGTGCACTGATCATGACTGTACTGTGCCAGGACGACCCCAAATCCTGCCATCGCCTGTAGGGCCGCTGAGGGACCCGTCCAACATGGCAGCCGTTCACTTGCCTGCTGCAGGCCAGCTCAAAAGCTGCTTGGACTTTATCCGGTGCCTCTCTGAGCTGGGATGAGTGCTCCTCATGGGCCGTCCTGGCAGATATCGTAACCCACAGTGCAGAGCAGCTTTATATGACCTATAAGTAGAAGTGATATGCACCTTGTAGCTATAAATCCAGATAAGCGGCGCTGACTGACAGGGTTTTATTGCCAATAACCCTCCAGGCCACAATTGGCACCTGACAAGTGACATCCCTCCAGCCCATTTGAAACATTGAGGTCCTCCATGTTAACTGGAAGGGCCGGTCACATTCATTAACATTATGGAGGTTTTAATGGCGTCCTTATGACGGGTGAAAAAGCAGACGGATTGAGAAATGGAGGGTGCTTGAGGAGTGTTTCTAATCACAGCTCTTGCCCTCTCAATTTAGTGTGAGACATAAAATACCTCAAAATGTTCACAGACTTTAAGAGGTTATGCGTAATAATAAATAATTACAATGATGTTTAACCAGTCTAACTTACATTTTGTAGCTAGCTACTGTAGACTGCAAGATGCTTAAAAAAGTAGCTCATAAAATAACACAAAACAACACTAAGCAAAAACTTATTATTGCTTATTTATTTATATTGTGGTGTTTTTCATTGTATTTTATTTGTTCAGCAATCTGCACTGCATATTTTCAATTCACTATAAAGAATTGACTATGATTATTATAATAATTTAATGGGGAATCAAACCCTGATTCATTAGAGATTGTGTGTTATAATTAATCGCTCATAATTTAATCATGATCTGTAGGTAGATACACTGCAAGATACTCAAAAAATAGCTAAAACTAACAAAAAATACTGCAACTAGTTTAAGCTTTTTTAGCATTTCTATTCTTTTCAAAAGATAAAATGGCTTCCCCTTCATGGGAACTCGAACTGCGTCCCCTAGGGGTCGCTACGGGGAACGCCCTCAGCGTGACTCGGTCTGAAGATACATATGAAAAAACACCACCTGTTGGCCGGCGACAGCCCATGACGTCACTACCGGCGTACCACAATATAAGTGCCGCCGGGAGGATACATCATCAGCTTTTTCGTCTTCACTGACTGGTTTGTTTGAAGCGTGCAGAGTGAATCTGGTAAGAGTACAGTTTTCTAACTCTACTATGGCGAGCACTAGCAAGGCGTTTAGGAAGTGTGTGGATCCGTGTCCTCGTTATTTGACACCCGATGACACACACGACTGTTGCGTCTTTTGTTTGGGCATGGAGCACGCACGCGATGTCCTTGAGGGGGCGGTTTGCGTGCGTTGTGAGCGGCTCTCTATGAGGAAGCTCAGCTCTCGCCTGTCCCTCTTTTCGAGGAAAGAGGGGCAGCCGTCTGCTTCCCGCGATTCAAGACCCACCGTTGCCGAGGCACGGAGGCGAATGAAATCGTGGGGTTCGCAGTTGGTGGTGGCCGATAAGCTGGAAAGGGACCGCCCCCTTTTCGCGCGTCGGCCGAGAACGAGAGTGAGCTGCTGGATTGTGATGATGCGATCTTTCTGACATCATTAGATGCAGCAGCTAGTGCTCCGCTGCATATGAACGAGTTTTGGAGGTTATGGATTATAAAAATAAATTTAAATAACCCCCAGCTCGAGTGAGCCTTCCTTTCTTCATAAATCTCGATGTGGAGGTTGAGAAGGAGTGGGAAAAGCTAGTTTTTTCTCGTATTCATAGGTTTCAGCATACTAGTTATGCTGACACTGAGGGGATGCGTGAAAATGGCTATGAGGGGATGCCCCCTGTGCAAGAGATGATAACCAGCTTATCTCTCTATGGCGAGACATCCTCTCTCAAGGCTCCCTCCTGGCCATCTAAGCCCCTGAATCTCGCTTAAATGGCAGGGCATATGCAGCAGCAGGTCAGACCGTCGCTTCGTTGCACACGAAGGCGTACCAGACTGACCTGCTAAAAGTCCTGGATAAGGTCCAGGTCTGAGCCCGAACAACCAGGGGTCCTAACCCATCTCGGTCTGAGGATCAGAGATGGGCTTAGAAGGCTAGTCTCGCGACTCATGCCCCTCCCCCTCCTGCGGCTAGGGTGAGACAGAGGCGTGGGTCAGAGAGAGGCAAGCCCTCTCATTCCTCTCTAATTCCCCTGTAACCACCGTAAACTCCACCGACCGAGGTTAGGTGGAAGTTTCCTGCCTAGAGGCGCTCCCTTGTGAGCGGCGGAGTTCCCTCTCATTCTGAGGAATGAGTTCTCCGCTCCTCAGAGCTCTGTGATAGGTCGCTCTCCGTGCTGGTCGAGCTAGCATTGCTCCCCTCACTATAGAGGGTTATCTATGAGCATGCCGCTCCCTGCTGAGCGTCTGAGTTCCTTCTCATTCTGAGGAATGAGTTCTCCGCTCTCCAGAGCTCGATATAGGTAGCATTATAGGCTCTCATTCTGAGGAATGAGTTCTCCGCTCTCCAGAGCTCGATATAGGTAGCATTATAGGCTCTCATTCTGAGGAATGAGTTCCCAACTAAGAACTGCAGTCAGGTGGACTTATGATGACTTCAGGCAGGTTCTGTATTCTCGAACTGCCTTACTGATGGTCTGGACGTGAGTCCCCTCGGAGGTTTCTGCGGATCCTCCTGGATCTTCAGTCATTCTGGTCACCACTGCAAGGGTACAGCCAGCATTACTCCCCTCACGATAAGAGGGTTACCTATGAGTATGCCGCTCCCTTCTGAGCGGCTGAGTGTCTTTTCATTCTGAGGAATGAGTTCTCCACTCTCCAGAGCTCGTTATAGGTAGAGCCAGCATTACCTATGAGTATGCCGCTCCCTTCGGAGCGTCTGAATGTCCACTCATTCCGAGGAATGAGTGTTCCGCTCCCCAGAGCTCGCTGTTGGTAGAGCCAGCATTGCTCTCCTCACCCAGAGGGCCACCTATGAGCATGCCGCTCCCTTCTGAGCGGCGGAGTTCCCTCTCATTCTGAGGAATGAGTTCCCCGCTCTCCAGAGCTCATGGCTGGGCTCGACGCTCCCCTCTGAGCGGCGGAGTGTCTTCTCATTCTGAGGAATGAGTTCTCCGCTCCTCAGAGCTCTATGATAAGTCGCTCTCCCTGCTGGTCGAGCTAGCATTGCTCCCCTCACTATAGAGGGTTATCTATGAGCATGCCGCTCCCTGCTGAGCGGGGAGTTTCCCTCTCATTCTGAGGAATGAGTTCCCCGCTCTCCAGAGCTCATGATGGGGCTTGCCGCTCCCTTCTGAGCGGCGGAGTGTCTTCTCATTCTGAGGAATGAGTTCTCCGCTCCTCAGAGCTCTATGATAAATCGCTCTCCCTGCTGGTCGAGCTAGCATTGCTCCCCTCACTATAGAGGGTTATCTATGAGCATGCCGCTCCCTGCTGAGCGGGGAGTTTCCCTCTCATTCTGAGGAATGAGTTCCCCGCTCTCCAGAGCTCATGATGGGGCTTGCCGCTCCCTTCTGAGCGGCGGAGTGCCTTCTCATTCTGAGGAATGAGTTCTCCACTCTCCAGAGCTCGTTATAGGTCTCACTCTGAGGAGTGAGTTCTCCGCTCTAGAGCTCCTCATTGGTAGCTGAGTTCCTCTCATTCCGAGGAATGAGTTCTCCGCTCTCCAGAGCTCGCCGTCGGTAGAGCTAGCACTGCTCCCCTCAACCAGAGGGTCACCTATGAGCATGCCGCTCCCGTCTGAGCGTCCGAGTTTCTCCGCCCCCCAGAGCTCTGTGATAGGTCGCTCGCCTGTTGGTCGAGCCAGCATTGCTCCCCTCAACCAGAGGGTCATCTATGAGCGTGCCGCTCCCTTCTGAGCATCTGAGTTCCCTCTCACTCCGAGGAATGAGTAGTTCTCCGCTCCAAGGCATAGAACGTTCTAATAAGTGCACACGCAAGACTTTGGGCACTTTTCTAAAATCCACTTAGTGGTAAGTCCGCACATTAAAGATTCTGCGTTCTTTCTAAAAATCCCGTAAGGGTAGGGTTACGCGCACTGCTTCGTGCCCTTTTTTGAGCTGGTTAAAGCCCCGGTTTGTGCCTTGGGCCCCGCTCCCCTGTCCCATATATGTTGGGTCCAAAAAAAGGGAAAGGGGGTGTACACTACCAAGAGGTCTGTTGAGACAGTTCCCTCAGTAAGCTTGGGAGAGCAGGTGGTAACCCCTGAGTGATCGGCCAGGACCTGGTGAGCCAGGTGCCTGGCCATATCCCCTTGAAGGAATCTTTTTTTTGATTCCAAGACCTTGAGCTCTACCCTAGGCCCGGTAATCCCGGCGCCTAACAGGTAAGTACTAGGGTACGCAGCTCGGGCCTTTGGCCGAAGGGGATAATATCACTGACCGCCATCAGCCGTCCCGGGGGAAACTTCCTTAAGCCGGGTATAGTTGGCTTAGTGCTCGCCTTTTTTGCGAAATTGGCTTGCATTCCCCTCAGCATGGTGAAGTGGGTATAACGTTCCCCGTAGCGACCCCTAGGGGACGCAGTTCGAGTTCCCATGAAGGGGAACGTCTCAGGTTACGTATGTAACCATGGTTCCCCGAGTGGGGAACGAGACACTGCGTCCCCTGGGCTTTGAGCCATGCTTCGGACGCAAGCTTCAGACGAAGAAGCTGATGATGTATCCTCCCGGCGGCACTTATATTGTGGTACGCCGGTAGTGACGTCATGGGCTGTCGCCGGCCAACAGGTGGTGTTTTTTCATATGTATCTTTAGACCGAGTCACGCTGAGGGCGTTCCCCGTAGCGACCCCTAGGGGACGCAGTGTCTCGTTCCCCACTCGGGGAACCATGGTTACATACGTAACCTGAGACGTTTTTATTTTATTTTATTTTATGTATTTATTTATTTATGTCTTTTTTATTTATTTATTTTATTTGAAATTATTTGCAGTCCTGTTTATGTAAATTAAATATAGAAAAGAACACTTTGCCCTTAAAAACATACTAATGATTTCCATATTTATATTTAGTAAAATATTTATGAGGAAAAAAACTTAAAAGAATCTTATATGTATGTATGTGTATGCGTTTCATTTAAGCGTGGCAAATGCATATGATTAACAGACACGAATAAGGTTCTCATTAAAATGATAGACATGTCAGTGATTTAATTACGGCAGAAAATACAAACAGAAACACGAGTTAAAGAGACAGATCACGTTCTACAGCGAAGTTAGCAGATCACAGCACATGTCCTCGGGACATATAGCTCTATTTCCAGACAAAAATAACACTTATGTGCTCACACCAATTTATCTTTTTATCTCCGAAACAACTTTCTGAATATTCATAAGCGAGTCTCCAGAGACCCAATGCTGTTTTAGAGGGGAACGCTGAATTGTGAACTGCTCATCGCAGAGTAATATATTCACGCCTTCAAAGCGCCTCAATTGCTTGAAATTATCTTTAATTCTCGTCTATTCATGGATATCTAATTACAGTAATGGTTAGAGTGTACCTTTTTATTCCCGAGATAAAACAAGTGTCATGGCCTAGTGGAAAAATATGGACTTCAAATCTGCATTTGTGAAGCATTTCCTTTTAAATCACTTTATTCACGCTAATCAATATAAACCACTGTCAATCACGTAAATATCTCATTCATGTGAGAGTTAAACTACTTCCTGTGTACACTCAGAAATCCAATGCAGCTAATGGATGAACCCTATTGATTAACTGTAGCATGACTTTAGTTTCCGTCTCTGACAGAATACTGATCTCTCTTTGTTTGTCAGTCAGTAGAGCTGAAGTCAGGCCATGATATCGTGACACTCGTTTGCTCGAGAGCGAATAGCAGCACTTCCTGCAGTCGTCACGTCAGGAGATGAAGCCGCGGACAGCATGGAATGAAGTTAGACGCCTCAAATGTCACTGAAAAATTAAAGGGCATGACAGAGTGCTGCTGTGAGAATGAGAAAACAACAACACTCAAGCCAGTGTGCATTCATTTATTTATTTTCAATGAAATATTTAAGTAATTTTTATTTATTCTCAATTTAAATGATTGAAAAAAATGATTAGATTCTTATTTCTTCTTTTTATTATTTACATTTTTTATATAAAATAACTAAAACTATTTATAGTAAAATAATAAAAACAGTAATAAAAGTTGAACCATTTAAATGTTTTTAAATATTTAATATAATATTTCTTATTTTCTCTCAACTCTCATTATATATACATATATATATATATATATATATATACAAACAGTCAACATTTGAAGTGTCAACATTTGAAGTGGATCAAAGTAGGTTTTAGTACAGCTTTGCTGCAAAAGCACGGGGATGCTGCTTACCGGCGGTGTTTGCGTGAGCTTCAATAGATAACAAAGTGATCATACATTTTCTATTTTATCTCGAGATCCTCACATCTTTTTTAATTTTTCCGTCAGTCTTAATACACGATATACAGAAGAGTCGAGTTTTAAATAGGAAAAATATCGAAACATTTTGGTCATTTTTGAGCATGATGCTAACGGTCTAATCAGATTCAATGAACTATGCTAAGCTACGCTAAAAGCGCTCCCGCCAGACCCGGAGATCGGCTGGATGGATTCGAAAATGGTAAAACTCAACCGTTTAACTCTTGGGCAGATAGAAAATGAGCCTATTTTCAGAAATAGTGGAGTGTACCTTTAAATGCAAGCGTTTTCTTTGATCTGTGTTCAGAATTGGTGTGTTCGGTGCCCACGTGATTTTATAAACAGTAAAGCAGCCTTGTATTCTCAGCATTCCTCACACGACACAACTACCTTCGAGCCGCGTGCGACGAACGCTAGAGAAACGCGAGCTCAGCATTCCACGCGGCCCATAGATTCTCCAGCCTCCTGCAGAGACCTGCGCCATATGCTCAGCTCCTCTCTGGGGAAGAAGCATGCAGGGGGCCGGAGAGATTTACATCAGGATGAAGTAATCCTGTCTCCTCCGCCAGGTTCAGAAGTCTGCTGGATAACAAGATATCATGTACAGTGCTCAGCGTAAATGAGTACACCCCCTTTGAAAAGTAACATTTTAAACAATATCTCAATGAACAAAAACAATTTCCAAAATGTTGACAAGACTAAGTTTTATATAACGTCTGTTTAACTTATAACATGAAAGTAAGGTTAATAATATAACTTAGATTACACATTTTTCAGTTTTACTCAAATTAGGGTGATGCAAAAATGAGTACACCCCACAACAAAAACTACTAAATCTAGTACTTTGTATGGCCTCCATGATTTTTAATGACAGCACCAAGTCTTCTAGGCATGGAATGAACAAGTTGGCGACATTTTGCCAGATCTATCTTTTTCCATTCTTCAAGAATGACCTCTTTTAGAGATTGGATGCTGGATGGAGAGTGATGCTCAACTTGTCTCTTCAGAATTCCCCATAGGTGTTCGATTGGGTTCAGATCAGGAGACATACTTGGCCACTGAATCACTTTCAACCTGTTCTTCTTCAGAAATCCAACAGTGTTTAGGATCATTGTCATGTTGGAAAAGTGCACAACGACCAAGAGCACGGAGTGATGGTAGCATCTTCTCTTTCAGTATAGAGCAGTACATTTGTGAATTCATGATGCCATCAATGAAATGCAGCTCCCCGACACCAGCAGCACTCATGCAGCCCCACATAAGGACACTGCCACCACCATGTTTCACTGTAGGCACCATGCATTTTTCTTTGTATTCCTCACCTTTGCGACGCCATACAGTTTTGAAGCCATCAGTTCCAAAAACATTTATCTTGGTCTCTTCACTCCAGAGTATAGAGTCCCAGTAGTCTTCATCTTTGTCAGCATGGGCCCTGGCAAACTCTAGGTGGGCTTTTTTGTGCCTGGGCTTTAGGAAAGGCTTCTTTCGTGGACGGCACCCATGCATGCCATTCCTCTGCAGTGTACGCCGTATTGTGTCACGGGAAATAGTCACCCCAGTTTGGCTTTCTACTTCTTTAGATAGATTCTCTTCCATGTGGTGCCATTGCTGACAGTGTAAGGCCCGGCTCGATCGACCCAATGACGGCAGTCGTTCAGCGGGTGAAGGCCTTTTGCGTATTACAGTCTTTCCTTTTTCACGACACAACCAGATTAAATGGAACACTTTCTCTTATATATTTTATCTCGTTATTTCATCTGACTCCATAAATGAAAAGGTTTTAATGATATCTGTGCATCATTAAAACCTGAACGGATGATTGATTATTCTTTTCAGCTCTTTTTAATACTTTACCCACTCAGATGTAGGGAAACTATATCGCTCAGAGGCCCTGTTTTTCACAGGTCTCACGGACACAATCTCGTCAGGCCCGGTCATCAATCAGAGGTAAATTATGGTTATGTATCTAAGATTTGCCGTTAATTCACACGTACACAATCAGAGACATCAGATAACCCCCTTGGAGCCCCCTCAGAACTTCAGTTCAATCGTTTACTTCAGTAAAGGTTTTTGGCCATTATCAGATATGTTAGTAGGTCAATGTACTACATTCGTAATAACTTTGGGTTGGTCAAGTACTTTGTTTAAAGTAACATTAAATCAAAAGTCAGAGGTATAGGCGTACCCGAGTTTAGTCTGACCAGACGGCGTTCGCCATCCCTAAACGGAATTATTACCTGCCTCTGCACCCAAGTAGACTTGAAATGACGCCGGGTATTAGCCGTCGCTAAAACTGACGCAGGCTTGCGGAAATATACGAATCCACTGATCTGTTAGGGAGAAAGCAATCTTAGAGGCAGTCAGAATAGAATCAAACGTTACAATTTATTGACCAGGTAATCGAAGCAATAATTCAAAACTCCAATGTTACAAGAATAGAATCATCAGTTAAATTACTACCTGGCAATGAAAATTACACACAGCTATTGTGTGGGCAGTCAACCTACAGACTCCTAGAGCTTTGTGTCCCGTTTCCTTATAAACCCAGATAATTCAATAAGCCCACCAAATGGTGGTATCTTGTCATTATAATTAGTCTTTAGAATTTGCAACCAAATGGCTTCTTGGTATCCTGTGGCAGAGAATGCTTATTTACATACAGGAGGTGTTTTGAATAGAAGATCAGGGGGAGGACACACCCTTCAGTTGTACACTACACTTCTCATACTTTAGAACTTCTTTTAGCTTTTCATTATGATTGGGAGAATGAGACCATTTTACCAGACGCACTGAGACATTTCAAATGATATCAAACATGTACAGTTACTTTTTTGTACATACATTACATTGCATGGGTTTTTCAGTGAGTTCTAGAAAGGGGGGGCAAGGGAAGATGATGAGACCGTAAGTACAGGATGTGATGCTGCTGTTACATATGCAATAGATAGTTTTTGTAGATTCTCAGGAGGGCCTTTTGTCCTCTCGGGGGGGGGGGGTCCCAGACATACTGGCACCAGGCTTACAACAGCATGAAATGGGAAGGGGTTTTCTTTAAGTAACACCCTTTTATAGTCAACTGTCTCCTGTGTAATGAATAATTAGACTCACATGTGGTTGAATTCTTGTTAAATTAAACATTTGTAGTCTAAAATGTAGCTTTGCTCCAGAGACTTTCAGTGGGGTGTACTCATTTTTGCATCACCCTAATTTGAGTAAAACTGAAAATTTTGTTCTCCAAGTTATATTATTAACCTTACTTTCATGTTATAAGTTAAACAGATGTTATATAAAACTTAGTCTTGTCAACATTTTGGAAAATGTTTTTGTGTTCATTGAAATATTGTTTAAAATGTTACTTTTCAAAGGGGGTGTACTCATTTACGCTGAGCACTGTAACTGAATACACTGCGGATAAATATGACTGTTGCTCCTCTTCTGAGTGATTAATCTCGTTCTGTTCATGCACACAGTTTAGTTATTTTTGGATGAACTCATCATGTTTGACCGTGATAGCCATAGCAATGTTTTGGCATCTTGCAGCTGTAACTAAGAGACTAAATTCAAGCCTGTTTGGAGAGATAAATCCCACTTAGCACTGCAAAAAAAAAGGGTTTCTTAGTCAGTGCTTGACTTGTTTTCCTGTACAAATATCTAAATGTTCTAAAATCAAAATGCATTTACATGAGATGCAAAATTACTTCAGGTAGAACAAAGTCTTATTTTCTAAAATACATTTTCAAAATCTATGCAAGTTTATACTCAAAATGAGAAAAATAATATGCCATTGGGATTAGAAATATACACGTTTTTCAAAGATACATTTGAAATGTATTCAGTATCAATTCAGTTCAAATCTACTTTTTAATTTTCTTTTTTTTACCAGTAATTAATCTTTGTTTAATTCTCATTACTATAATGTGTCATTTTCTTTACATTTATTTTCTTATTAGATTTTCATTAATTTAGAGTCTACATTTACATTTAGTCATTTAGCAGACAATTTCATACATACATACAAAATATGTATGTACACACACACACACATATATATAAGTGTGTGTGTGTGTGTGTGTGTGTGTGTGTGTGTGTGTGTGTGCGTGCGTGCGTGCGTGCGTGCGTGCGTGCATGCGTGCGTGTGTGTGTTATTTTTGTAATGCAATGCATTATTTATTGATTTATTTATTTAGTCATTTTGCAGATGCTTTTATCCAAACGACTTACAAATGAGGACATTATAGAAGCAATCAAAACCAACAAAAGAGCAACAACATTCAAGTGCTATTACAAGTCCTGGTTAGCCTAACGCAGTAAAAAAAAAAATGTTTTTTTTTACGAAAACTAGTATGTAAAATATAGAACAAAGAAACTTAGTGTTAGTTTTACAAGAAAAGCTAGCAGTTAGAGAATAAATATGCAATTGATAAATGTTTGTGTGTTTTTTTAAATAAAAAGAAGACAGATTAGATCTAATAAAATGTGAATAGAGAGTGCTAGAGTTAAGAGGATCAAATAAAGATGGAAGAGATGTGTTTTTTTGGCCGTTTCTTGAAGATGGGTAAGGATTCAGCTGCTCGGATTGAGTTGGGCAGGTCATTCCACCAGATGGGAACAGTTAATGAAAAAGTCTGTGAAAGTGATTTTGTGCCTTTTTGGGATGGTACAGTAATGCGTCGTTCACTTGCAGAACGCAAGCTTCAAGAGGGCATATAAGTCTGAAGTAATGAATTTAGGTAAAGGGGTGCAGAGCCAGAGGTGGTTTTGTAGGCAAACATTAATGCCTTGAATTTAATGCGAGCAGCTATTGGTAGCCAGTGCAAATTGATGAACAGAGGTGTGACGTGCGTTCTTTTCGGCTCATTAAAGATTAATCTTGCAGCAGCGTTTTGGATTAATTGTAGAGGTTTGATGGAACTGGCTGGAAGACCAGCCAAGAGAGCATCGCAATAGTCAAGTCTGGACAGAACAAGAGCCTGAACAAGGAGTTGTGTTGCATGCTCCCAGAGAAAGGGCCTGATCTTCTTAATATTATATCATGCAAATCCACAGGACCGGGCAGTTTTAGTAATGTGGTCTGTGAAATTCAGCTGATCATCAATCACAACTCCAAGGTTTCTGGCTGTTTTTGAAGGAGTTATGGTTGATGAGCCTAATTGTTGTGATGAAACGATGGGTTTGCTGAAACCACAAGCAGTTCTGTCTTAGCTAGGTTTAGTTGAAGGTGATGGTCCTTTATCCAGCAAGAAATGTCCGCTAGACATGCTGAGATGCGAGCAGCTATAGAGAGGTAGAGTTGAGTGTCATTAGCATAGCAGTGATATGAAAAGCCATGTTTATGAATGACAGAACCTAGTACAGCCATGTAGACAGAAAATAGTCAATGCAATGCAATATACTATTTTTAAATATTTATAAAAAATGATGTATATGTGTATATAAATATTAAATATATTATTTTACTTTTGCACGAATCTCGTTATAAAAATGCGTCTAAATGATTTTTAGACAAAAATACTTGTGTTTTTATACATTTAAATATCTCTGAAATGGTTGAATTTTACCAATACGTCTCGAGCTCGCTGTTTAGACGGAGGCGGCAGTATAAGCAAGAAAAGATGAGAAAGCGCGAGGACGTCGCTTCCGTCATGATCACAACAGGTGCTTTTAATGAAGCCGTAGCTCTTTAGATACGTGTCTTTCTAAAACAGTAAGTCAGATCAGCTGAGAGCGGCGCTGAGCAAAATAGAGGCAGAGGTGCGGAGCGAGAGTAATGATATTTTGATTGGCGTCGTTTGATAGCGAGCAGATTTCCATCACGCTTCCCGTCCTTCCAGAGTCTCGCTGATCTCTTCAAAAGGCAGTAAATCACGGCTGGCACTCGTCCAGCTTCATTCCTCATTACTCATGCTGCATTATCACATTCAGAGGATTTGAAGAGTCGTCTTGAAATAATGAGCCGGTCTGAAAGAGCTTTTTGGTTGGACTTGTAGGGGAATTTTACATTTACTTGCTTCCAGAAGAGAGTAGTTCATAGCAGCTTCCTAAACACCCTAACAACCACACAGCAACCTCTTGAACATCATAGTATCAGCTGTATAGCTACATTACCTTGGCAGCCACTTAGCCACTGCATAGAAACATCCTGAACATCCTAGTAACACCCTAGCAACCACATAGCAGCTTCCCAAACACCCTAGCATCCGCATAGCAACTTCCTGAACACCCTAGCATCTGCAGCAACTTCCTGAACACCCTAGCAATCTCCCTTAAACACGCTGTTGGTAAACACTTAGTAACTGCATTGTAGCAGCATAGCAACCTCTAGGAACACCATATAGACTACCTAGCAACCACATTGCAGCCTCCCAGATCCCCATAGCAACCATTCAGAAGAGCTAGTACATTGTTAAATGGCTCTGCAGTATCTCATGTTACACCATGCAATTCCTTCTTCCGACCAAAACAAACGATACTTGTTTTAATTGTATTCAAAGCGCGGCTTCAGTGTTGATCAAGCACCAGTCTGTGAGTCTGATGAAGAGTCTGTGTGGACAGATTGCTTGAGGGAGGCTGCTGTGTTTTCTTAAATCCCAGTCTCAGCGGACGGCGCGAGTTTCTGTAAGCACACAAATATGATGTTCCCACAGTTCCCTCATTAAAAACAGCATTATGGGCTATGAGAGATGACGGAGGTGTTTAAAAGCAGATACTGTCAGTACTGAGTCTCTCGTGAGCACACAACACCGGCTCTGTTCCCAGCAGCAGACTCTTACTGTTCGTGTAGTACACATACTATACATATATTTGTTATGCATAACATGTGCAGTATGAGTGAGCTGTGTCAAATACTGCAAGTGCTCATCTTCATTTGATTAAAACTATTTTTAGCATTATTTGAGATATTGTTATAGTTCTTTTAAACATTTTGAATGTTTTTAGTCCATTTTAAATTAAATTAAACTAAAAATTTAAATATAAAATTAAGTATTAAATGTAAATTATAATTTAGAAATAGAATTTTGTATATTTTATAACTTGTATAGTTTTAAAAACTCTCTCTCTATATATATGTATATATTTATATTGTTATGTTACATAATTAAACTAATAAGTAAAATAATTATATGAAATAATATTAATATAAAACTATAAATATAAATTCTAAAATATTAACAATATTAGTTATTAAACAAATAATTGATGATAATTAAATTATATTCTGTATAAATTGCAATTAATATGTAATACTTAATTTTATACTTTAGTTTTCAGACCATTTTTTATTTAATTCAATTTAATTTACAAATAAATATAAATATACGTTTTAGTTAATTTAGTTCATAAAGTTAAACTAAATAAAATTATATATGTTCTCTTGCCAACTGCATTAAAACATAAATAATGTTTATTCTTATGTTTTAATAATTACGTTTTCTTTTTCAGTTAATGAACATTTTATTTCAAGTAACATTTTTTATGGATTTAGTTTTAGTTAACCCTGATTATAATACAAAACAAATTAAATATTTAACACAAAATTGTTTGACATTTTATTTCTCAGGTGATAACTGGACACCATGTGTAATATTAAACATGCATAAAATTATAAAAAATCATTAAAGATGATTATATGAAATAAAATTGTTATGCAACATGCAAATGAATTATATTAAAATTAACATAATAATAATTTATAAATGTAATTTACATTTAAAACTGAAATGAAAACAAATCTTAATAGTATTAATGAAAATGCTTTTTCAACAGTTTTGTGTGGAATCATGTTTTAGATCAATTCTGGTTCATTCACCACAGAAGGTCAAGCCGAGTGCATTGCATTGTGGGATACATTGTTCCAGTAAGTTTTGGTAGGTCAGGGTTCCTCGAATCTTTCTCTGCTGCAGAGTTTAGCTCCTGATCAATCTCACCTGTCTGTGATTGTCTAATGATCTTGAAGACTCTGATTAGCATGCTCAGGTGTGTTTAATTAGGATTAGAGCTAAACTCTGCAGCAGTGGGCCAGATCTGAGGTCATGCAGGAATGCATATAGAAGCCTGGCGTACTGTCCATGCTATGCATGTTATAGAAACAGTCAGAGAACGCATGAGGAAGTATAAGGTGGATCCGGGGATTGTCGTCCCAGAGAGGAAGTGGTGTATAATGACTCGTAGTGAAGGGAGGTGGAGGAGACAAAAAAACAGAAACAAAGATTCCTTTTCTTCTCCTTTGTGAATGTCAGAATAAAAGTATTACCTGACACTCACCACAAACAACCACCAAACAAAGCCCTCAGTAAGAACACAAGAGTCTGAATGTCAAGAACCTCAGTCATAAACTGCAGCTGACGCTCACTATTTACACACTTCATTAAAACCTCACTGTACCCTAAACCAGAAAACAAACAGTCCATGTACAATGAAGTGCTTAAAATTAAATATATGGTACATTATACAGATTAGTTCATTGACTTTCAACTTTACAAATACAGATTGAATTTACCGAATGATATTATATTATATTATAAAAATATTATATTATAAATGTATAGATTCAATATGTAATTCAGATAATAAAATATAGAAGTTTATGTAGAATTATGGTATTATATTGAAGTATTATTAATTGTATTCTTAAATGAATTATTATTAAATTAGTAAATATAGTAATTTAGTGTGTTTTGCCAGTATGTTTATATAGTTTTATTATTTTTCAGCATTAACTTAAAAAATGTGAAATTCTGGTTTTGGCATCTAGATCAAATATATACACATCAAGTAACAAAGATAGTTTTATAGTTTATAACCCTGAATATAATATAAAGATATTTAAAACAAAATTATATTACAAAAAAATGACTATAGTTTTTTTCAATATCTATATAGTTTAATTACTTTTTATTTCGGTTTTAGTAATAATAGTACATCAACATAATCCTGAAAATGAGATTATCAATATATACACTGAACAAATTTATAACCGCAACACTTTTGTTTTTGCCCCCATTTTTCATGAGCTGAACTCAAATATCTAAGACTTTTTCTATGTACACAAAAGGCCTATTTCTCTCAAATATTGTTCACAAATCTGTCTAAATCTGTGTTAGTGAGCACTTCTCCTTTGCCGAGATAATCCATCCACCTCACAGGTGTGGCATTTCAAGATGCTGATTAGACAGCATGATTATTGCACAGGTGTGCCTTAGGCTGACCACAGTAAAAGGCCACTCTAAAATGTGCAGTTTTACTGTATTGGGTGGGGGCGGGGGTGGGGGGGGGGGGTTAAGGTCCGAAAAGTCACTATCTGGTGTGACCACCATTTACCTCAAGCAGTGCAACACATCTCCTTCACATAGAGTTGATCAGGTTGTTGATTGTGGCCTGTGGGATGTTGGTCCACTCCTCTTCAATGGCTGTGCAAAGTTGCTGGATATTGGCAGGAACTGGAACACGCTGTTGTATACGCCGACCCAGAGCATCTCAAACATGCTCAATGGGTGACATGTCCGGTGAGTATGCTGGCCATGCAAGAACTGGGATGTTTCAGCTTCCAGGAATTGTGTACAGATCTTTGCATCATGGGGCCGTGCATTATCATGCTGCAATATGAGGTGATGGTCGTGGATGAATGGCACAACAATGGGCCTCAGGATCTAGTCACGGTATCTCTTTGCATTCAAAATGCCATCAATGAAATGCACCTGTGTTCGTTGTCCATATCATACGCCTGCCCATACCATAACCCCACCGCCCCCATGGGCCACTCGATCCACAACGTTGACATCAGCAAACCCACATGACGCCATACACACTGTCGGTTACGACGACTAACTGCAGTCAGGTCGAGACCCTGATGAGGACGACGAACATGCAGATGAGCTTCCCTGAGACGGTTTCCGACAGTTTGTGCAGAAATTCTTTGGTTACGCAAACCGATTGTTGCAGCAGCTGTCCGGGCGGCTGTTCTCAGACGATCTTGGAGGTGAAGATGCTGAATGTGGAGGTCCTGGGCTGGTGTGGTTACACGTGGTCTGCGGTTATGAAGCCTGTTGTATATACTGCCAAATACAAAAAAAATATTATTTGTATTTCATGAGATAACACACCTTGCATAAATAATAACAAGACAACAATTAATATTGGTAATAATAAACAACTCTTATTTATTTAGCTACATCATTTTAAAGCATTTGCTCCACTGCATGATCATCTCTCTGTTGGTTCATATATATCTGTGCCATCTGATTTGATGGTTATTAACGTAAATATAACGTAATTAAGGTTTTGTAAAGCAGAGGTTTGTGTGAACAGGATCTGACACAGAAGCCTGTAACAGCTGTTTGATTTCATGTGTTCATTAAGTGCGTGTTGATGCCTGCGGTCTGGCCGTGCATGCTAATGACTCCTCCGGGTTCAGCGTCCTGCTGACGTAACTGTGTGATGTTGTCCTGTCAGCTCTGCTCGTCCTCAGTGTGTGTGTGTGTGTGTGTGTGTGTGGTGTGTGTGTGAGTGTGTGTGTGTGTGTGTGTGTGTGTGTGTGTGTGTGTGTGTGTGTGTGCGGTGTGCGGTGTGTGCGTGTGCGGTGTGTGTGTGTGTGTGTGTGTGTGTGTGTGTGTGCGGTGTGTGTGTGTGCGTGCGTGCGTGCGTGTGTGTGTGTGTATGTGTGCGGTGTGTGCGTGTGCGTGTGTGCGGTGTGTGTGTGTGTGTGTGCGTGCGTGCGTGCGTGCGTGCGTGTGTGTGTGTGTATGTGTGCGGTGTTGTGTGTGTGTGTGTGTGTGTGTGTGTGTGTGCGTGTGCGTGTGCGTGTGCGTGCGTGTGCGTGTGTGTGCGTGTGTGTGTGTGTGTGTGTGTGCGGTGTTTGTTTGTGTGGTGTGTGTGTGTGTGTGTGGTGTGCGCGTGGGTGTATGTGTGTGTGTGTGATGCGTGTGCGTGTGCGTGTGTGTGTGTGTGTGTGTGTTGTGTGTCTGTGTGTGTGTGTGTGTGTGTGTGTGTGTGTGTGTGTGTGTGTGTGTGAATGCAGTGTACTTTGACATGTCTTAACCCCTGTCCTTCTCTCTTAGATCACTTCGAGACGTCAGAGAGTGACCGGGGAAGCGTTTAGATCTCAGCGATTACGGTCCGGTACAACCCCATAATGCACTGCGACAAACTCAGTGAAACAAAATCAACCAAGATGGTGGACGAAGGTGAGAAAAATACTGATTTTAAATATTACTCATTAAATTTCATTCATTCAGCTTGAAAAGTATTGATTAAATGTATCGAATATAATTACAAATATAAATTCATACATAATAAAATTCATTATGATTGTATTTGTAACTTCAAAATATAGATTCAATGTACTGAATATATAAAAAATGAAATATGTAATAAAATAAATGTATTGAATAAGAAATATACAAAATTTCTAGAAACTTAAAAATAAATATTATATTGTATTGCATATAATACAAATATTAATTAATATATAATACAATTATACAAAAGTATTACATTTCATTCACAATGAAAGTATAGATTAAATGTATTGAATATAATAAAAAATACAATATATAATAAACTTATACAATTTAATTCATTCAAATTGTATTTACAACTTAAAAATATAATTAAATATATTGAATATTATAAAAAATAATAAAATTATACAAAGTAATTACATTTAATATAGAGATAAATGTACTGAATATATTAAAAATACATATATAATATGTATATACAATATATACTAAAATTCTAATTTGATTTATTAGATTTCAGATTTATTCATAATTTAAAATATATAGATTAAATGGTATGAAACATTTAAACATTTTATAATATATAATACAATTATAAAAAAAATATTCAAATGTATTCACAACTTAAAACGTATATTAGATGTAATACAAATGTATAATCTATAATAAATATTTAGAAAATAATTGATTTAAATGTATTCACAAATTAAGAATATAGATTAAATATATGATATAATAAAAAATATTGTGTAATATATAATACAATTATACAATGTAATGATTTCATTCACAACAAAAATATATATAAAATGCATTGAATATAATACAAATATGTATTGTGTATATAATACAATGATAGAATATAAAATGTATTCACAACTTTAAAAAATATTGCTGAACTGTATTGAATATAATAATGAATAATGAATAATGGATCGGTTTCACTTCATCCCTTAGACAGCAGAACAGCTCAGTAGGCTTTTCCACATCAGGACTGCCTGCCTCACTATCCCAGCACCCTAAACCCTGTCCCGTCCCGTCCCGTCCCGTCCAGAGACCCTCCAGCAGGAGAAGAGCAGACTGAGTTCAGCAGAGCAGAGCGGAGAAATGCAGACGTCTGGAGATGTAAAGTGCTGACTTCACCTCCATCACTGCATATTACACCTCCACTGATGATGACCAGCACTGAAGGACATTAGTTAAGCACAGAAAGAAAGAACGTATAGGAACATTGAGGACTATTGGATTACAGACTTGCCAAAGAAGGTCAAGCGGAGCTGGTTTTCTGGCCACCGCGGTCTCTTTGTCTTCACACTATACTCTGAGTTGTTCCCGCTGTTCCTCAAGCTGTAGGAGTGCTTTTGTGTCTTGACAAGCGTGATGGAGAACCGCTTCTTTAAAACCCCAGAGCTGAACCGCTGGCTCCAAATAATAGATCTATTCTTTTTATATTATTCACTTATATATATATATATATATACATGTATTCTCTTATTTTCTCTTTTATTTTATTATTACTTTATTATATTTTACTTAAAATAATAATGTTATTATTTTTACTTCATTTGTATTTGAGCTTGTTTTTAGATCTATCTATATCTATTTTTAGTTTGTTTGTCTTTTTCCTTTTTATTTATTTTTTCACTTATTTTATTTTATACAAATAAACTCAGGTCCATCCATCCATCTGTCCGTCCATCCATCTATCCACCCATCCATCCGTCCATCCATCCATCCATCCACCCACCCATTCGTCCGTCCGTCCGTCCATCCATCTACCTACCCATTCGTCCGTTCGTTCATCCGTCCGTCCATCCATCCATCCATCCATCCATCCATCCATCCATCCATCCATCCACCCACCCATTCGTCCTTCCGTCCATCCATCCATCCATCCATCCATCCATCCATCCATCCATCCATCCATCCATCCATCCATCCATCCATCCATCCATCCATCCATCCATCCATCCATTCATCCATCCTTCCATCCACCCATTTGTCCTTCCGTCCATCCATCCATCCATCTACCTACCCATTCGTCCGTCCGTCCATCCATCCATCCACCCACCCGTTCGTCCGTCCGTCCATCCGTCCGTCCATCCGTCCGTCCGTCCATCCATCCATCCATCCATCCATCCACCCATTCGTCCTTCCATCCATCCATCCATCCATCCACCCACCCATTCGTCCGTCCATCCATCCATCCATCAATCCACCCACCCATTCGTCCGTTCGTCCGTCCATCCATCCATCCATCCATCCATCCACCCACCCATTCGTCCGTTCGTCCGTCCATCCATCCATCCATCCATCCACCCACCCATTCGTCCGTCCGTCCGTCCGTCCATCCATCCATCCATCCACCCAGCCCATTCGTCCTTCCGTCCATCCATCCATCCATCCATCCATCCATCCATCCATCCATCCACCCACCCATTCGTCCGTCCGTCCATCCATCCATCCATCCATCCATCCATCCACCCACCATTCGTCCTTCCGTCCTCCATCCATCCATCCATCTACACCCATGTCCGTCCATCCATCAATCACTCACCCATTCTCTTCCTCCGTCATCATAATCCATCATCATATACACATTGTCTCCGTCTCTATTTTCATCTTCATTCTTCATCCATCCATCCACCCACCAATTCATTCGTCCATTCATCCGATCCATCCATCCATCCATCTACCTACCCATTCGTCCGTTCGTCCATTCATCCATCCATCCATCCACTACCACCCATTATCCGTCCATCTCCGTCCATCCATCCATCCATCCATCCATCCATCCACCCACCCATCCATCCGTCCATCCATCCATCCATCCACCCACCCATTCGTCCTTCCGTCCATTCATCCATCCATCCATCCACCATCCCATCCATCCATCCATCCATCCATCCATCCATCCATCCATCCACCCATCCATCCATCCATCCATCCATCCATCCATCCATCCATCCATCCATCCATCCATCCATCCATCCATCCATCCATCCATCCACCCACCCATTCGTCCTTCCGTCCATTCATCCATCCATCCATCCATCTCCTACCCATATCCATCCACCCACCCGTTCGTCCTCCTCCGTCCATCCATCCATCCATCCGTCCATCCATCCATCCATCCACCCACCCATTCGTCCGTCCGCCACCCATCCATCCATCCATCCAATCCACCCACCCATTCATCCATCCATCCATCCATCCACCCACCCATTCGTCCGTCCGTCCGTTCGTCCGTCCATCCATCCATCCACCATCACCCACCCATTCGTCCTTCCCGTCCATCCATCCATCCATCCACCCATCCACCATCCATCCATCCATCCATCTATCTACCTACCCATTCATCCATTCGTTCGTCCGTCCGTCCGTCCATCCATCCATCCATCCATCCATCCATCCATCCATCCGCCACCCACCCATTCGTCCTTCCGTCCATTACCATCCATCCATCCATCCATCCACCCACCCATCCGCCACCAATCCACTCCATCCATCCATCCACCCATCCACCATCCATTCGTCCGTCCGACCGTCCATCCATCCATCCAACCATTCGTCCATTCGTCCGTCCATCCATCCATCCATCCATCCACCCACCCATTCGTCCTTCCGTCCATCCATCCATCCACCCACCCATTCGTCCCCGTCCAACCTTCCCATCCATCCACCCACCCATTCGTCCGTCCGACCGTCCATCCATCCACTCCGTCCGTCCATCCATCCATCCATCCACCCATTCATCCGTCCGTCCGTCCGTCCATCCCATCCATCCACCCACCCATTCATCCTTCCGCTCCATCCATCCATCCACCCACCCATTCATCCGTCCTCCATCCATCCCATCCATCCATCCATCCATCCACCCACCCATTCGTCCGTCCATCCGTCCATCCATCCACCCACCCATCCGTCCGTTCGTCCGTCCATCCATCCATCCATCCATCCATCCATCCATCCATCCATCCATCCACCCACCCATCCATCATCCGTCCATCCGTCCTCCTCCGTTCCCATCCATCCATCCATCCATCCATCCATCCACCATCCACCCATTTGTCCGTCCGTCCGTCCATCCATCCATTCCATCCATTGCCACCCATCCATCATCCGTCCATCCATCCATCCGTCCGTCCATCCATCCATCCATCCATCCATCCATCCATCCATCCGTCCAGTTTAAATGTTGTATTTTATATTTATATATATATTGCAGTATAACATCTCTCGTCTTTATTTTTAGGTCTTGCTATCAATAAATACAACTTAAAAAATAAATAAATGTACTTTTAAAGTATTGTTATTTTGTATTAACTTACAGGAAATGTTATACCTCTCCCTTTCTTTTTATTTAATTTTATTTTTATTTTAATTACTGTTAATTTAATGCATGTTTAAAGTTGCTTGTATACAGATTTGAGCAAACAAGCTTCTTCGAATTGACCCAGAGGCTGGAGCATTGCAAAATTTTTCATAAGATATATATTTTGACATTTATTTATTTATTTGCCTATTTAGTTTGGCTCATTAAAGTCTGTGCTGATGCAACATCAATATCAGTAGCTGCTCTCTTCTGCCAAAACAGCTCTAGAATATGAACCTGTGCCAGGAGAGATGGACAGACGGACTCCTGGAAAACATCTAATGAGGTTAGCATAAATCAACACAAACTGATTACTAAAATAAATCAGAATCAGACTGGAGGAAGTAAATATTAATGAGTGTTTGTTTGTTTGTGTCGGCGGACGAACCCATCCTGAAGTTTGCAGACTCTTGATAGACGCTTGATGCAAATTGTGTGTAACTTGTCAGAGGCTAACAGCTCTGAATATTTGATGAAGGGTCGCGATAAGACAGAATAATTCAGTGACATGAGACGAGACAACTTTTGACTGCTTTTGAGGTGGAGGACTTTCAGCTTTAAATAACTATACAGAGGGTGTCCAAAAGTTTGAAAACACTCGTTAGATTTATTAATCATTTAAATCATTTTCCACTACTATGTCAATGATATATCAGTATATAAATATTTTCTTTATTTATTGCTGTTTTAATTTAGTCTATGAGAACATTCGAGAAGCAGCTTTGAAATAATAAATACAAGCTTTGAATGAATTGGTTTGTTGTTAGTAAGTTACGGTCATTAGAGAAACACAGGTAATTTAACAGAGCGGTTTGTTCATCTCTGTGCCAGACACGATCGATTCGAGGAAGTGTGGCATTCGTTGTTTTCTCAGCAGCTTCCCTCCATCTTATGAGCAAACACAAACCTGGACAAACCTTTATAGATGCTCGTGTTTCTGTTATTCAGGTTTGTATGCGTACATCTGAGTGTTGTTAATCCAACAGACTCAAATCTTAAATCTTTCCATTTTAAAGGAATATTTGAGTCGGTACACTGTTTAAAATAAAATAAAATACAATTGGGGGAAGACTAAAAATAACAAACATAAATAAATAAATAAATAAATAGGAAATAAAAAATAAAATAAATTTTGATATCAATTTATATATAATTAAAATTAAAACATTTGTTGAGATTTTTTTAGTTTTATACTTTTGGGTTTGTTTAAAATCTGTCAAAAATAAGAATGAGGAGTAATACACTGTAAAATAAATACAATTGTTAAATATTTTTAAAAATGTGAGAATAAAACAGATTATGGGAAATACTAGTATTACTAAAATACTAGTATTTCTGTCTTTCTACTTCAAAAATGTACATTTAATTCAGTGTTTTTCTTTGTAAAATTTAGAAATGTACTATCAATTTCAGACAGAAAATCGTTTTTACACAATTTTTTCCAGTCTAATAAAACAAAAAAATACTGATCATAAGCTATAATACTACTACAAATATTATTATTATTATATAAGTATATTTAACTATAAAATCCTATTTGATAAAAAAGGATAAGTATAAGCTATAGTACACTGTAAAAAAATTGAGGTTTTAAATAAAGATTATTGGAGTACGTTTTACAAAAAATGCAATTTCAGTCTTTCTACTTCAAAATGTCATGTTTAATTCAATGTTACTTGACATTTCTTTGTAAATGATTGTTAAATTTACTAGCAATTTCTGGCTGAAAACCAAATTTTTCAGTCTAATAGTAAACCACCACTAATAACTGAAGTAAATATCTACATCATGTTTAAGAGAGCAAAAGAGCTTTCTGTACAGTTTAAACATCCTTCAAAGCTCAGAAAGACACGAATGCTTTAGTAAAATCCAGAAGAGACGTAAACAGACACGATAAGAGACCGGCTGACAGGTGGTAGTGATTTGACTTATCTCCATGTATCTGAAGAGCTTGACTTCCTGAACATATCACACACGCACACAAGTGTAAATCACAAACGGCATCAGTATGGGACCGGGTTTTGTGACTCAAGCGCAGCGGAAATACCATCAGGGGTCCAGAACAAATGAGTTTTTAGAGGAAAAGATGGAGTCGCTGCAGTTGTACTTGTCTGCAACAGAAACACTCGTCAGCTTTAGTCAATGGATTGTGAAGAATCAACACAATGGCTCATTATTGTGAGAGAATGCATCGAGACAACAGCTGGAAACAGTACATATCCAATACAGGTCAAACGCTTCAATTACAAGCCAATGTATGTGTCTGAAAAACATTTTATGGATGTGAATCTAATAAAGCTTTCCTGTAGCTCAACTGGTAGAGCATGGCGTTAGCAACGCCAAGATCATGGGTTCGATTCCCAGGGAAAGCAAGAGCTGATAAAATGTAGAAACTGTAACTTGAATGCAATGTAAGTCGCTTTGGATAAAAGCGTCTGCTAAATGCATAAATGTAAATGTAAAGAAAATGTATAGACGTGAATCTGAAAAATATTTATAGATGTGAATCTGAAAAAAATATATAAACATGAATCTGGAAAACATTTAATAGATGTGAATCTGAAACAAAATATATAAACATGAATCTGGAAAACATTTAATAGATGTGAATCTGAAACAAAATATATAAACATGAATCTGGAAAACATTTATTGATGTGAATCTGAAACAAAATATATAAACATGAATCTGGAAAACATTTATTGATGTGAATCTGAAAAATGATTCCAGCTGGTTGTCAAGGCTCCATTTCTAATTCTAATTTAGTTTAATTTGATGTAATGAATAACTAAAACTGAAATAAAAATACTAAATATGTAGACATTTAAAAAAAGAAAGTACTAAAAATGACAAACAAAAATTTGAACTAAAACGTTAACGCTAATCTAAAATGAAAATGGTCTCTGAAATTCACCTGAATCTGAAAAATTAGAATCTGTCAAACTGTAAAACTATTGATACTTAGAATTTTGAAATGATCACACATAATAATAATCAAACCTGACAAAAACACTAAAGAGTAATATTATAGAATTGTCTTATTGCATGTTTTGCTGATATTCTAATCTGTAATTTGTGCATTAAGCACCAATTCACATTTCATTAAGTGGCTTCATTAAACTATTTTTTTTATTGCTGTTATCTAATATTTACACTGAATTGTTTTTAGTAATTTTTTGTCAAATTTCATAAATCATATAACAGCATGTAATGCATTGAATTTAATGTGAAATTTTGAAGCAGAAAGACTGAGAGAGTATTTGTTCAGATCACTAAGAGCAATCCCAATAGTAGCGCTTGCCTCTGCAAACATCGAGTTATTTTAGATAAGAACTTTTGCATGACGTGAAAGGGCATGGTGCCTGAATGAAGCGGCTCGGCTCGGTCTGGTCTTGAGTGTGCCGCACACATAATCAGTCACGGCTCAGCAGGTGTACGGTGAAGATCCGGATCCGCCGCTGTCACCCAGCTTGAAGTGTATTCCTGATCGAGGTTCTGCAAACTGCTCAAGATTGTCATCAAACTTCCACATGTGCTGCTGCTCTTCTTTCTCACAGTTATTAAATGTATCTCATAATGAATATTGATGAGGCTTTCTTATGACTGAAGCCTGTCTGAGATGAGCTGCGTCTCGTCATAGCATCGCTTTAGCTCTTCAGACGGCTGGAAAACCCTGATTTACTTCTGATATTCACTTTCACTAATGCACCTGCACATGTAGTCCTCATGAGTGATGTGTTCCTAAGGAAGCATCACTATAAATACTGACTATACTGAGAGATTTGAATAAACTGCTTCATAACTTGTTCAAGCACTATATAACAACAAATGCCAAATAGGAACATTTTATCAACAACTTAAAGAGCCTTAATTTGTGTCTTATTGCATGTTTAGTTTGAACTGAAATTTGAACAATTAGAATTATTATAAATAAATGATTTGAATTATTTTTGTTATTATCTTATAGGAAAAGAAGATGTTAGATTTGTAGTAAACTACAAACTAAACTACAATTTTCTCATTTTAGAAGATTAAAATGAGAAAATTAGATATGGCAAGTAACATGAATTAAACCTGAAATGTTGAGGTAGAAAGACTCTGTGTTTTCCTGTAAAATGCACTCTAATAATCTTTTTTAATAATTGTTATTTATAACTTTACGAATTTCACACATTTAGAAAAACATTTTAGTTACTTGCATTAAAATAAATTTGACCTGAAATAAAATAAAATATACAAATGTATTTATTTAATCTAGTGAAAGCAACATTTCTCATTAATTTAGTATAACTTGATGAACTACAATAACTAAAATTAAAACTAAATAAAGAATTAATAAAAGCTATATGGACATATTTACTAAAATTGACAAAAACAAACTTGCTAAAACATTCAAATTAAACGTAAAACTAAAATATATCAAACAATAATATAAATATAATCTAAATATAAAATATAAACATAATATAAAATATAATATAAAACCCAAATTAAAATAATAAATAAAATCACAATAGTATCCCATGACACTAAAATAACACAGGACTGGTCATAGTGATCTGAACAAACCACATAATGCTTGTGGATGTGAGATGTGTTAATGTTTTTCTAATCTATTGATTTGGATTTTCATGATGAGAGAATAAATAAATAAATCAAAATGACAGACTAGAAACAACTCTTAGCAGCTTTTGACCCCCCTCAGAATTGTATATGCAACCTGTGAAATGGTGGTTATCAAAAAGGATCAAATGTTGAATGTTATTTAATGGAAGAAAACTCTGCACCAGACTCCAGTCTTAGACTCCAGCTAATCTGTTTTAAGCCCTTTGGTCAGACTGGATTACTAATTGAGTGGATTTATAGCTGCTTTATAGAAGGTCGTTCAGCGTCTGGACACACATTTAAGAATAAAGACCCTCTCATGAGTTCAGATCAGGGTCAGACACTCGGGTGAGACGAGAACTAACGACGAGAACTAACGACGAGAACTAACCTCTTCGTCATCCTCATCATCCTCATCATCTTCATCATCATCCTCCTCATCCTCTTCCTCTCACACTCGTCTGAAGACTGAAGGAAGCACTCTGAAAGGTAAGAGAATAGTTGTGTGTAACACGGTTAGCACTGCATGAGTTCAGATCAGGGTCAGACGAGAACTAACCTCTTCATCATCCTCATCATCATCCTCATCATCATCATCATCATCCTCCTCATCATCATCCTCCTCTTCCTCTCACACTCGTCTGAAGACTGAAGGAAGCACTCTGAAAGGTAAGAGAATAGTTGTGTGTAACACGGTTAGCACTGCATGAGTTCAGATCAGGGTGAGACGAGAACTAACCGCTTCATCATCCTCATCCTCATCATCATCATCATCATCATCCTCATCATCATCCTCATCCTCCTCCTCTCACACTCGTCTGAAGACTGAAGGAAGCACTCTGAAAGGTAAGAGAATAGTTGTGTGTAACACGGTTAGCACTGCATGAGTTCAGATCAGGGTGAGACGAGAACTAACCTCTTCATCATCCTCATCATCATCCTCCTCCTCTTCCTCTCACACTCGTCTGAAGACTGAAGGAAGCACTCTGAAAGGTGAGAGCATCTATAGTTGTGTGTAACACGGTTAGCACTGCATGAGTTCAGATCAGAGTGAGACGAGAACTAACCTCTTCATCATCCTCCTCATCATCATCATCATCCTCCTCATCCTCATCATCCTCCTCCTCTTCCTCTCACACTCGTCTGAAGACTGAAGGAAGCACTCTGAAAGGTAAGAGAATAGTTGTGTGTAACACGGTTAGCACTGCACGAGTTCAGATCAGGGTGAGACGAGAACTAACCGCTTACCATCATCCTCCTCATCATCCTCCTCATCCTCCTCCTCTTCCTCTCACACTCGTCTGGAGACTGAAGGAAGCACTCTGAAAGGTGAGAGCATCTATAGTTGTGTGTAACACGGTTAGCACTGCATGAGTTCAGATCAGAGTGAGACGAGAACTAACCTCTTCATCATCCTCCTCATCATCCTCATCATCATCATCATCCTCCTCATCCTCATCATCCTCCTCCTCTTCCTCTCACACTCGTCTGAAGACTGAAGGAAGCACTCTGAAAGGTGAGAGCATCTATAGTTGTGTGTAACACGGTTAGCACTGCATGAGTTCAGATCAGGGTGAGACGAGAACTAACCTCTTCATCATCCTCATCATCCTCCTCATCATCATCCTCCTCCTCTTCCTCTCACACTCGTCTGAAGACTGAAGGAAGCACTCTGAAAGGTGAGAGCATCTATAGTTGTGTGTAACACGGTTAGCACTGCATGAGTTCAGATCAGGGTGAGACGAGAACTAACCTCTTCATCATCCTCATCATCATCCTCATCATCATCCTCCTCCTCTTCCTCTCACACTCGTCTGAAGACTGAAGGAAGCACTCTGAAAGGTGAGAGCATCTATAGTTGTGTGTAACACGGTTAGCACTGCATGAGTTCAGCACATTATTTTAACCTGTGAAAGTGTAGAAAAACATGTATTGTTTCATGTGTTCTTGCTGCTAAATGTGCTGTCTAAGTGAAGGGCATTTACCCACAGATTTAAGACAGAAAGCAATAATAAAATATATTAAGATATTAAGTAGAAATGTAATGTCTGAAATTGAATATCATATTCTTTTATATTATTTTTGTTTTTGTAATTATCATCCAGTGATTGTCATGATTGTAATAATGCAAAGCATCAATAAATAATTTAATACTTGTCTAATTAACATTTGTATCTCGAGTCATGTTATTAGATTTTAATTATATTCTTTCTGTTTGTGATGATCAAAAATAATCATCACAAACAGTGATGATCTGTGTTTTATTGATTGTAATGTTAAAATATTTTGGTGGAAAAACTGTGAATTGTGTGTTTACTGTTCACTGTTATAATTTATTATTTTCACACTGAAAGACAATAATTTATTAAGACACCAAAGACAAGGCTTTTGAATTTGTTGTTAAACTTTATTTTAAACTATATATTTCACATTGATTTAAAAAAAAGCATGCTTGACACCCAAGTTCAGATTTTCTAGATCGATTCAATGCAGTATTTGATCAAAAACATACATTATTATTATTATTATTAAGGTAATACATAAATGTTTTTATTTGGTATGGATATTTGCTATATACAGCAATGTATTATTGGCTATTTATTTATTTATTTATTGTTAACCTAACTTTATTTTGATAGTTGTATTTAATATTCACAAGAAATCACAGAATAAGCTTTGAGAGCTTTTATAAAAAAATATATATCTTCGTAAGATACTACAATAAAACCCAACACTTTTGAAATGTTTATTGAAAATGAACTCAATCGTTATTATATTCTGTGAGCACAAAACACAAATAAAGCTGGTTAACGTAAACAGGAATGTCATTTAAATATGAAATAAATAAACAGCGTCTGCGTGTCACGTCATTGGTCCGTGCGTACGCCCCGCCCCCAGAGGCGCGTCTCCCGCCTGCGCCCTGGACACCGTTGCTAAGGAATGCCGAGTACGCGCGAGTAGGTCGGAGGCGCGCAGCTCGAGCGCTGCTCTCAGTGCTCAGACATGGCGGCGGACTTCGACCCGGAGTGGCTGTCTTGCCTGCCTTCCTCTTGGAGTTACGGCGTGACCCGCGACGGACGCGTCTTCTTTATCAAGTAAATATCAGCGGGATGGAAAGTTTGTGCTCGGTTCGACTCGAATGCCTCTCGTCGGTTGTTTTTTTCACCTTCTCTTCCCCCTCTTTTTTTCTCACCCAACAGTGAAGAAGCGAAGAGCACAACCTGGCTGCATCCAGTCACGGGAGAAGCCGTCATTACAGGGCACAGAAAAACTCCAGGTAAGAGGCTTTTAACGGGAGGAAAACATCCGCATGAAGAGAAACGCAATCAATGCAGCTGCAGATCCGCAGCTGTGGCAGAACGCGACGCGCGCAGTGTCATTGCGTTCGCGTCTGGTCGCGTTGCGTTGCATGCAGCACACCTGCGCTCACGTTTCTGAAAGGTTGCATGGTCTTTTTGGCGTTTGATTGAAAGCTGTCATTACTGTTTCACTCGTTTGACAGCCTGCTGGAGATGCTTTGCATTCCTCAAAACACTCTATATTAAAACTTCCACAGTTGCGTTATGAAAGCCTTAGCAGTTTTTAATCACTGTTAAGCGTCAAAACAACTATGAGACATGTTGATCTGCAGTATAGGGATGCGAGCAGTGCTTGTGGGCATTGAACAGCACTGCAGATCACTGGCACGATGAGAGACGTGCTGCCAGTCACTCTAGAAGATGCTTTTTGCATGCAAAGCTCATTGTCCTCCTGTCTCCTTTTTCAGATTTACCCACCGGATGGGAAGAAGGATATACATTCGAAGGAGCCCGCTGCTTTATCAAGTGAGTTGGAGGTTCGGCTCCTGGTGGAAGGAGGATATTTCGCTCTCGCCTGCTTGTTTGACAGCAGCAGTGATTTCAGATCGCCGCCCCCTCACACACACACACACACACACACACACACACTCATGCCATATCATTTCCAGAAATGCTCCCGCTCTCACACTGAAGGCACACACGAGTCGTTAGAGCTCTTTCCCACCCCCGTTTATGAAAAAAGTAATTACCGTGAGGTGACGGAGGGCTTGACAGGAACCGTGTGATTCAGAGCTCTGAACAGGCTCAACTTGTTGGTTTCCACCGAGTGAATCATGTTAACTCTTGTTGTACAGCTCTAGTGTAGTTAAAGACGAGTCTGCTGCGCCCTTCATGTGGTTTTCATTCATTTAGCTGGACTTGGTTTGGGTGCGGAGAGGAGCTGATCGATATTTTTAGACTCTAACAGGCTTTTTAAATGGATGAATGTGCCCTTTTCATGCTATTTTAATCAGTGAATTTGTTAAAAATGAGCTTGGATATTTGATATATGTTTGGAAATTTGAGATTATTTGCATCGATGGTATGCATTTGATCAGATTAATACCTTCTGCTTGTGCCATTTACATCATTTTTAGTGGATTTTGATTAAATAGTGTGTGAAATAAGTGTTTATATGTTTATTTTAGGCATAATCTTTGGCCATTTTGAGGTTATTTGCATAAATAATGAGCATTTTATCCGATTAAATCCTCAGTTTGTGCAAAATCTTTGTGTTTTTCAGTAAATAAGTGCTAATGTTGGTTAATTATGAAGATATTTAGCCAGTTTGGGTTATTTATATCAATCATTTGTATATTATCAGATTAATAACTTCTACTTGTGCTTTTTAAGTAAATAGTTTGTGAAATAAGTGTTAATAATCAGCAGTTTTTTGTGTGCTTGTGTGCATATCATTTTATTATCCAAACATGCATTAATATGCATCTTTAGCGTCAGTCATTCTTGGTTGCCAGGTTTGATTTAAACGTTTATATTACAAAAATGGCTTGATTGTCTTTGTCAATTGTGCCTTCTCATGACCTAAACAATATTATTAGAATATTATCTTGGATTCTCGGTAGCGGGATCATGCAAATCATTTCATTTTGTCATCATTAGTTTGATTTATTGTGCAGAAAGATGTAGTGTCATGAATTGGCATCTTTTGAACCTCCATCTGAAAGCTTTGAGTTGCATTTTAGACATTTCTATCACAAAGTCTTGTTCCTCACTCGTGTCATCTTGTGACTAAAGTCAGTCTGCTGTCTATAGACGAAGGGCTGTTACAGATGTTGATATTTTAAACTCATTTAACAGTGATGATATTTTGTCCATTATACGGAGAAAAATTAGGCTAATTATGCTTTAAATTAGTCAGTTTAATTGGCTGCTATATTTTTTGTGTGTAAAATTTGTATGCATGGTGTGTGCTTTGTAGATTTAGTTCCAAACCCATTCCAGAGCTGATCTCTGAGGCTTTTTGGGGCTATTTTGAAACGGACTCAGGAGATGCATCTCATCACGTTAGGATTGACAGCTCAACCCTTTCTGGACGTCTGAAGGCATGTGGACGCTGTCTGCATGGGACACGCTAGCGAACGATGATCTAACTGCACTCTCGGCTCTGGACAGATGTAATGACTAGTTTTTTGCTCATGCATCTCTTTATCATCGTCTCTGTGGATTATTGTTTGCACACAGACTCTCTGGACTCCTTTACCGCTGTGCTGATGATACCTGAAGGCCCAGAGCCGCTTGAAAAGAGACCGTAATGTTCCCTTGGATCTTCATATTGATCTAAGATGTGCAATTCGAGAAACTCGGAAGGATGAGATCGTAGTGACCAATGTGGAGCCTGCTCATATTACCGCAGCGGCAGATGGCGGCCGGCCAGAGATTAAGAGTGATATGGGCTCATTCATTATTCTGGCACGCAGTCGTGAAGGAGCGACGCCCGGGAGCAGCAAGTGGCTTGTGGTATTTGATCCATTGGCTCAAGCCTGTCAGAATTCCTTAAAAAGCACTGCAGTGTGTGAGGAGGCTTTTTCTGTGTCACCCAGGAATAGCACGGCTAGCCAGAGGACGCTCAGTGCAGGCTTTGCTGTGGCCGCCGTGCAGAGCATTCGCTACACGTTCTAGTCTCAAAAGAGAACAACAGCGAGCGCCCACATTTTTACAGTCTGTTTTTTCCACAAGTTCTTCAAAAAATCTTTAAACAAGGAGTTCTTTTGGAAAACTAACCTAGGCTACGTTGCCTGGGGTATTAGAATTGATTAGCTCTCTAAAAATCCATTATTTAATTCTAAGTATGAAATAGAATATAATTGTATATATTTGTGAATACCTGAGGGAGAAAAAATATATAATATACTTATTTACTTATATATTTATTACAATATTTTGCATATGTATTTTATAAATACATTTAAATGGCTACAAAATGTAAAATTTGAATATGTAATATAAATATATATCACACACACACACACACATATATATATATATATATATATCTTATATTAAATAATATTCCGATAATTCAGATATTTTAAATATGCACATACATAAACAAATAGTTATATTCAGGGTTAAGAGATTCAATTATATCATTTGCATTTTATTTTGTTAGTGGCCGATCACCTGATGCAAAAAGTCTGATCTATTTTCTGGAATAATATCTTATGTAATTCTGCACCTGAATTTATCATTTTAAATATTTTTTGAAATGACATTGACTTGTGGCTTCTACAGAACGTTTTTTGCATCATCACTGAATATCACTTTCTCTATAAACACAATGAATGGGATATTTACTTCCGGAGCTCGACCAACGAACCCTTTTTCTGTCTGAAAAGGAAGATGACGAATAATTGCGATGAAGCAGAAGACCTGTGGTCTACATCTGGAGCGGTGTGTGAAGCAGAGGTTGTGCAGGCCGTCACAGCGATTGAAAGGCCGCTGTTGTTGTGTGTGTGGCTAGCTGAAGACGGCTTCTCTTTTCTCTGCTTTTGCTTGGCAGCTGTTGCAGCGTCTTGGGAATGCTGCAAAATAAACAGCTCATGAAGACACTCATGTTGGTCATTAGTTTCCGCCTACTGCCTAAGAGGCCGCAGATTGGGCAGCACGACAAGAGGCGGAGGATGAGCTCCCTCCCCGTGTCTCGCTCATGCCTTGTGTTGCAAATTAAAGGGGGAATGCGGTGAAATAACACGCACTCCAAAGACTGGCAGAGGTTACTCACAACGAGAGTGCATCTGACTGGATGGAATAACCTTTTATGTGATGTTATTTAAGTGTACTTGTTTTAGAGATGCAATCTGACTGTTTTTTCTGAGGCTGGGAAATGAATGGAGCGATGTGTGGAGAGAGGGGAAAGTTGCAAAGGTCACTTATTCAACTGTGGCACATTTCTGAATGTGTGTTTTGTGTTTGTGTATCTGTTTGTGTTGTAGATGTTAGATGGGTCTTAGCAACACTGGCTTAACCACTGACCGTCTGTTTGTTTGAACAATGGCAGACGAAATTGACTTTTGTTTAGTGTCCCTATAGGGATTGGAATGGCTTGACCTTTAACCTTTTCACACATAAGGTTAGAATGTTCAAACAGATTTTTTAAATGGCAACATTTTTAGAATGTACAAAATTCCATTTCCATGGCGATGCATCAAGCTTGTCACTTTGCTGTCACAGTTGGGTTCCGGAAGTAAAAATCCTATGCTAAACGGTTAATAGTAATATAATTGTATATAGTTAATACCATTAAACTACATTACCCATGATTCTACAAAAGAATCTCCACCAATCAGAGAATCAAAACAACAGCTTGTGCCAAAAGAACAAGGTCAAGGTTTCTTTATTTGTCACATAATAAATTATACAGGGTATAACTAGAAGTGAAATGTAATCTGGAGAACTGCCCACTCCCATTAAATACAATCAAGAACTGCCCACTCTCATTAAATACAATCAAACTACTTGAATGGTTATATCTATTTCCATCTTTTGAAATAAATGTACAAATATTGCTTGCTACTGTATTTAGTTCTTTTTCCCAACATCTTTATATTTCTCCGTTGTTTTAACGTTTTTAGGATTGTATTTACAATGCTTCAGGGAATTGTAGTTCTCTCTCTCATTAAAGCCATTCATTTGTCTTTTTGTTTGATTATTTTCCCCAAATAGTCAAATTCATATTCAAATATAAAAATGTATTTACTTCAAATCAAAGTTTTGTCTTTTAATTTTTGTAATGTTTAATGATTTATTTATTTATTTGTATCCCTATGTGGAAAAAAATGAACCGGAAAAATGCTTCTGAAACCAACAGCGTTAAAAATTGGCCAGGCGTCCTGAACCTAATTATACAAGGCTTCTGTAAGATTTACTAGTTAAATGGCGGTTTAGCAACCTGACTGTAACTGTTTTAAACTGTAGGTTTTGGTGGATGTGATTGAAAAGTGAACAAAAGGAAGGCATGGACAGTCTCCTATCAAAACATCGCTCATTCCGCTGCAGGTGTTTCCACCTCGGCAGGGATGCTGTTGAATGAAATGCCTCTAAAGGTCCTCACATGTGTGTGCGTCACTCTCCGTCGCTGTGTGAGCGTTTCCTCGTTTCCAGAGCAGCAGTAACGGGAGATGCTGTGGTTTTAGGACAGTTAAGTGGGTCGATGGATGGGTGGAGTGGGTCCACAGTGATGAAAAGCTTCCTATGACTGTCGAATCATGTGGGGCCCGCTTCCCTCCCTCGCTCTTGCTCTAGTTCACTCGTTCTGAGAGCCGTGGGGCGAGTAGAAATGGTGTGAAAGGGTAAATGACGCTTGGCTCTCTGATTGTTTTGACACACGATCCAGGCGCTGACAGCTCAGTTCAGCGCTCAAGTTGATTCCAGTGCAAAATAACAGAATTTGGCTTTGACTGAATAGAACTTTTCTTCGACTGCTCTAATTGGATAAAACAACTCCTTTTGGACTGAAATGGTTTTGGTGCTTGTTCTCAGAATTGGCTCTCATTTCGACAGACTTGTGGGTTGAGAGATAATGTCGCTATGTTTCTACATAACCTGACCTTAAACAAACATGGCTCATCGTTGTAGTCTTTGAGTTTTAATTGTAGTAAACATGTTTTAATTTCTTTTTTATTTGATTTAATTATCTTAATGCTGTCCAAACTGGCTTTGATTCAATGCTTGGAACTTATTTAAAAGTTACTCTTATAATAAATAAACCAGGTGAAGTAATGTTTGCTGCTTATTCATCTGAATGGTGCCATGTTCTGCTTTTCCAGTCTCAACGGCTTTGTTGATTATAACCTGAGGGATCTGTTTCATTTTGTATTATCAGTCTCGTGATGTTTTGCTTTTTTTTTTTCTTGGTTTGCAACCAGTTTACAGAATTGGTTTTGTAAAAAAATGCATTTTTCATGCTCTAAAATGAATTTGGCTGAAACCGAAAAATATTTTCAGTCAGCCTTTGTTTGGAAACAACCAATTCTGATAATGTTATATAATATATTTTAGTGATTACACTTTATCTATTTACTGTGACTCCTCTGAAACGAGATATAGAGCAACTTTAACAAGCTGTAGTTTGATAAATATTTTCAGATGTTATTGTGTCTCTAGGTTTTAGCTGGAAATGTTCTCACGTAACCAGTTGGTTTAAGACATTAATCACGGAGGAGCTAGTCTTTCTGTTCCAGAAAATAATGATGCATCAAAAAGAAATGCAGCTCTTAAACTGGAATTATTAAATTTATAATTAGTGTTTTCTTAGAAAAAAGCTATCAATTATGCTAATGGTATAATAGACTCTGAAATGAGATATTGACATGATATTGACAATTTTTAACAAGCTGTTATATAATAAATACGCTAATATATAAAAAGTGTTTGAATAATTGTTGTTAAAAACAGAATAATTTCACATGCATGCTGCTTTTTCTCCATTTCGGTGTTATGCAATGTTTCAACAAAATGCTGTGATATGTTTTCTGTAGTTTTGGGCACAATATTTGTATTTGTTATGCACCAAAATCAAACATTATAGCTGAAACGGAAAGATTAGCTTTATTTTGATTTTATATATTGCACTTAACATACACCAATTAGTGAGAATCTACATGAGAGATTGACATTTTTAACAAGCTGTCATGTGGTAAACATGATTGTATGATAAAACTTGAATCGTTTCACATGCATGCGGCTTTTTATCCAAGCTAAAATGTCTATTATGCAGTAAGTGTTTTAGTCAATTTTTATCTTGCTTTTAACCATATTTTTGATGCATCCCTCTTTTAAACATAAGGAACACAAGCTTTATGATTGGGCACCAGAACTATCCATTGGGTAACCAGAAAACTCAACACTAAAGAACCCAATGTCCAACTCAGTTCCTCCCAGGTTTGTAATAAGGCCCTTGGGTTGTAGCATTTAGCTCGGTGACAGCACCGTTCCAGATGCCAGTGGATGGGTTACTCAGCTGTTAGACACTTAATATCGGCTTCGGATGATTTTTTATGAGTGGGCTGCTAAATGAATGGGTAGATGGCAGCTTGGGAGATGATGGAGTGCTAATTAATTCATAGTCAGCGGCCGGATGCTCTTCGCAGCTTTACATTTTGCTGACGCAGAGCCATGATTCATATCTCAGATGGGGGTCAGGATAGACGTTTAAACGGATGGATCAGCGCTTCTCCGACTTGGACGACCAAGCGTGGCTTTCTGGGTCAGCCCACTGGCTATGCGGTGCAACCGGGCCACACGTTTCTCTGAGATTTTAACAAGACACCAGCGGCGATCATTCGCTCATGGTACTCATTAGACAACAAAAACGTGGCTCAGGTCTCCCTCAGTGTGCACGTTGTGCCGCCGGTGCCTGGCTCTCTTTGTTGTTAGTGTTTGACCGTGATCGAGCAGGTGATGCAGACATTTTCCCAGTGTTTCCTCACCGCATGCGGCCTCTTCCTGCAGCACAACCTGTTTTATCTCGCTCTCCTGCTCAGCGCATCCTGCGGCGTGATTCAATAGCACCGGCCGCCCATCCTTCTCCTGACGGACATGCCAATATATTCACTTATCTGCCGTTTTGACAACACTGTCATTTGTCAAGGCAATTCACGACTGCTTCGGGTTTTTTCCTTTAGGCAAGATGCTACAGGTGAAAACATTGGTCAATTTTTAGGCTAGTGTAAAGAAAGCATTTAAAATACACATTGAAGTATCATTGCACTTGATCTGTTTGCATCTGTAGATTTCAATTACAGTAGAACATTTTCTTAAAATGAGTTTTCATCTCCACTTCAACAGCACTTGCATACACCACACTTAACAGTTTTATTCCTCTTTTACTGAGGGGTTTGTTGATTTGTCATTCGCTTTATATATATTTAACATTTATTTAACAATATAATGTAAAAATGCAGGGGGTTTTTCTGGCTTTTGACAGTATTTTCTGATCGATCGAGTGATTTAAAAAAAATCCCTTCTGTAAATTTTATTTTTTTAATTTGGCTTTATCCAATGCTCAGATTTATTTTCTGGAGCGTGTGAAAATTAGCGCATTTTTAATTGGATTACATTTATTAAACAAAATTTTGCATTACATGTTTTCTAGGGATGGAACGGTTCATGGAAAAAAACCGAACCGTACGGTTCTCCACACACGGTTCGGCACGCGCTAGGACTGCTGTGCAACTTAAATCTGACAACGCATCTGCAATATAGTTTGTTATAAATAACACGTAAAAAACAGGTTCGGCTGATGTATGCTTCTGTTGATGGAAGCGCATTCTGGCTTCCCAGTACATTACAACAACAATGATGACCCCCCCCCCCCCCTCACTTTTTTACTTTAGCAATCTATCGTGTCTTCAAAAAGTTTATCTTGGAAATTTCATTTTCAGGTCTATACTCAAAAAGTGTAACAAATGTATCGTAACTATCCATAAATATAATTTAGTACCATAAATCAAATACAAATATTTTCAACTAAAATATAATGCATGCATTTCACATTGACCACCATGCAAGCAGTTAATGTGCTGTGATTAATTAACTTGGTAAGTGTGGTTATCAGCTGGTTATCTATTTTACCCTATTCAGCTTTATTTGTCTTACCTTAATACAGCATTTCTAGGCTCTTGGCCCTCGCTGCCACTCCTCGATCCTGCTTGTTCACATCATTCCTGATGTCATTGGACTCTACACTCCCAGACTGTGACTGCATTGAGCAAACACACATCAAACAGCTGATGCATGAATGAGGGGTTTTGAATGTTAGTTTAGTGCCTAGTCACAAAACACAAAGGTTGAGTTTATTTGAACTCATTTTGCCAGCGGTTCTTTTGGAAGCTCTTCCTGCACTTCTGATGTAGATCTTTATTTGTGTTATTGTTTTAGTTGCACGTTTCTATACAGGTGTGCAATAGATTTGTAGGGTATAATTGAAGAAAATTTGAGATGGTAGATGCATCATACAACTGACTAGTCAATTATTGAGGTTGACTGCCGAGTTCGATATTTTCAGTTGGGGCACGTTTGAAAGGGAAAATCGTTTCTCGAACAACTAAGACGTGCTGCTTCTTTAAGTGTTTCTGTTGCATGCTAATAGACATTTAAAGCAGCGCCGCTACAACCGCGTGTGTACAAAACACTACCTTCAACAATGCATTTCAGAACAGCCACTGTCGTGCTTCAGGTCGCCTGCTGGGATCAATGTCCCCTTGATTATGAAGAATCTGCAGGTTTATTAGCGAGGTGTTGTGGGGAAATTAAAGGCCAGTATTTTTCTGGAGTCTGGTGCTGTTTCTTCATGGCGTGCGACTCGTTTCCAAGCGAGTTTGCAGAAAGAAAGGTTTAATAAACTGCTGGATGTGGGGAACTACTTATTTTGTAGTAAGTCCAAGCATAAGTGGTTTTGTGTTATGTTGAGGAATTTCTCTTACATGAGGACTTTGATAGTTGTGTGCTATAAAAGTTTATAGGCTAGTTATTTAGCCTGTTCATTTTTTCTTTATTTATTTTTGGTTAGATATCTCTTTTGAAGGGCTGGTAGAAGTGACAGCTTAGTTATGGCTTCTCAATGTTCATTTTTACAGTTTTTTTTTTTTTTTATTTTAGTTTTGACTGATATTAATCAATATTTTTTCATTTCATATTTACTCATTTTAGTCAATTTAATCTGGTTAAAATTGCTGTTTTAGTTAAATTAAATTTGTTTATAAAAACATTGGTAACTCTTTTCTTAAAGCCTTTATGCATGATAAATTATAAAGGTGTTTATCTCTAGGTTGTAATGCATTGCATTTTTTCACAAGTAATTGTAACCAAAGATAAAATGCATTATAATAGGTTTGTTTGTCATGTGTTTTAATGCATAATACATAATACATAAATGAGTATCCTTATAACTGTATTATAACTGTGGCTAAAAGTATTCATGAGATAATATAATGCATTATAAGGTGCATTACAAGACACAATTAATGCATTACAAATAATTATAATGCATTATATTTCAAGCTTTTTAGGAGTGTTACCAAATATTAATACTTTTTTATTAACAAGGCATCGTTAATTTTCATTGGATTATTCTGGACAAAAATGTTGGAAAACATTATCTTGAGGCATTCATTTTGTTTTCAACAGTATGCTTTAACTAAAATGATTTAATCATGTCATTATTGTTTATGGAATCAATAAATGTGTCATTAACAAATATTTAAGTTAAATGACAAAATGAACACTAGGACATCCTATACACAGTGTAGTAGCCACTCAAATGATCCACTGACAAGGTGTTTATGATATAAATAAGCAGATTGATAGCCGTAGTCAAATAATATGTGATCCCTATAAATGCAGGAACACGCTCCTAAATGTTTCTCTCTTGCAGTATCGTAACGTCCTGTAGTATGTCCAGCCGTATAATCAGCCGTTTCTGACCATCCTCCGTTCGTCTGTTTGTGTGTTAGCGGCTGTAATCTGTGCAGTGTATCATAAATGACGCAGGGCTTCAGCGTTTGGGTTTTGGGAGTCCCAGTACTTTTTACTAGTCTCGTCACATCTTCTCTCTTCAGCAAGCCGGTCTGTCATGACATTCCCATTTTGTTGTCTTTGCGCCGTGATAAGAGCACACTCGCTGACGCCGACGGTTGAGATGTGCTGTCTGATGGCTGTTATCAGATCCGTGAGGAAAGGCTGAGGAGAAAAGGGAACAGCTATGATATTGAGCAAAGGTCAAAGGTGCTTTTGATTAGTTTTTATTAGTGTGAAGGCTAGAATTAAAACTATAGCATGTTTAGTAGGTGTTGTGATTCTTGCAATATTCCTTCCATCTATCCATCCTTTTCTTTTATTATAATTTTTTTTTATTGTATTATTTTTCTTGTTTTTCTTTCATTTTCTTCTTTAATTTTTTTCATTTATTATATTTTCAGTTTTTATCATTTATAATTAAAAAAATATATATTTCCTTACTTATCTGTTTTTTCATTCATTTCTCTTTTTAATATATTTATGTGTGCATTCATATCATTTTCTACTTTTAAATGAAGCATTATACCGGCAACTATATGTAGGCAACTACATTAACACAAAATGTTGTATTTTTTCGGAATGAATGAATGGTATTAAAATGTATAATTGTTCATTTTTTTGCTTTATAACATCTGTTGTTTGTTAATTGCGCTGTAGCACACAGTAGACCCATTTATTGTGCTGTGCTTTCCAAACAAAATTAGATTCATTGCTTTTATCTGGCACAGTGCATTTCTCTGTATTCCCTGTACTAACATATTTATGTCCTCTGGCGTTTTATTCTACATTTGTAAACAGGCCTCTGGAAGCAGCAGAAGATAGCGTGCAAGGACATCCAATGACATAATTTAGTCGTTTAGCGGTATTTCAACAACAGCTTTATTTTCAATAAGCATGATTTACAACCCGACCGGTGAGCATTCAGAGGTTATTCACACGCTTGTGTCTGTTTAAGCCAATAACCAGTTTCTAACAGGAAGCCGTGGAAAGGTCAACCTGAACCAGTAGCGACATCATTAATCTAATTGACTCCGCAAAAGTATATTAATTTGCGCCTGATGCTTTTAATTAGTCTTTCCAAGCCTAAACCAAACAAGTGTATCACATTAATCCTCATCACGGTCGGATCAGCGAGCGTCTCTCGTGAATTGGTGAACACTTCACAGATTGAACCAAACAGTGGAGGCGAGGCGGCTGACCTTGAGTGACCTCAGCGGATGCCACAGCCTCCCTCGGTCCACGGCTCTATCACCAGGACGTACAGAACATTTCACGGTATTCGGCTTAGACTCCGTCCCGAGAGAGATAAGAATACGGTGAAAGGTTCATGAACGGGTGAGACTGAGAGAAACCGTATCAAGTCTAGCTCCGTCTCTCTTAGCCGCAGTGAAACATTCTTCATGGTGACTTAGTGTGGTGTCAAACTGGTGCAGAAGATGTTGCTTTTCTTTGAGGACTGTTCTCGGCATTTATCGGTATAGATTTCGGGATAAAATTCTGTCATGCCACTTTTCTTCTTTTGTAAAACATTAAAGGGGTTTGGATGTTTAAATATGGCACGTCACGGCTGCCTTTTGAGATCAGTGGAGAGTGATCACGAGAACTGACTTTTGATGTCAAACCTGTCATAGGAATCATATGACTGTGAAGCAATTTTATCACTTTGAAAGACTTGTAATATGGTGAATATGAGCTCTGTTTATAATACTTTTAAGGTGCTTTTATTGTCGTTTTTAGAGCTCAACATCAATTCATATTCACTTTTGTTGTGTGGAAAAGAGAAGCCAGCACATTCAGCAAAATTCTTCCTTTTGCCTTTTACAAAAGATTGAACCTTTGACAGGTTTGGAGCCACATAAGGCTCAGTAAATAATGACAGTTTAAATTTTTCAATGGTTGAATGTTAAGTTTTCTATTCCATGTGTGTTTTCTGATTAAGTCTCAACAATAAGGAAGGATATGAAGGGCTGGGTCAATGAGAACGTTTTGTTGGCTTTGTAGATTCGTTTTTACACCTTGCAAACTTTAAATGTTTGGTTTTCTGTGATGTAATCTAAATTATTATTTCAATTTTCTGCTAATTAATCATCAAGAGTGTTATCTTGGTTTAGTCAAAAATTGTACAAAATTGCCTAAAAGTCATAGCATTATTTGGCAAAGCATTTAATGTTTTGAATTAAAACAAATTGCAATGCATAATCTGTATTTTCTTTTTGTAAAGAAAAAAAAGGAAAGGAAAATATACTAATAGTATCAAGCAGATATAACAAATAAATAGTTAAAGTGTGTAAAATTCCTTCTTTTTTGGTGTGGCCTGTAAAATCATTGCCAGGGCGAGTAAAAACAACCGTCTGAAAAAGTCCTTATCATTAAGCCCTGCTGACGGAGTGTTTCTTGTGTGAGACCTTAAATGTGAATTTTGAATTGAGTAACATGTAAAACGATCCTCTTCAAAACATCTGTCTCACTTGGGTTGTGGTTTGGTTAATTTACCGCCACTCCCAAGATAAGTTGGCCGCCCTCTGATCCAAAGGAAGTTGGGGTGGATGCCAAAAAAATCAGAGTAATGTGTTTCCTGTTCCTGATGTGTAGTGCGAGAGCTCTCATGATAACGGATGTCGTATTTCCAAACAATCTATATTCATGTTGCATTTATTTTCAGCTCTTTTTCTCTCATGCAGCCATTGAAACGGCTGCCAGCTGGCGCTTTAAAAAGGATGAAAATTAAATTTTTGCTCCCTTTTACATTGAACACTGAAGCACAGTTTTGGATGCCACCCAATCTTCTAGTAGAAACCAATACGTACGATCAGAGGATATTAACAGCGGCTGTGGTATCAGGAAGCATTGATCCAGGAGGCCCAATCGACAGCCAAACGGAAACTGCCACTGTTTATTCTAGTTCAACCCACATATCAAGTCTGACTCCATGAAAACCTTGTTCGAAGACATTAGCATTCACCAAATGCACACACTATTTCCCAAAGCATCTGGTTTATCTGCTGCTGAAATTGACTTTCTTTTTCTCGAGACGGCCAGCCACGCCATGTTCACTGACCTGAGCTTTCACATCTCAGATTGGACGCCCTCCTGGTTTCCTCAGGGAACCGAGGATCAACTGTAATTAAGTACAACCTGTCTGTAGCTGCTTTGTACAGGTTTCTGTTCTCTGAAGAACGTTCAGTCAAAAATCTCCTACATTACTCAAATGAATGTAAACTCTGTACATTGCTAGTGAGTGGAAATGCAGCCAAATTGTCTGAGAATGACCTTGCCATTCCTTCCCATCTATTACCATTATGTGAGTCAGAGCAGACTGCATAAATGTCAGGATAATTGACTGTTGTGTCAAGCTGATGTAATCAGCTGTGAAATTTTAATCTGCCTAATAAGCGCATCTGCATGGAGAGTCTAGTGAACGCTACACCTTTCTCTGTCCCCTTTATGAGTGTCCTTGTTAAAGGGGTAGTTCACCCAAAAATTCTGTCATTAATTACTCGGCCTCATGTCGTTCCAAACCCCCAAGACCTTCGTTCATTTTCGGAACACAAATTAAGATGTTTATGAAGAAAATTGAGAGCTTTCTGATACGCAACTGACACATTCAAGGCCCATAAAGGTAGTGAGGACATCATTAAAATAGTCCAAAAATATGATCACATGGATTATTTTAAGGATGTCCTTACTACTTTCTGAGTCTTGAACATGGTATTTTCGTTGCTGTCTGTGCAGAGTCAGAAAGCTCCCGGATTTCATCAAAAATATCTTAATTTGTGTTCTGAAGATGAACGAAGGTCTTACGGCTTTGGAATGACTTGAGGGAGAGTAATTAAAGACAGAATTTAATTTTTGGGGTGAAGTATCCCTTTGACCCTTGAGTGAACCTGTTTGATGAGTGAACCCGTACCCTCTCGTTCAGTCATCAGCAGAGAATGGGATGAAACCCACGACCATAGCAAAACAACACCAGCTCCAGGATCTTTTCCAGAGGATAATAAATCTCTCTGCCAGAACTCTCACATGACCTCACAGCGGAGTCATGCGCCTACCGCAGCAAAACAGCTGATGCAGACCGAGATCGTTTTGGCTGGCTTTAATGTCAAGCACTTCCCTCCCGCTTCCAGATTTCCAAATAGTCCCCTCTTCTAGTAATTCCCACCACTTCCTGTTTGGCACTCCATTACCATCGGACTGTAATAACGAGAGAAGCCAACTGAGCCATATTTGTGGGTTCCTGCACATACAAGAGGATGCATTTGCTGTGATAGAGCTACCCATGTGAGACTCATACATTTCTCCGGAAGGCATTCTTCCAGCTCTGAGTACTAGATTTCATCCAATCAGTTGGCCTGTTCCAGAGAATCTCATTGTGTTTATTTTTGCCAGTGCTGAAGAACAGGCAAAGGATAGATGGGTAACAGAATATGCTGCAAGGATTAGATTATCAGGGGATGTTGGCTGATTTATGGATTCATAATCCCAATGTTGGCAACAAGGTTTTTTTTTTTTCGCTTTGTATAGGAATTTTCTAAACCGCTCTTGTGATGCTCTCAATCGCCAGTGTATCTGCTGCCACCGAAATCCAGAATTTCGTAGGATTGTCCTCTGCAGCTGAAAAAGCTGAGCGTGACCACTGTCACTGAATGCTCTGTTTTGAATCCAGAATGCATGCAAATGTTGCCAATTCTCTAATTCGACAATCAAAACCAGTCCCAGCTCATCCAAAAAATCTGACCTCTTTTGCATACTTGAGAAACATGCAATCTTTCCACTTAAATTCAACGTACTCATCGGTAACTGAAGAAAACAGTAAAATCTTTTGATTCCAATCTTGAAGTATTTTCCCGGAAAAAGGGATGTCCCATTGTAATGCCGCCTCTGAGCTTGACAAATGTGACCACCCTAACATTAATCTCTCCTACTAGATAATCCCATGCTTAATCCCGTCTTTGCAGTATGCAGAGGGTGGCATGATAGCACCATTTACTGATCCACAGCCCTGGTTGTTCGACACTACAAGAGCTTTTGCATTCACAGGAGCGGTGTGGACGCGACCCTGGCGCTAATATGAAGCAGATGTGCTGGTAAGGTAGTGTGGAGGAATTATGTTTTAATTGCATTGAGGTCTAGTAGATTACTGTGGGCTCGGTACGAATGTGCACTGCATTTGCGGCGATCTCCTTAGGACGTTCTGTTAGGTTGACGGATGGTGACGTGGTCTTGTGTGGCCTCACTTGTTTAAAATAATATCTAAACTTGGTAGCTTGGTCTGTTGCCGATAACTCAAATTCTTGACTCTAATGAAGTGTTCATGGACGAGTTGCTGCTCCTTTAAACTGGAGTAATGAGATTTGCTGAATTACTGTCTTAATCACGGACTGAATGGCAAATAGGGGAGGAGATGTTTATAATGATGTGATTTACAGCTTTTTCACGAACCCCCGTCTGGAACCTAGCCCCCTTTTCCATTTACCCTCAACATTTTTTTTCCGACTTGATTTAATTAGAATTTTCAGGCTACATGAATTACTGTCAGGTTGTGGTTGAACAGCAAATTAGAGGGAGTGTGCAAGATGCCTACATCTCTGATGAGCACGAGAAGCTTCAAGGTCATGCTAACACTTGACCAAGATGTTCTACATGGGTATTGCTTGGGCATTGCTAGTTGCTTATCCTTTAAAAAGACTTGATTAAAAATGTAATACTTAGCAATAGAGGTATTTTTGTATCCCTAAAGTAAACCCATCTTTTAGTAAGTGTACAGTAAGTTTCACAAACCTGAAATATACAAAATATGTAATTTTGAGAGAGACGTCACTGAAAGTATAAGTTGATTAACTAAAAGAACCGACCTAAAGAGTCATTTATTCAGAAATCAGACTATTCTTATTGCTCTTGCTCGTTGTTTTTGCGTGCAGCCTGCATTGACAAATGTGTGGTTCTTTTTATCCTACCAAATTCAGTTTGAACCTTAAGTAAAAAATCTCTTCTTTCTCGGTGTAGATCTGGAGAAAAGTAGTGCAAGAAACTCTGTAAAACATAGTGAGCCATGCCCTCGGGTGATTTTTAGATTATTTACGCAGCAAGTTGTGAAACCTAAACTAGTTTTAAGATAAGTTTGCTCTGGCTTATGCATAAGTCTTATACGTGCTGTGCATCACCGTGTGAAGTTACTCTGATAAATGATGTTGAACACTGTCGCACGTACTCACCTGGAGGCTCTCCAGAGGTCTGTCAGATCTTGCTAACTCTTGAATTACCCCAAAACTTCCACACACACACACCCACAGTCCCCGTTCATCCAGGGAATGACTCATTCTCCCCGTGGCACCATGCAATGACCTCCCCTCCAGTGGAGTAAACCATCAAAGCACATGTATGGAACCCCAGTAACGATACCCGCTTAAATATTTCACCACGCGCACTGCGCCGGCCTCATTAAAGCACATCAGATCTGCACCCAGCGCCGTCTCGCCTAGTCTTGCCAGGCGCTGCACTGCATATTAACGCCGGGACTACAAAACACCATTTACCCAAGAAGTTTTGCCAAGCAAGACCAGTTCCACCGTGACCATGCTGTGTCACGAAGCCAAAGAAGTCACGGTCTGGATTAGCATTTTTCTCTTTAGCCAAACAAGAAGAAGAGTGGACACCTGTGGATAGGACATGTCATTTCTGTGTTAATCTGAATCTCTCAGGTTCTCTATCACAGCATATATTTACTAGTGATCGACCGATATTGATTTTTTATAACCGATACCGATTATTTGTACGTTTATGTACCCGATAACCGATATGCAGAACCGATATTTATTTACTGTTATAAAGTAAATAAATAACTGAGTGAAGTAAGTCCATTCTTCACTTTGGTTTTTACTCCTTTCAGTCATCTTAACAACAACAAAAAACTGTTGAGAATTAACATTCTTTCATGTAAAATTCAATCTTCAAATTACAACAATACAAATTTTTTTTTTATAAAAAGCATCATCAGCAACACTGATATTAACAATAAGCAAAAGAATGTCTAATGTTTTCAAATGGAGAAAATAAAGGACAGAAGTCATATAAACTTATTTAAACTACAGTTTTAGGTTTAAACGCTGATTAATAGACTAAAGAGTGAAGAATAATTCACTGAATAATATTCTCTGGAATATTGAAATAAGCTATAACAAACAAAACATCGTATTTTATTGCATTTCTCAACTGTTTTATCAGAATTATTCAAATGTTTTTGCCATTCTAGATTATGAAAAACTGCGCTGTCAGCAGTTATCTATTTACACAGAACTATACTCAAACTGCGATCGCTTGCGGAGATAATAAATAATTAATTTAGATAGAGATGTATTTCTTTAGATGTTTATTGGTGAAATAATGGTTCTATAGTAAATATTAATATAATTTAGCGTGTTTCAAACGAGTGAATCTTGTATAAAGTTACATGCGGTGGTCGTGCTGGAGCTTCTCCTGAGTGAACAGTGTCCACTGCTCCAGGTGTGTGTGTGTGTGTGTGTGTGTGTGTCCACTGCTCCGGGTGTGTGTGTGTGTGTGTGTCCACTGCTCCAGGTGTGTGTGTGTGTGTGTGTGTCCACTGCTCCAGGTGTGTGTGTGTGTGTGTCCACTGCTCCAGGTGTGTGTGTGTGTGTGTGTGTCCACTGCTCCAGGTGTGTGTGTGTGTGTGTGTGTCCACTGCTCCAAGTGTGTGTGAAATACAGAGAACACATTTCACTGCTGGTTATACTCTGTATAATTATGTATGTGACAAATTAAACAAATAATGATCCATAATCGGATATCGGTTTTGTAAAAAATGCGTACACTATTCTGTATTTGCCGGGCACAAGGGTGCTCTGTTTGCATTCAAATCAGAGTATAAAATGACGAAGAAGACTCATCCCTGTGTTGAGGCTGATACAGAAGTGTACGCATTTTGCGTCCAGGCGATAATCTCCAAAATGGCGCTACGCTGACTCAGAGGAGACGTTACTGTGCCTAAATATTGAATAAAGTCGTTATTTTTGTTTTATTTCCATACAAAAAGTATTCTCTTCACTTCATAACATTATGATTGAACCACTGATGGCAGATGGAGTATCCTGGCAATGCTTTTCATATATTTCTGGACCTTGACAGTTTAATTTACTTGGCAGTCAATGGGACAGTCACAAGCCTCCCGGTTCTCATCCAAAATATCTTAAATTGTGTTCCGAAGACGAACACATCTATTACGGGTTTGGAACAACATGGGGGTAAGTGAAAAAATTACAAAATTATAATTTTGGGGTGGAGTTATCCCTTTAAGTAGCTGTGTTTATGAGTGAATCACTGAATTGAGCGACTAGCTGGATTCAAAACAGTATGCTAGCTTTTTGAATACACAAATATTGAGTTGTATGCTATTCCTGTCATAGCAGGTGCTGTGTCTTTTGTATGTCTGCATGTCTAAACATGCATCTTGTTGTTCGACAGCAGATCTTGCGGTTCTTCCAGATGATCTTCTGCTAATGCGCGGCTCAGTCTAGGACTGCTTTGCACTAATGAGGTTACCTAACGTGCTAAGCCCATTTGGTGCGAGGTGATAAAAGTGGATAGAAAAGAGGATGAGCAGAGCACAGGAGCCGATGGACAACCTGGGCTTGGTTCGGGGCCAGAAATCCTCCCGCTGGGCGGTTTTTCATACAGCTTTGTGGCGGAAGGCCCAGTTTGTTAGCAGAATCAAGCCTGTGTCGTTAAACGCTCTCTGCAGGGTCAAATTTAACAGCATTGTATTTGTGAAATGCTTTTGGGGCTCCTTAATTGCATTTATATTTAACACCGTTTTAATTGCTTAAATGACAGCTAGCCACTTAGCCGCCCATTAAGCTGGAAATGTCGGTGTCAAACATGTCAGTTGCAATATATTTGATCATGGTGATGGAGATAAATAAACACATCTCTTAGTTTGTATCCGCTGATGCAGTAAATCAAGTCAGTCTAACCAGTGATAGCTTTGCAGGGTCAGTTGATGCCGGGTTGCATTTTCCGCCCGTTTTGTTGCAACAATTGTTTAATATCTTAATTTATGAACATGCTTTAGATAAATCATAATTAAAATATAAAATAATTTTATGTAATTTCTTATTCTTTTAATTGTTAGAGGTTTCCCAGATTGTCTTGTGATGAGCACAATTTTTGTTTGATGTAAATGATTGTTAGCCTAATTGGCCTAAATATTAAATTCGGAAGGAGACAGAGAATCAGAAAGCCACTGTGAGCAGATAATGTTGTTTTTGGCAATCACAAGGTCTGTTTTGAATGTAGAAAATCTCACTGTCTCTCTGTGACCTTAACTAGCTAGTCTTGTTGACCTGATAGTCTGTGCTATTGTGTTGACGTCCGAGTCTATAACCTTGGTGGTATTGTTTGGTAGAGCCTGTTTGCTTCAAATATTGGGCCTTTCTTCAACTTAGCATGCATTTATACTAGGGCTGTGCGATATGGACAAAAAATATATATCACGATTTTTTGATTTTTTTTTCGATTTCGATTTTAATCACGATTTTGACACAAACAGACATGCTTTATCTCACATCTTACTTGTTTTTGCACATCTTACTTGTTTTTGCACATCTTACTTGTCTTGCACATCTTGTTTTGCACTTTTCTTTATTCTATTACACATTTTACTCTTTATTTCTTTTTTTTTACCTATATATATGCTCTTGTGTGGTGTTACTTTTATATAATTTTTATTCTTTGCACTGTCCACTGAGCGGACCTGATTTGATCTACATTTCACTTTTGATTATACCCTGTATAATTTATCATGTGACAAATAAAGAAACCTTGACCTTTACAGTTATAAATGCATTCTGTGTGAATTTGAAACATATTTCCAAAGGAAACCAATTAGACCTTTCCCAAAAAGTTGTAACATGTCTCTAGAACAGACATATGGCAAAATACATATATATATATATAATATATGTATATGTGAGTAATCAAATCCAACAAAACAAGATGCAACCAGAGCATGTAAGTGAAGTGAAGCGGAGCGGTTCAATATTGCGCTTTGTGTGTGTGCGCTCCGCTCAGTCGTTCACGGCCAAAGCAAACGCTCCGCTAATGTCCCGCTCAGGCTCACCGGTAAACCGAATCCCGCTCAGATCACGCGCTCACATTAAATGTCTTCAGTAACGTTAGGCCGATTTATTTTTTCCTGTTTATAGTGACATTATTGAATAAATGTCTCAATTAAAGCAGTAGTCCGATAAGAAATGGTTATGTTTCAGAGTGAAATTGTTCATTTAAATTAGGGATGTTAATTAACCTTTAACCAACCGATAATAATTTTGACCCATTAATACAATCAGTTAAACGGTTTAAATTCACTTATTTATTTATTTTTAGTAATTTATCAAAATATTTTAAAAGGTTTGCTGCATGGTTAAAATAAGCTACACGTATAAAAAACACGTTTTTTAGAGAGAGAGAGAAAAAACAAAGTAGCCTATAAATCGCATTTTATTATTTCATTCAGAAATAGGCTGAGGCGAATTACAAACATTATAATAAACACTGTAAACATATCTAGGCAATTTTAGTTCCCCTCACTCCATAACAAAATCTTTCAATTAACAGTAAGCTAGAAAATAACAAGAATTAAAAATAAGAAGCTATAACGACAAACCAAAACTAATTATTTTAGGCTAAAACAAAACTGAAACCAATGTTGGGTCTCTCCTTCAACACAAAATCAAATGTTCCCGTATTTGCGGTATTTAAATGCCAAAATATTATTTACCTTTTATTTATTTACCCTTACAATATCCACATAAAACAAAATGTTTTGCATAACTTCACGGCGGTACGGTGATAACGCTAAACAGCACAGATTTGACTACATAATTAAACAGAGCAGTGTGTTTTTTCCATATGTTTGACCGGTTGTTTTTTATAATGATAAATGAACAGGCTGCATTGTGAAGGTAGAATGCTTAAATGCGTCGCTGAAGCAATCACTGGATTTATTCCTCTTCTAACAGTGGAAGCAACTCCTCTTGGTCATGAAGATAATCGGAATTGTAAAAGGTCTGCTTTTATTTGTGTACATTCAATAAAAAAATGTATCTTTGCTTTTTTGTAAAATAAGAAAAAAAAATAGAATGCATCTTTCTGCCGTCTGATTTAATTTCGCGCAGCACAATAATGAACAAACTCTGCATACTCTAAAAACACTGGGTTCAAAACAAACCAATCTGGGCTGGGTAAAAGAGTACATTTGGGGTTAATTTTACCCAGTAAATTTGATTGTTTATTTAACCCATCATTAATGGATGATTTAACTCAGCTAATGGCTTTATTCGTTTCTATTATAATATTCGCTTTTTTTTTTACTTTATGCATGAAATAATATTTACAGATTAACTTAAATCCTCTAAACTTCTGTAAAATACTCCAGACGTGATAACTTCCTTTATTTCTCATTTGCTTGTTTTTATAAGCTATAAGCCTACACATTGCCTATTTAATCTCGTTTAACAAACATTAGAAGTAAAGATTAAACATTAAACCGATGTAATTCACGAGTAAATCGACCACTCTGTAACTGTGTTTCCACCGTCACGGCGCTGGCTCTCACGCCGAGCTGGAGTCGTGTTCGGCGGGGACTGATCACGGATAAGACCGCCGCCCTGCGCTTCACTCATGGACGAAATGAACTGCGATTGCCTTCACTACCTGCTCAACAACAAACAGTCAACAGCTCTGAGGACATGTTTTAACATCCAAAGTATTTGTGTTCTGTATCTTTATAAATATAATCGTTTATTTTTAAGCATCAGACTCTTCATCATTCAATAAGACCGACACGACGTTCGTTTAGTTATTCACACCGCGAATGTTGCTCTGCATAGATTTAAACAATATACTGCACAGAAACAATTTTATAAATAAAATTAAATGTACACAAACTACCCAAACAAATGACCCAAAAGGCTGAACCCAGCATCTAGGTGAATTATGTTTTTCTCTGCTTGCAGAAGTGCTGCAGGTGTGTGATGTAATATGATATGATCAGGTGAATCCTCGTTCTGTTGTTTGCTGCTTTTTGCACATGTGAAATTAATCCCCGAAAAACAGATGCTAGTATTTTTAACGGGTCACAGACACTTATTCTTTTTAATTTAATTCAGTTCTATAATATTTGTCGGTTAACGGTTAGGAAAAATAACCGAAATGAACATCCCTAATTTAAATGTATAACATTTAAAATCTTAATTTAAAAACGTGTCTTGTTTTGAAGCCACTTGGAACATTTGCGTAAAAAATTAAAAAACTGAAAAAGTATACGTTTCCATTTAAAACAAGGCTTCATATTCAAAACACGCACACAAGATGAAAAGCAGATATAGAATTTCACAAAATACTTATCAGGCCCATGAAAGCACACACAAGATGAAATGCACTTGACAAATAATTATTTCGTGGCATAAATAAAATAAACACTTTCTAAAATTAAAAATAGACCAAAACTGCGGGGAAATGCGGTCCATTAAAACGTGTCAATCTTCACAGGATTTTAGAATTTGCTTTTAGAAACATTAGCTTAGACAAACATTGCTTAGCCTATTCCACAGATTCTGGAATTAACAAATTACCAAAGGGCATTTTGGGCTGAGCGAGCAGCACTGAGTTTATTGAGCGAGCGGAGCGGGATCTTCAGAAAAATGCTCTTGCTCTAAAGGAAATATGATCGCTACTCCCCGCTGTGTGCTCTGCATGCAACATGCATTTTTTTGGCCACCAAGTCCTTATCCTGTTCTGAACTCATCTTCCCTGTTTGTTTAGCATACTATCTGTCTGTATGCCCGGTCTGTTCTGTTCTGCTGCATTCTGATTGGTTCGGATAGCATACTGCAGGAGGTTGGGGCAGGGGCGCAGAAAAAAATCGAGCTACAAAACGATTTAGAAATCGCGCAATCTCAAATCGCGATTTTATTTCGATTTCGATTAATCGCACAGCCCTAATTTATACCTTTATTCTGAAACGGTTGTAGATGATTATAAAAATCAGCTATTTTATTTATTTAAATTTTTGTTGACATTTTATGTTTATTTTATGCGTATTTAAATTTTATCTACACTCTAAAGAAATGCTGAGTTAAATACTACCCAGTGCTGGGGAAATATTGGACAAAACACATGCTGGGTTGTTTTCAATCAACAGCTGGGTTAAATATTTAACCCAAGCTTCTGGGCAGTAACCCCACCACTGGGTCAAAACAACCCAATCGCTGGGTTAGTCCATATTTTACCCAGCGCTGGGTTGTATTTAAGTCAGCATTTTTTGTGTATAATCTATGTTTTTAAGTTGAATGAAAAAAAAAAACTTTTTTTTTTTGTATTATGTGAACATATTTATTTATATTCACATATGTCTGTGACATGATCTAAAATAACATTTGTTCAAGTATTTATACAACTGGAAATACATGCAGCTCTATTTTGTTTTTCACTTTTTTTGTGAATTTTGTGGTGGAATTTTCCAAATGTGTCTAAAAAATTAACATAGTTTTCACACAAATACTGAAATTATCAATTTATTTTTCCATTTTATTATTATTATAATTAATGCCTGGGTTTGGGACAAAGGTAAAGCCATACATTCTGTACATAACAGGCTTTTGAATTGATATTAATGATGACAGGTGTTGTAAAACGTTCCCAGTGTAGTTTAAATGTGACCTTACATAAGAAGGAAATTATTTTGGTAATAAAATCCACCCCTTAGGCATAATATTGGACATAGTTGAAGAAAGATCCGTGTTTTTTTTGTTGCTTATTAGTGTGTTTTGCTTTATTTGTGTACGCTGCTCTGGAAATGCATGCTTGACTGCTGGAAATGAGATCTGCTTGAAGAACTATGCAAACTAAGGATAAGTGAATTACCTCTCACTGAAGCAGGAGTTATAATAGTCTGTGGAAACAGTCCCTGTTTGCTGATTTTTCCTAAAATGAGTCGAAAAGACGAGCGTTCGTGGTGACAAAAATAATAGTGAAATCTCAGGCAGAAATGGAGCAGAGATAATTTTAGCGCTAAGCAACGTCACCTGACCACCGCGACTCTGGGGAGCTTATTACAGCGAAAGCGTAACACTTACAGATGATTGTCAGAAATACAAATAACAGAACAGAGCTGTGAACGGCAAGCTTAAACCTTCCAGAGCCGTTGCCAGCGGCTTGCGTCTGACATTAGGCCTTTTAATGATACAGACAGCGGTGGAGTTCACTTACGATACCGAGGTTTCAATAGTCGACAGTAAAACTGCACAGTTCCCATATAAACTTTAATATCTCAGCATAGCTGCAAAAAGTAACCCTCCAAAAATGTTAACACAGTGAGTGGGTTTCTCTTTTTCTTGTAGGTATTGTTGTGGTTCATATTATAGTTATTAATATTATTATTTGAGTAAAATGGTATTGATGTTGAGAATAGTGTAAATTCACAGCTGTTAATAATAATATGAATTATAATGGTTATAATTATATAAGTATTGGAAGTAGTATTTTTATAGCAGTAATTTTATTCTTTAAATGTTTTCTTGTAGTTATGTGTCTATTATTGTTGTTATTCATTTAGTTTATTAGTTTTGACTGTTTATTGTTCTTTTATTATTTAAATTGTATTATTTATTTAATATTCAGTTTAATATTTGTATTATTGTTCAGTTATTATTTTAATTGTATTACTTATTTTAACTTTTTATTTTTACACCGATACTTTTGGTATCTGATTGCTATAATGTCGATTTCAAGTTCAAGCTCAGACCCACCAGTTTCCTTTCTTTTTCCCCATTTTCTCTCTTCCTCCCACACTCTGTTTCTCGCTCGTCTCCTCGGTCCTGGCCCCAGCACATGGGGTTGTATATTTTGGTCCAGATTGTTTGTGATCGCTCCAGTCGTGTACGTCGCTCGAGTGTCACGGCGGGGGGCCGTAAAGCACAAGCAGCTCCTTCAGATGCACTCAATGAATACAGCGGCCAGTTTCAAACCAATAAAGCCTCTCGCATCTGAGGCGTCTTTGATTTCCCGCTCGCCGCAGCTAGATTGAGAAATTCCTCCTCTAATCTGCTGTAACTTGATAAAGGCCTGCATTGATCTTTCGGACAGATTAAAGGGCGAGTTGGTTTCTCGAGGGGCTTCGTTCTAATGATCTCATCAATGCGCTCTCTCATGGCGTTTGGTGCTGGAGTGTGTAGCGTTCGCATGCGTTTTCCCTCCAGGCTTTCTGTAGAAGTTTTGATGCCGTGTTTAATGAGCGTGCGCTCATGCGTGTGGGTGAAGTTTAAAGCGTGTGTATCTTTATGGTGTAATAACCAGAGGCAAGAACACCACAGATACCCAGATTAAAAGCCCTTTAGACAGATCTGCATGTCGGATGATTTTAAAACTGCGAGCTCAACCTGTGGTCGGACCGCTGGGGCTGAATATCCACTCATTCACGGGCCAGTGGCATCTCAAGCACTCAAAACTTGCTTGGGGTTAAAGTAGCTCTTGTTTATATCATTCATGCACCTTCCTGGTCTTATTGTGCACAATTTATCCATGCATTCAAATAAAAACCGTCTGTGGTGAATCAGAGATGTATTCAATGATTTAAAGTACTCATTAGGCGACTCATTTGGCAAAGAGAATCAGTTCTAACAAGCAAGTTGTAAACCGTTTGCACCACATTTTTTAATGAGTTTGGCTTCTGTTCACAGTTGCACATGAAATTAAATGCTGAAGACTAAAACCTGACACCCAAAGACATTTTAGTGCCCAAGTGAAAAGAACTGCTGGTAATTCCCTGTTATCTTGGATTTGCTAGATCTGCTTCCTTGAAAGGTAGGCGGCAGGGCTGCATGATTTGGGGAAAGGCATCATTTTATTTCATCTCAAGTTCCAGGTTTTCTGTGCTTGTTTGCAGGACTGCACTAATAATAATAATAATTATCATTATTATTTTTACAAAATAAAAACTATTAAACTAAGAAATGTTACTACTGTTATTCCACTAAAAAGAATATTAAAGAAATAATAATAATAATTGTATAACAAATACAGTTAGAATACTTTATAAATTAAAAAAATTGCTTTATAAACATTTATAAAATTGATTTATCTCTTCGTTTTCATTTTTATTTTAGTGGAAACCTACAAGGACCCCTTTAAAGGTCTTACGGCCTACTTTTTTTTTTTTTTTTGAAACAACATGCAGTGTTTATATTGGTATTTTTATTTATTTAATTGTTTTATTTTAGTCTTTCTGCCCTAGTAGATAGATGGTGTGAATGCATAAATATATATTTAAATATATACAGTTGTTACAGGTCCCGGGCAGTCGGGAAGACTGTAAGCAGTAATCTTAGTAGTAAATGAGAGAGACAAGAGTTAGTGGTTGCTTTCACGGTCCTCTTTGTTGTCTTTTAATACACATACACATTTGCATTTCAGAGTCAGTAAGACACTTTGAATCACAAAGTAATTCATAAACATGTTGGAAAGAATAATACACACTGTATGACGTTAGATACTTAAATCAAATCACAATAATGTTAAATAAATGAATAAACAAATAACCAAATGAAAACGTAACCATATGTACCGAAATGCTCTAATTCTTATACAAAACTAGCTGAATTACTGTCTCAGGTAAACAACTCCAGTAAGTAGTTGTACACATAAATTACTTAGATAAATACATGAAAAACATCTTAAAATTGTTAATAAAATAAATGAGTTAAAATAAGTTATTTGTACATTAAAGCATGTAAATTACAGTTTGATATGACATTTAATTCATTTAACTAACCTTAGTAGTAAATGAGAGAGACAAGAGTTAGTGGTTGCTTTCACGGTCCTCTTTGTTGTCTGAGGATGCGCTGCAGTCGCCACGGTAACTCAACTCTCTCTCAACTGACACCAAGAATTCAGAAAATGCTGCTGAACTGTCCAGTGTAAACTCATTATAATACATTTAAGTAATTTAAATAAAACTTAAATATATATAGAAATAGAAATAAACATAAATAAAAATGAAATACATACAAATAATTTAATTTGTGACCCAAACTATATGTAGGGGGGTCACACAGTTGAAGTCAAAAGTTTCCATACACCTTGCAGAATCTGCAAAATGTTGATTATTCAGGTCATTACTAAATAAACAATGGCATGCATTTTGTGTGATCCTCTTACTTGGTCAAATAATCAACATTTTGCAGATTCTGCAAGGTGTATGTAAACTTTTAACTTCAACTGTATATTACAGTACATCTGTAAAATTATAATCCCATGTAATTTCTTTTATTTATTTTAGTGGAAAACCTCAAAAAGCCCCTTAAGGCTTCTCATTTTGTTTAGTTTAGTTTAGATTTTATTTTATTTTACAATCAAAAGCCATGACAAAACAAATGCTCGACCATTAGAATTGAACACGTGGACAACATGTAAATAATGGCGCTTTTCCACTGCATGGTACGGCACGGTACGGTACGGTACGGTTCACTTTTGGGGGGTTTTCCACTGGGTACTGTACCTGGTACCTGATACTTTTTTAGTACCACTTCGGTCGAGGTTCCATGCGAGCCGGTACCGTTACCAAAACGTGACGTGTAAACTCTGCTGATCACTGATTGGCCTGAGAAAATCGTCATTACTGCGTCACTGAACTTGCGACACGAGACCCTCCTCTACAGTCCTACCCGCTAGATTTAAATCAGCACAGCCAGCGAAGGATCGGACGCAACTTCTGTTTAAACAAACGCACATTTTTGCATCAACCACAAAATAGCAGTGTCGTTGTCTGTTGAGGAAGTACAGACGTTCCTCTCGTTGATAGCCGAGGAGCGGATCCAGTGAGAGCTTGATGGCGCGACGCCGAAGGAAAAAGCCTTATGTATAACGTTACTTTTGAACTTGCTATATTTTCAGAGTATGTCTTCTGTTTATATTTTTACCTCTGTATCTGTGTTTTGCTTCAATTAAAAACAATCTGATCGAATAAGTGTACCTCCAGACTATATTAAATATGTATCATTGTATGAGCACGTAATGAACCTCTTGAAAAAGGGATACATTGTACATTTTGAAATATTCAAAAGTTTATTGATAATTCACTTTACAGAACACGCTGCATGAATAGTTAACTAATCAAGTAACGTTAACGCAGCACACCTGCACGAACATCCCTGCGCTCCTCATCTACAACCCGTGTCACTGCCACCACAGTCTCTGCTGCTGGGGGTAAATCACAAGCATTCTCATAGACCTCTCCATTGCTGTTAAAAACATCCACATGCCGAGAATGAAGAACACTATTCCGTCTCCTTTCTTTGTTGTGAGTTTGTTTGTGGCGCGTTTACGATGATGTCACGGCAGTAGAGGCGGCGCAATTATAACGACGCGTGAATAATCCCGCCCACTCTATAGCGGTACTAAACTGCGGTGGAAATGCAACCGACCCAAACTGAGCCGTACCGTACCGTACCGAGCCGTGCCGAACCGTACCGTACCATGCAGTGGAAAAGCGCCATAAGAGATTTAGATACATCTGCATCTAGTCCTTTATAAAACACAATTCTCATCTTAATCATAATTCCAGTATTGATGGATATAACCACAACGTTGCTCAAGCACAGTAAGATCTATTAAACATCACTCACCCTGTTCAACCCTTGTTTCGTCTGTCTTTGTGTGCTAATGAGCCTGTGATAGTCTGGCAGGCCGTGGCATGTTCAGGATAGGGATGGTCAGGATGGTTGACTGGGCGATTAGTGAGAATGAGTTGTTTTTGGAGGAGTCACTTCTGGGAGAGGGTGTTGACACACTTTAGCACATAACGGTTTAGCAATAACTAGTCACTCTAGAGAAGTCTGTTCACTGCCTACTGCTGAATCGATGCGCTTTTGTAATATTCGTCGCTTTCAGTTTCAACATATTCTGAGATCCATTACCATTATTGTTTTTTTGTGCCGTAGATGCTACATGTAGGTTTCTGTTGAACACCATCCTTTTATTTAGGTTTCCAAAATTCTGTTTTGTTGTTATTTTTATGGTTTAATTCTATTTTAATCATTAAAAAGCATGTCTAAACAACTGAAACTTTACCAACTTTCTCCTTCCTAATAATAAGGCCCTATGATGATTTTATTTATTATTAAATATTGTTTTTTAATTTGTTCAGAAATATTTATTTTTCTATTTTAATTTTTCTGGATTCTTTTTTCCCAGTTTTAAATTAAATATTAGTACATCCAGACGATGATGATGATGATGATAATAATAATAAGTACATTTTACTGTACAATGCATTTCTGTCATAATTTAAAGTTTAACCAAACTTTTATTTGAACGGATTTTCGATTCTGAAGTTTAGATTCTGTCCGTGTTTTCTGAATAATATGGCCCCAGCTTCTTCTTAGTGGTTTAAACTAGTCAAATGTGTAGATATGGATGTGTTTTATCCCACATACGGTCTCAAGGCTCGAGTGCTTTCGGATTCACAAAGACAAAGTCTGTGGTCGTCTCTCTCTCTCTTGGGGCTGGCAAGCTGTCGGTTGCAGTTCTGTGACTAAAAGGCTGTTTACAAGAGCTGAATTTAGCCTGATTAAAGCGTGCCCATGTGCTGAAGACGCCGTTTGCCTCCAGGCCAGAGCTGTTGTGGCGTTCGAGGACAGATAAGAGCGGTAATATTCAGCCTGTGTCTTATTACACCTCACTGAAAACACTGACGGCTCGTAATGCCGCCTAAACGCTGTCATTTTATAACACTCCAGAAGTTGTAAACCAACACTATCATTGTCAGACTTTACTTATACATTACTAGTGACTGAGCCGTCTTTCCTCTTGGCTGTATTCCTGGCGTTGGGAAAGTGGCACACGGCGGGAAGTCTGGACAGGAAATGACCTCACTCCACCTCTGGATGTACGCACAGCCCTGACTCATTCATGTGAAACACAAGCTCTTTGTTTACATGGCCTCCGCCTCATTCATAACCTCTCTCGTCTTTTACTTTCGTTTCTTTAGCATCGTTTCATCGCTGGTGCTCTCTGTCCTGTTGTTATTGTGTCTTATCACTATCTTGAATAAAAACTTACTCAACTCTTTGCAGAGGATCTGGGTTTATCTGTCACAGATGACAGGGATCTAGGTATTTAGTACACTTTACAAAGCTAATTCATAGATAGGACTGTACAAAATATGCACCCTCAGCTTTTCACTGAAAGATAAACAGATATATGCACAACTTCTGTGTTGTCGTAGTCTAATTTATAGCAAATTATATTTCGACATACAGACTATTTTATTTAATTATACTGAATTTACATGAAAATTACAATAAACTAGTCCACAGAAAACAATTCTACACGTATAAAACTATTTTTAGGGCTGTCAAAAATATAAAATGCTTATCAAATATCAATTTTTAACATGAATTTGGAATGAAAAGTTGCATAAGTTTTAATTTGTACTAACATTAATTGTAAATAAAAACAATAAAACTGTAAATTAAACCATAACTATGCAATTTTAAAATCGAATTTATTAATAGCATTTATTGGATTTATAATGTAATTTTAATTTGAATAATTTAACATTAATGTTTTAAAATAAAAAAAAATGTTTACATGAAAAATATTCAGTTGTCAGACACAGATACTGAAATAATCAGTTATGCATATTGATTATTGGATACAAATACTGAAATAATTGACTATAATCGACACATAAATAATACAACAATTGGTTATGCATATTAGTTATTGCACACATACTGAAATGTATTGGTTATGCATATTGGTTGTCGGTCATATAAATACTGAAATAATTTGGCAAATGGCTGGTTTTGGCTGCAGGTTGTGTTTTCGCCTCTTGATAGTAAACACTGGATGAATTTGAGGTGAAGACTGTGGAAAGGGCTGGACTTTGGACTCACACACCTACATGCATACAAACTACAAAGCTCTCTTATTTTCATCTTAAGCCAATGCACACTCGTGCTTCCAGCACAACAAACAAACTATAATGATACGATCGGTTCAGTTCAGGCTCCTGAGTTTCTAACCTACTTCTGCTGAAACTCTGAAGCCCCTGGGCTCCGGTCTAGCCCTATACATTGGCATTCAGCTCGCACGTATTTGTGTATTCATCAGCACAATAGTCCAACCTAATTCCGCTCGCATTGGTAAAGTTGTTTAAAGTTGCATGCTGTGAGACTTGCCTCTAGCCTGCATGCAATAACAAGCTAATGGAAATCTCCATGAGATGCAGGTTTGTTAAAGAAGGTCCGTCTGGAGCAGGTGTGTGTGCGGTCAGTGTTTACTAAATAAAGGAGGGAGAGTGTGTGCGAGCCGTTAGAGATGGCGTAGTGCCGAGTGTGCAGTCGTCTGTATAAACTCCTCGGGTTCAAAGGGCCACCGGTGGCATTAATCCTGAGCGAGCGGTGAGATTTCAGTAAACGCCCCCTCTTTAAAAATAGCATGACTCAATTTGACTTACTGCTGCCAGGTTTGTGATCTAGTGCGGAGGGAAGGACGAAAAAGCCCTTGAACTGGATAAGCCTCAGTTTGGACCTTCATTTTGATCCTCAACCACAACACTGCGTCCCAATCATATATGAACGGATTGTGGTGCAGTTGCACCATTTGCATTACATTTTCCCAACTTTATTGATAATTTACTGTATTTCATGTATAATAATCCATCATTGATGATATACTGCAGCATTAAGCACAACATCAATGGCCTTCAGTGGTAGTTTTTGTCTTAACCAGCTGTACCCAGCATGTTTTTGGCTGTTTACATGTTGTGCTATAGTGCCTTCCAGTCCACCGTGCAGTGTAATTGGTCCAAAATACCATGTGATGATATATTTCACATCTAATATTCATATTTTATTATTGCCTGCTAAGTTTCATTTTCAGTATAAAAAAAATCTACATTTGTCGTTTGATGTTCCCGAAGGCCCAAAAAGTTATTATTATTTATAAAAAGCCACAATTTAGCTGACTTCCATGGGATTTTTGCCCCTGAAGTTTCCTAATATTTCTGGGCCTAGAAATATAAATCATTGAAATTTAGAAATGTCTGTAGCAAATATATATTTTTAAAATGTAAAATAATAATAATAATGAAATTATTTGTAGTATTTACCTATTTTTTTATTTAGAATTAAATGTAAAGTTATATATTATATATTAACATTTTATGGTATAAATCAGAATACGTTTGTGCAGTCACTTATTTTTATTAGCAATCATGTCCATTTTTAATATTACAAATAATAGAATTAACATATATTTAAATTGTACAGTTATAATATTTATACTTAAATTATTTAAACATGGATATTTGTTGGTATTAATATGGTATAAAGCTAAATATGTTTGTACAGAATCAGTCATTTATCCTTTGTCCAGCTCATTTTAATTACAGAAAAATTAAATGTATGTGAATTGCACAATTCTAAGAATTATACCAAAAATTATTTTAGATTACCAATTTGTATGGATTATCATTCAATTTATGGTATAAAGCAGAATGTGTTTGTGCAGAATCAGTCATTTATCCTTTTTCTCAACAATCCCACCCTATATTTTTATATATTAAATGTAATATTATACTTAATATTTAATAATTATACAATTATAATCATTGTAATTCTTAAGCATTTGTTCTATAACATAACAAGGTCAGTTTAAAAGGTCAAAAGGTCGTATGTGTTTCAGTCAGAGAGGCTTTGGCCCGTCTGGAGAAGCTCTGGCTCTTCAAACACGGTTCATACGGCTGTATTGGAGACTGTACGCTGCTGTGCTGGTGGCTTTGCTGACACTGGCGATCGCTCTTGTCCTGTAGCTGTGAGCCGTCAGCAGTAATGGGAGCCGAGAGTGGATGTAAGAGTTAATGGGCTGCTCCTCGCTCTGAAGGCAGGAGCGGTTTTGATTATAGTTATTGAACATGCCATTAGTCTCAGAATGGAAGCCGCACACCGTCCTGAGGTCAGATGAGGAGAACACTGTTTACCTAAACAGACTCCGAGGTGTGCTCACACAAACATGCATGCTAATACACTTATGATGAACGTTAGGATGGTTGAGTAGCCGTCCAACAACTAACAAAGCGATTTATGAACTTGACTTAGTTATTTTCGCTTTTAGTAATTTTCATTGTATTTTTTATCTTTTTTTTTTATTGATGCATTTATTTAATTAAATATTTAATGGTAATAAATAGTGGGGATGAATTAAAACATTTTATGTTGGTTTTTGCCCAACATTCTTAAGAAAAAAGTAAACTGTCAGCATGATAAAAGTCCAATAAGTTGTCTTAAAAAGGAATTTATTATTATGCTAAAATGTTTAGATAAAAATGCCTTTTGTTGTTTGTGTATTTAGTGTTCATTTTTTTTGTTTAAATTCAATATTTTACATTTTAATTTATTTGATTTGAAATAATAACAATTATAAGAAAAATAAATAATTCAAAATATGTAATAATTTTTAAATCTATGTACACATGTTGAAGATGGTCTTTGCCCATTGTTTTGTTTAGTTTTTTATTTTCCATTTATTCCAAAGTTTTTGCTTTCAACCAATAAAGATAACAGTATATTTTAAATATTTTAGATATTGATTTCTGTCAGCTTACTTTAATAATAATAATTATTCTTATAATTAAGTCCATGTCCAGGTTAACCAATTGTATTTTTATTTATTTGAAGTCTTTGCTTTCACCCAGTAAAGTCGCAGTAGGTGCAGAAAACCCTGTACTCTTGATCTCCTACGCAGACACGTGACTCCAGTTTTTCTCATACACATGTAGAAGTGGTTTGGGAGTTCCCATGGCTGGCCGGTTTGTTGTCTCTTATCTCTGCTCCCAAGAGAACGAAGCACTCCTGCACTGCTCGTACTAAACAGTGTAAATCTGTGGAGGAGGGCTGCCGCCGTCAGCAGTGTGGGAACCGTGTGTGTGTGTGAGGGTCGTGTTAGTGCATGTGAACACACCTTTGGTTGTGTGTTTCCTCCTGAGGGATTTACACAGAGGGACTGGACGGGGGAGTAAAGGCTTTGATAAGCGTGTTTGTGCCGCTGGTCTCTGTGGTCTGTGATTATTTTCCCAGTAATCCCAAGCTGGTTGCAGGAAGAGACACTTCTAAAAATCACATTGAGATGAATTAATTTAATAAATGTTGTGATTTGATCTGTGATGATGACAGAAAACATTGTTCACGTTGTTGCTAGTTGGATAGAAGTTAAAATCTCTGTTGTGATATTTTCCTGTTGTGATCACATTTATATCTGGTTTTGAAAGTGTGTGTTTTTATTATAAAATGTATAATAATAATAATAATAATAATAGTATTATTTTATATTATTTATGATATTGTTACAGGTCCCGGGCAGTCGGGAAGACTGTAAGCAGTAATCTTAGTAGTAAATGAGAGAGACAAGAGTTAGTGGTTGCTTTCACGGTCCTCTTTGTTGTCTTTTAATACACATACACATTTGTATTTCAGAGTCAGTAAGACACTTTGAATCACAAAGTAATTCATAAACATGTTGGAAAGAATAATACACACTGTATGACGTTAGATACTTAAATCAAATCACAATAATGTTAAATAAATGAATAAACAAATAACCAAATGAAAACGTAACCATATGTACCGAAATGCTCTAATTCTTATACAAAACTAGCTGAATTACTGTCTCAGGTAAACAACTCCGGTAAGTAGTTGTACACATAAATTACTTAGATAAATACATGAAAAACATCTTAAAATTGTTAATAAAATAAATAATGAGTTAAAATAAGTTATTTGTACATTAAAGCATGTAAATTACAGTTTGATATGACATTTAATTAATTTAACTAACCTTAGTAGTAAATGAGAGAGACAAGAGTTAGTGGTTGCTTTCACGGTCCTCTTTGTTGTCTGAGGATGCGCTGCAGTCGCCACGGTAACTCAACTCTCTCAACTGACACCAAGAATTCAGAAAATGCTGCTGAACTGTCCAGTGTAAACTCATTATAATACATTTAAGTAATTTAAATAAAACTTAAATATATATAGAAATAGAAATAAACATAAATAAAAATGAAATACATACAAATAATTTAATTTGTGACCCAAACTATATGTAGGGGGGTCACACTATAATATTCAATATATCATTTTACTGCAGTAATATATTTAGTAATTCATTACTACTACTACAGTTTATTTATTGTATTATACAACAGTAATATATTTATGTGCATAACAGTATATTTTATGTTTTGTATTTTAATATGAATATTATTATATTTATATTATATTGTTGGAATATGAATTTATAATAATACAAAATAATAATCATGATCATCGTTTTATTTGTATTATTTTGTTGTAATATTAATGTATAACAACAAAAACAATATATTTCATTTTACTATATTGATGTAATATTAAGGATTTAATAATAATAACAATAATAATTGATTTAATTTTAGTACAGTAATATATTTCTGTGTTGTTACATTCATTAATATTAATAATACTAATTCGCTACTAATGTAGTATTTCTATTTTGTTTATATTAATATTATATTAATGTAATACAATATTATTATTATTAATAATAGTAATTCTCTTTTATTTTATTTTATTATTATGCAACAGCTATGTCTTTCTCCACGTAGCTATATTTTATAAAGTACTATATTTCTGTGTAACTTCACTTTTACTGCCTCTTGAGCCTTTATTTTGGCAGCAAACAGAGGGAAGACATCTGTGTGTAGTTGACTTTGCGCCAACTAGTCATTAGTTAGATTTGTTTAGTAGCTGCCAAAATGTTTGGACTGCGTGAATGTTGTAAAGTCAACCTGGAGTATTTTGCATTGATAATGAGAGAAGCACACCGTAGTCAGATCACCTCCTTAGATGGAGTTCATGTGGAGTGTTTACATAATATAAAAGCGCTTTGAGACCCCTAAAGTGTGAAAACGGCATATCGTGAGCCCTCACGCGCACTGAGAAGTGTGTATAATAGACTAGAGACGGAGTGAAGTGCCTTCACATCAGTTTGAAGCATGCAGACGTTGTGGTTTAGTAATTGCACCAGGCCATAGCGTGATTAAGTTGATTAATTGTGCAGCTCTAGCGTGTGTGTTTGTGAGTGGTGGGGGTCTCTTTTGTTTTCGGAGTCAGTCACGTTCTTCCGCTGTCTGTTTGACCGCACCAGGCCTGGAGTGCTGGGGGGAAATTACAGGAAAAAGCAAGCCATGCACAAACGCTCATGATTAAAGCGTCCAGCCCCACCCTCAGCTGCACAGAAAGGGCTGACGCACAGAGAGAGTGCACTGATGCAAGAGGAACCGGGAAAAAGTCCGAAAGAAACTGCTGTGGATGGACCACTTCAAAGCAATGCAAATGAGGCCTTGTTTTAATTGTGTGATTGACTACGATTGCTATGTTTCCATCCATTTGTGAGTTTTCATTTGGGGAACACAATTGCAATTAGTGGTAGACCGATTAATCGGTTTTGCCGATTAATCTGCGCCGATAGTTGATTGCCGCAACTATCGGTTATCGGTAAAAATCCATGCCGATAGTTTTCTGTTTTACGTACGTTGCTGGAGTGGCTGAGAAGGGTCCGCTGGCATTATACAATACGAGAGCCGCCTCTAGAGGCGGAAATCCCTGACAGCACGTGTTGTTTATTTTGACATCTGCACTGCACTGAGCAGGAAACTTAAAATGCCATTTAAATACAGCCGACAGAAAATACTGCGGCAGAACAGAGCACCATTCACAGTTTTCTATTAAATGACATTATATTTGTCCTAAATCATTGTGAATTTACATAATGACTTCACTCTGGCTATACATTTTGTATTGTGCATTTTTTAGCAAAACTTTTGTCTTTCTGTGGCTCTAATAAAGTCTGTATGCTTCATATAGAGAGCTGTAATAGATCGCTCTTTCTCTTTCCACTTGCTGTTTTTTTAAACACCGAACTTCAAACTGTTTAATACCACATTGTTCATTCTAGAAATAAACTTCTGTCCGTTTGGTGATCAAATAAACTGTTTTAGAATGCCACTTAAATTGAACGAAAAGTGTGTGTGTGTGTGTGTGTGTGTGTGTGTGTGTGTGTGTGTGAGAGATACCTCTGAGTTTTTACCTCTGAGAGATACCTCTGACTAGGGCTGGGCGATATGGCTGAAAACTGTATCACGATATCAGTGTTTCATATCGGTCGATATCGATAATTATTGATATTTTTTATGACCCATTTAAAATAAGGACCAGGAGAAAAATATATTACATTTAAACATTTTTATTTTAAACTTAACCTTTCTCTGATCATAATCCCCTCAGTTATTAAGACAGAAATGTCAACAACCATGGAAATCTCAAATAATTCAAATGTAAACATAAGTCTAAAGTCACAATGAACACTTAACAATTATCTCTTAACATTTGTTGTTGGTTGAATACGGCTGTGCTCCAAAGGGTGAGTGCGGCTAAGGTGGTACATCAAGTTTGTGGTATTACCAGTCTTGGCGGGGACGACGGTCTTGCATAATTTGCAGACGACATTGGTCTGACTACGGTCAGACTTATACTATCCAAAAAACTGCCATACTGGCGAGCTGACTTTTCCTCTTTTATTTACAATTTCCTCGTTCGCAGCGGCACCCATTTTCTGCTTATGAAAAGGAATCCAGCAGACCAGCACGAGACAACGATATGGCGCAACCAAACATGATACTGTTACATGATTGGCTGTTAGCGTGTCACTCCCTACGTTGCTAGGTTACCAGAGAGCGAGTGCCTTTGTTAATGCAACCAAACTTGCTTCGCAACCTCTGTTTTCTTCCGACGAAGAATACAAAATATCGAACGTTTTATCGAACACATTTTTTATTGATATCGATCACGTGCCTATCGCGATACATATCGTTATCGTTTTATCGCCCAGCCCTACCTCTGACCCCTAATTTTTGCTTTTGCGCTTTTGTGTGATTACATTTTTCTTCATTTTTAGATAAGTGTTAAAATAGAAGCAAATAAAGTGTGTGAGTACACAAACAATATCCAAATGTATGTAATTTTAATGGTATGGCCTTGTGTAGATATTTAAAGATGGCCATCTTTAAGCATTACTGTTGAAATTAAAAGGTAATACTTAACAGTAAGAGTCCATTCGTTGAATTAATGAAAACTGTAGAAGTATTGTTTCTTGTTAGAGTGTACATTTCAACATTCGCTATTAGCGACTAATAGGCTAGATTTTTTAATTTTAAAGTTTCTTCTTTTAAAATTAGCAAACTATGAAATAACTTTAATGAACAACATAATAAATAATATTAATATTTTTATTCATTTGTATGCAAAGTATGGTTCAGTACTTTTACTGCTTATATTTTTTTAAATAGCAAAGCTCTAGTTTTATTTCAGTATCCATTTAAAAACTATCGGTTGATTAATCGGTATCGGCCAGTGTGGTCCAACCTAGCTATCGGTATCGGTAAAATCCACTATCGGTCGACCTCTAATTGCAATATTGCAAAAATGTGATTGTGAATAAAGCAGCGTGTCCATAACCATTTCCATGTTCAAGAATTCTCAGGGTAAAATAGAATAGAAGGAAATGAAGTTCTTTTGTTGTTACTTCTATTTTTGATATGTTACGAATAAATACACACATTTTATAATATATTATATAAATTATTGTTGTTGTCATTATATAATTCAATTTTATATATATATATATTGTAAAAGAAAATATATTTATATATTTATTTGTATTTTTGTAGCGTTATTTAGTACTTTTTTTGTAACTTCATAATATTTTCTATACATTATATATTATAAACCGTATTAATATGTAAAAAAATATTAGTATTTAGATTTTAGTAGTGTTTACTTAATAGATCTTTTTTTATATGTAATTGAGATGCTACACACACGCACGCACACACACACATAATCATCATGTCCAAATGTATCTATTTCTGCCATTCTGTTTTTGATATGTGCATGCATGCATTAAGCTTGCTAAATCTTAATTGCCTATATTTTCCTCCAGCTTGTACATAAATGTTCATATAATACACTGATTGAAACCCAAAGTGTGTTTGTGTTGTCCATCTGATGACAATTTGGAAAGCCCCTAGAAATAGCGACAGGCAGGAGACGATGGATGGAGAATAGGCGGAGTGTCCCAGTGAGGTACACCTTGCTCAGCATCTGCCCTCCCTGATAGATCGAGCTTTTATCTGCTCATTAGTTTGCGCTGCACATCTCGCCGTGATACCGGCTCTTCTCTCCAGACTCTGGCAGTGGAGTATTATAAAGCTTGTACGGGGCGGAAATCTGATTCACATCAAATTAAGTCTCTTTCTCTGCTCTCAGACGCTCTGATGTGCTCGTGTGTGTGTTTTTTTGCATGCGGGTCTCGGCGTCTCGGGCAGACTGACAGAAGCGTGTGGCTCCGTCATTTAAATTCCTGCGAGCTGCATCCAGCAATTCCTCTTCTCCAGTGGCTCCTCGGCCCCAGACGCTTTTCCATTTTCCCCGATCGACGCAGTCTGGGAATCTGGCTTTCTAATCAGCGCGGCCCAGCAGCGCTCCTTATTTATGACCTCGCATCCCAGCACTCGGCCGGCCCGATCCATCACCTTCATCTGGGCCTTTTTGTCGTCTTCACCCTTCGCGGGGGACCTCTCGCTGTTATTTGTTGCCTGTCTTTTAATTATTCTGCCTGAGAGGAGCTTGAGGAACCAGCTCAATTAAAGTCCTGGGATTGATGAGCCCGTCCTCCTTATCCTGCCACGCTAATAGAATAGCGGCGGACCGGGGCAGCGAAAGTGTTAGCTGCTAAATTACGAGGACATGCACGAGTGCCTGGTTTTGTCGTCCCTCCTCTTCCTGTACTTACAGTAATTGCTTTGACCCCTGCGGTTGCACCCTCCTGAATGGGAAAAAGACATTCATAGTGGAAGAGATGCTGGTTCAGCTTCTTTGTACCCCGTACTGCCCAGTTTAATTTGAGATTTCATCTGGTTTGACAGCACATGGTTCTGCATTCATATCTGTGGCCCCAAAAAGTGCCACTTTAAAGAGTCCTAATGTCATTGAGTTCAAGAACCGACCGGTTCAGAAGTCAGTTCTCCATCAAGTAGAGGAACTGCAGATGTAGTTTCACTAATGTTTGACGAGTATAAAGCGTCCTAGTACTTTGTGTTCATTCGTTTTATCATCTGAAACCTCCATGCTGGAGTCGTTTAACCCCGGGTTGCTCTTTGGATAAAAGTGTCTGCTAAATGACAGACGACTTACTCTACCTACCCAGTGGCTCAAAGGTGCCATTATTCACTCCCAATATTCGGAATGTGTTTTACATTAATGCATTTTTTTTATTTAAAACATCCAGAGTGCATGCGACTAGACTGCAAGTAATTGCTTGATTGGATGAGATATATTCCAATCAAAATGCACTAAGTGAGAATTAGCAATTATTTTTGTCACTTTAATGTGAACAAATACTTCTATTATAAGTAATGAAGTCTGAAATGATGATTTCTGTTGCTGAATATATCGTTAACATATTGGTTATCGGCTGATATTAGAGATTTTGTATGTATTGAAGGATTACAAATTTTATTTTAAATGTTTAATTTAGATACACTTCCTGACTAAAGAAAGTGTCAGGAAATACAGATGTTTGAGAGCGTTTCCTGACCATTTGAGCTCGAGACAACGGTGCCTTTTGTCTCTTATGTTAATGGTAAGATCAAGGAGTCAGATTCAACCTTTGTTAGGTTTATTGGACCACGGGAAGGTTCCTGTAATTAACTAACGCCTCCCTCAGATGTTTGCTTTGTTTGATGTTTGTCTCCACCTCTAAGAATCCCTCCTCCAATTCTGTCTATAAGATACCCTGTGAAAATGACTTAGATGAGATCTTCGATGACTGCAGATAACAACACATGTCATAGAATAAAGAAATTCTGCTGACGATCGAATCCGAAGTCTCCTGGTCTTCTCTTCTGAGTTTTCTACTTTAGAAGAACAGAGTTTTCAACAGATGGTGCCGTGACCCGGATAGAGTTCCAGCTTCCTCACCTAAAAGACTTCAAGCGCAAACAAAGATCTGCATCTTTTGGAATCCAGCGAAACTTCAAACTGAACAAGGATTCCCAGACTGAAATTTTCTCTCTGGTGAGTGCTGTCTCTAATCCGAAAGAACCTAAGACCAGTACAAATTTTTGCTATCCTCTGCGCCGTCAGAGAAGAGTTAACATACATCTGTAGGGTTTTGTTTAACTAAAGGTTATCCTCTGTTTTCAGACAGGGAAGAGTTTATCCTCTGTTCTTGTAGGCAGGGAAGGTTATCCTCTGTTTTCAGGCAGGGAAGGTTGGCATTACGTGCTAATTTTTTGGTTTATCCTCTGTTCTTTCAGGCAGGGAAGGTTAGCATTACGTGCTAATTTTTGGTTTATCCTCTGTTCTGTTCAGGCAGAGAAGATTTAGCATTACGTGCTAATATTTGTTATCCTCTGTTTTGGCAGGGAAGAATTGGTTATCCTCTGTTCATGCAGGGAAGATTAGCGTAAAGTGCTAGTGAATTGTGTTATCCTCTGCTTTGCCAGGGAAGGTTAACAATAGTTGATCTGTGTTAACAAGTGTACCCTCTGTTGATCAGAGAAGTTTTAGTGTTTTGATTGTGTGATAACAAAGAAACTCACAAAATGTTTAGAAAGAATGCTAGACTGATCCCCACAACTGAAAAAGGTGGTCTAGCGACTCCTTTGTGGTCAGATAGCGAATTCAAATCACTTTTAGGAGTGCAAATGAACATAATAGTCACTGAGAAAGTTAGACAAGAACTAACTCAGAAATATGAGATCCATCCAGACAAGACTTGGTCTGTAGATGAGTGTAAAAAGGTACTAGGAGCAAGTATTCGTAAGAACAATGTGAAAGGCATTATCTGTTGTCACAGAGAATTCAGTGTAACGCTAGCGACACAACAGTCTCAGCGTATTGCAGAGCTAGAGAAACAGAACAATGAACTCCGTGCTAGAATATACACTTTGACCAAGAAATTGAACCTCAAGAAAGAGGCAAAAACTGATGTGGAAGTAAGTCAGCCTGATAACTTTTCCCCTGATTTACAAGCGTTTTTTGAAACAGATGTAGCTCTCCAATCAGTAACTGATGTGCCTGTAAATTCCGTCCATGTGTGTGGGGCTAGGAGAAGATCTCAGGGGATTGAGGACACTGATGGTGTTCCTCTCCATTCTTCTGTTGTGCAAATACAAACTGCTGCCAAAGCTTTATGTCCTAAAGATATAGAGAGACTATCTCAGAGTTTACCGTCAGCACGCACACATTTTTCTGAATTTAGAAGAACATTGATCAGTAAAATGCGTCTTTATGACATGTCGTTGACAGAAGTCACGCAGCTGATGTCACAAATACTAACTGAATCTGAATTCAACAGTTTTGAATCTGCTGTCACTTCTGAACTGCGAAATGTCAGTAAGGGTGATTTAAGAGAAGGTATTTTGAAAATCCTAAAGAATATCTTAGGACCCAAAATAGATTGGTCTAGAATTACTACCTGTGTGCAAAGGAAAGAAGAAACTGTGAGTGAATATACTGAGAGATTTTGTCAGTCAGCTGTAATTTACAGTGGAATTGTTGATGACCCTGAAAGTGTGCTGGATGACAAGGGACCCCTGGTTCGTATATGGTCAGATGGCCTTGTAGCCGAATACAGAAAAGCTTTACCATTCTTAGATCTAACTTGGTCTAACAGAACTCTCAGAAGTAACCTAGACAGGTTAACTACATGGGAAAGAGATGCTGATGTCAAAGCAAAAGTAAGAGTAGCAGCAGCTACGTTTAACACAACGAAACAAGACAATAGATGGTCTAAAAGAGAAAGCAAATGCAAATACTGTGAAAAATTTGGACATTGGGAGAAAGAGTGTAGGAAGAAGTTGCAAGATAGTAAAAGAAATGCTATGCATAATTCTGCTCCTTCTCAGCCTGCACACAACCCTGAAGTAGTTCCGCCAGTGACCACTGAAACTATAGGACAGTTAGTTCAGGCTCTTCTAAGAGCACAACAAGACCAGGAAAAAAACTAATTATTGGGGCTGTGAGTAGCTACCTTTCCCCTGTAATCCAACACAATGACCAAAGAATTTTTGTGAAAGGTAGCATAAAAGAGAAGTTAGCAACTCTCACAGCCCCGAATATTGTTATACAGCGTGCACCAGTCACGAACCCATCCTCATGTATGATGTCTGCAATGACTGAATTTGTGTTAGAGGATGAAGGCGAAATGACTCATGATTGTGTTACGCTTACATATGCAGCGACAAGTGAAATAGCAGAAACTCCCATAGAGAACGCAGAATTGGAGTTGTTTGTTGATGGTTCAGCTCAAGTTATTGAAGGTAACAGACGAGCAGGATATGCAGTAACTTCCACCACTGAAGTAGTTGCTTCAGGTCGTCTTCCAGATCATTTTTCAGCTCAAGCTGCAGAACTAGTAGCCTTAACTAGAGCATGCACGCTAGCTTCAGGATCGGTTGCAAATATCTACACAGATTCCAGGTATGCTTTTGGGGTAATTCATGATTTTGGTGTCATTTGGCAAACCAGAAAATTTCTAACTTCTGCTGGATCCCCCATTAAGCATGCTGGATTAGTGAAAGATTTAATGTTTGCCATGAAACTCCCAAAGAAATTAGCAGTGATCAAAGTGAAAGCACATCTCACAACTAATACTATGGAAGCTAAAGGTATCATTTATCATTGATGTCTGTCATCTTAAAGGATGGCATTTGCCTAAATCTGGGATGTTTATTTGAAAATAAAATTTACTGAAATGTATAAACGAAAATGAGTAATGTTGAAATAAATGTAGTGGTATTTAAAATAACAAACTAAATAAACTAAAACTATTATGTTGACATGAATAAAACACAATACATTTCCTACTTTGAAAGTGAAAATTGAAAACAATCTAATTTAAAATATTAACACAAACTATAATAGTATATCAATGATACAAAAATAACACTGACCTAAATATGATTCATATTTGTAAGTTTTAATGCGAGACATTCACTTATTTGCATGATCATGACCATTTTACATTAATTATAATACAATTTGATACAATGTTTAAAGTAGTTTTGAATGTAGTTTAGCACTACATTCATTTTATTTATGATCTCTCTTATGGAGTTGATTCTAACATTTATTTGATAAAAAAAAGATATAATTTGAATATATGTAGATGTATATTTGTATGCAAATGATCTCACAAGATTTGAATGTCAAATGATAACTGTTTACTATGAAATGCCAGCTCAGATTTGTGGTAAATCCTATTGAAATCTGAATAAATGTATTGATACATTTCCATTTAAGCATTTGGCAGATGCATTTATCTAAAGCGACTTGCACTGAAGATTTAATCAACTTACAATTCATGCATTGGCTTGGTAATATCATTACTGTTGATATTAAGCTTATAAGCTCATGTTAAATGAGATTACAAGGAATAATTATGGTTTTTACTATTATTTTGTCAAAAAATTAATCTGACAATTATGTGATGTTAGATGTTTGAATGCAAAAGGACGTCTCTGTACCGTCATGAGTGTGACTTGAGTTCAGTTTACACCGTGAAGCCTCTTAAAAACACCTCGTTTGACTCCAGAGTGAACTAATGCCACACGAGGTCATTGTTCGGCCTGCAGCGAGGTCAGACTAAACTGAAGCAGAGGCAGAAACAGACTAATAGTGGTTGAAGGATCAGGTCTAGCCTGTGCCGCCCTTCGCTGAGGTGTGTCTCATTCAGAGGCCAGGACTATCCGTCTCAGTTACGCTCCATTTTGCTAAGCTCAGCGATGTTTGCTGTGCTTGAGTGACCAGAGATTTGCACTAATGTGCTCTGTTCTCGCTCAATCCATTGTGAAAGTCATCTGACGTTCTGACTATGGGCAGGTGCGAGCGATAAAGGATCGGTCTTCATTTGTACCCAATTAGGTACAAGAGACACTTACGGTTGTGGCCAAGCAAAACAGACAAGAGCAGCCATCAGAAGGAGAAGTGATAAATGCAATTAACCTTACAGACTCCGTGAGGTTTGGATCACAGAAATAGGGCACTTTGCTTATACTGGCATAAAATCGTCTGTCTTACTGATGGTTTGTCATCCAGTGGTCGTGATATTTAGTGCTGGAAAGGCTTTTTTCCTCTTGATATTTGGTGTAAAGTGTACATTATTATTATTTACATATTAATGTTAAGATACATTTTATATTAATATCTTAAACAAAAACATTTAGTTAATAGTTTTTGCAATGTGACATTATTTGCAGATGGTGCACATTGATTAGTGTAATGTGAAGTAGTCTTTTAATTACCATGACACATTTTTCTAATTATTTATACATGATGTTAGCATTTGTACTGAATTAAAAAAAAGTTGCAATTTTTAATGCAATGGTTAAAAAATACATTAATGAGAATGATCAGTTAAAGTAGTGAAAGTAAATGGGTGGTCACGTGGTAATATCTTAAAATAGTACTAGAATTCTTTTTAGATTTAAATATTTTAATGAACTAAAACTAAAACCATAAAAATGTATTACTAGAGATAAATGATTTTTTTTCTTCTTTTTTTTTAAGCTAGTTTGAGGAAGTACTAAAATAACTAAAACAAAACAACAACAAAACTAAATAGACATATTTACAAAAAGTGGCAAAACAGCGAAATTACAAAAACTTGAACTAAAATTAAAAATGTAAAAATAAAATGTAATCCAATAAAAATGTTAAGAACTATACTGTTATACTAAAATACTACCAGCCTAAATATGATTCACGATATATATATATACACACACACACACACAAAATTCTCTTGATAATCACACAATTATACAATTTTGCACACTGTTTAAAGTAGTCAATGTAAAAGATAATATACAGTGGGGCAAAAAAGTATTTAGTCAGCCACCAATTGTGCAAGTTCTCCCACTAAATGAGAGAGGCCTGTAATTTTCATCATAGGTATACCTCAACTATGAGAGACAAAATAAGAAAAAAAATCCAGAAAATCACATTGTAGGATTTTTAAAGAATTTATTTGCAAATTATGGTGGAAAATAAGTATTTGGTCAATAACAAAATTTCATCTCAATACTTTGTTATATACCCTTTGTTGGCAATGACAGAGGTCAAATGTTTTCTGTAAGTCTTCACAAGGTTTTCACACACTGTTGCTGGTATTTTGGCCCATTCCTCCATGCAGATCTCCTCTAGAGCAGTGATGTTTTGGGACTTTCAACTCCCTCCAAAGATTTTCTATGGGGTTGAGATCTGGAGACTGGCTAGGCCACTCCAGGACCTTGAAATGCTTCTTACGAAGCCACTCCTTCGTTGCCCGAGCGGTGTGTTTGGGATCATTGTCATGCTGAAAGACCCAGCCACGTTTCATCTTCAATGCCCTTGCTGATGGAAGGAGGTTTTCACTCAAAATCTCACCATACATGGCCCCATTCATTCTTTCCTTTACACAGATCAGTCGTCCTGGTCCCTTTGCAGAAAAACAGCCCCAAAGCATGATGTTTCCACCCCCATGCTTCACAGTAGGTATGGTGTTCTTTGGATGCAACTCAGCATTCTTTCTCCTCCAAACACGACAAGTTGAGTTTTTACCAAAAAGTTATATTTTGGTTTCATGACGTTCTCCCAATCCTCTTCTGGATCATCCAAATGCTCTCTAGCACACTTCAGACGGGCCTGGACATGTACTGGCTTAAGCAGGGGGACACGTCTGGCACTGCAGGATTTGAGTCCCTGGCGGCGCAGTGTGTTACTGATGGTAGTCTTTGTTACTTTGGTCCCAGCTCTCTGCAGGTCATTCACTAGGTCCCCCCGTGTGGTTCTGGGATTTTTGCTCACAGTTCTTGTGATTATTTTGACCCCACGGGGTGAGATCTTGCGTGGAGCCCCAGATCGAGGGAGATTATCAGTGGTCTTGTATGTCTTCCATTTTCTAATAATTGCTCCCACAGTTGATTTCTTCACACCAAGCTGCTTACCTATTGCTGATTCAGTCTTCCCAGCCTGGTGCAGGTCTACAATTTTGTTTCTGGTGTCCTTTGACAGCTCTTTGGTCTTGGCCATAGTGGAGTTTGGAGTGTGACTGTTTGAGGTTGTGGACAGGTGTCTTTTATACTGATAACGAGTTCAAACAGATGTCATTAATACAGGTAACGAGTGGAGGACAGAGGAGTAGGGATGGGTACCGAAACTCGGTATTTAATCGGTCTCGGGGCTAAATTATAAAAGACCGGAGTATCGATAAGCTCTGACGTTAACGGTTCTGCTATCGGTACTGGAGAAATTAAGAAAACACACATACATTTATTATTGCTATATATATACACATTATCTTGCAAATTATATCCCGCCAGAGTCACCAGCTGTTTTTATATGCAATAATATTCAAACTCTTGTCTATGATGCATTTTTGCTATTCCCAAATCAGAAGCGCGATCGCTCATGTGGATGAGTTCAGCACGCGCAACATAAGCCCTGTTTATGCTAGAAGAGAGAACTAACCATTAAAACATGCTTACACTTTAGGCCTGTGGCTGTTATATTAAACTGAGTTTATTTAATGTTTTTTTTTAGCTTCTAAAGATTATAGCCGTGTTTCTTCTAGAACAACTTCCTTCTCTTCACAGCGGCGCGCATTCGTTCCTCCCTGACCAAAACTTAACATCAGAATCAGATCAATCGTCTGTCGATTGTTGTAAAATGCCGTCTTTACAGTTACTAAATTGCTGGACATGTTTGATAATGAAATGTTGGAAGTACAATCCACACGAGAGATGCTGTTCCTCAGGCTGAAGTGTGTGTGCGTGTGTGTGTGTGTGTGCAGGGGCGCGGGAAGGTGTTTTATGTAGGGGGTGCTGTGGGGGGGGGGTAGTCAATTTCTGCATATAAATATTACGCCAAATAGAAACAGAAAATCGTGCTATAGCCTACGCACTTTCATGAGATCGTGTTAGACAACAATTAGCTATTTTACAAATGGGAATAGGCTACAATGAATTCATAACAATGTTTTACATTCAAGTTACATTCAAGCTTAAAAACCCTTAAAATGTATAGTCAAAAGTTTTTTTAAAAGCATCTGGAATGCAATAAAGTAATTTTAAAGCTGTTTTTAAAGCATTTGCTGCATGGATTAAAACGATAGGCCAATAAATAATTCACATCAGTCAGACAAAATTGCATTGCAACAAATCCTTTAAATTTCAAGGACAAAGATTTACATACTTTTTTTTTTTATTGAATACAATTATAAAATAAAACGCAAATTATAATCGGGCCTGTTTTAGGCTTTCCCTTATTTTTATATTTTAGATGGTGAGGTGACGGGGAAAAATGACTCGCCATCTCCTCATTGGAGAAATATATGCATCTTAACAGATTACATAGGCTAATGAAGAGTTTTTGGTTTGCTTTGAATTATTTCGTTTTAAAATAGTATTTTAAAGCTTTCTATAGATATATTTATCATATCTCTGAGCCAGTTTCGAGTTGCCGAGTTTCGGTTCATCATTGAAGCCTCTTGTTCAAAACCGGAAGAAAGTGCATTCTCTGTTTTCCTATTTTATAAAAGCACAATGTTGATATTGTGAATGCACACAAATAAAAGTAGACCCTTTACAGTTCAAAATGATATATTACTCTTACCTTTATGAGAAAAAAAAAATCACACGGCGTATTTTAAGTTGTTTTTACTGTAAGAAAAAAATCCTCCATGTCCTGTAAAGCTCGCTTCAGCTTCCACTCTCCACACAAACTGTTGGATATTGCACATTTATATAGGTTAAACATTTAAACTAACACTGTGATATGCTTGAACTGTTTATAGGCCTATCTGTCGATTTTATTTTAGTCAAGTCTTGATGATTTGATAAGGCTAAATTAATCAAACATAGGCGATCAACTCTGATGCTGGCCGCTTGGTCGTTGCTTAAAAGAAAAAAAACATTTAACGAACAAAAAATGCTCCCAAGGTTTTTCTAAATTAACTTTATGAAGAAAAAAAAAACGAAACATCGTCTAATCACTTTTCCATTACATACAAAACTGAACTATTTTAGCTATAAGCTGTTTTGGGAGAAGGGAAAGACTCATATCGCTGAGAACAAAAAAAAAAAAGTACATCCATGATATTTCCATGTTCCGCTTTTAAGCCACAACCTACAAATTCTTCAACACAATCATAGCATTCACAAACATAAAAGCAAGCATTGGCAGTGCTGCGTGCGTGATTTGACAGGATGTGCGCAACGCGCGTCAAATAGCCCTGCATCAGTTTAATAACTTTGATCACTTTAATTCTTACAACTGTTAAATTAATGGGCAAATGGTAAATATGTCGAAGATCACATAGAAATAGAAAGCAAAATAGCCAATGTAAACTAAATGTTATAAACATCGGAGCAACCATATACATTTTTTAATTAATCTTTATTATAACAAATTTAGCCTATATATTTTTTTTATTCACAACAGTTTACAGTTGCCCACAGAAAAAAACAGGGGGTGCTGCAGCACCCCCTGTTCCCGTGCCCCTGTGTGTGTGTGTGTGTGTTTGCGCGCGTGTGTGTGTGTGTGTGTGTGAGTGCGTGTGTGTGAGTGTGCGTGTGTGTGTGTGTGTGTGCGTGTGTGTGTTTGCGCGCGTGTGTGTGTGTGTGTGTGCGTGCGCGGCGCGCTCCAAGCTTCGGGCGTGTCCAAACGATCAAATACACACACAATAAATGGTATATTTGTCAGTTTGTTTAACTTTGTTTCTTTGTTCATGTTCTTACTCTATCTTATCTTAAGTATATAAAACACAAAAAAATGCCTGCACACTGCTGCATTTACAAATTGATGTTTTATATTTATTTAATGAAATATTTATTTAACATCTCAGAATATAAAGCCATGTTAATTGAGCTGCTAATCTATCATAGAAATATATATTTCATACATATATGTGTATGTATGTATGTATGTATATATGTATGTATATATATAAATAATAAAAAGTACCGATAAGAATACCGTTAAAGCACCGGATCGATAAGCAGTATCGATAAGAGTAGTAGTACCGTTAAAACCTTAACGATACACATCCCTACAGAGGAGCCTCTTAAAGAAGAAGTTACAGGTCTGTGAGAGCCAGCAATCTTGCTTGTTTGTACGTGACCAAATGCTTATTTTCCACCATAATTTGCAAATAAATTCTTTAAAAATCCTACAATGTGATTTTCTGGATTTTTTTTTCTTATTTTGTCTCTCATAGTTGAGGTATACCTATGATGAAAATTACAGGCCTCTCTCATCTTTTTAAGTGGGAGAACTTGCACAATTGGTAGCTGACTAAATACTTTTTTGCCCCACTGTATATATACACTTTATAATTTCCTTTTTCTTTTGCATGCAAAACATTATTTCTTCAGGTTACTTGTTCAGTCTGTGTGCACTTTTGTGATGTTCTCTCTTTATAAATACCTATGCTGAGCTGACACAGTTATGAAAAGCTGAGTTTTATTCTTGCTACTGAAAGACATAAAGTTTGTAGCAGCGCAGCTTTTAGTTAGTTCCTCCTGACACTGGTGATTTTTGTAGATGCAAAAATGAAATCTTCACTGCGTACCAAAAAACATATGATATTTTAATGCTGAAAAAGTTGTGAGTACTTCAGCTGCTGCTATCTAACTCTTCTTGAAAGCGCTCATCATCGTGTCGCTTCAGGTTTGACGGTTTAGTGAAAGACACTTTCTGTCACAACAGATTGTCACTCAATTATCTGAAGAGTTTTGCATGAGTTCATTGATGGCATGCATATTCAGCGGCGTCTTTCCCCAGCGGTGTGTCTCTGAGGCTCATTGAGGTTTATGCAGGTTTGCGTGTTTGTGTGTGTGTGTTTGTGTGTGTGTGTGGGCATCCTGCCGGTGCCCAGAGGCCCAGGCCGAGAGAAAAACGGCATGAAAAGGGAAAACCGAGGGTGTTTTTTAGGATTTCACGTTACATTGGGAGCGGAGCGACGGGCAGCATCAGTGGAACGCCGTGGAGGAGGTCTGGGACCTGGATCCGGTCTTTGAAGGCTAAAGAGATTAATGCTTTCCACAGCTAATGCTAATGACTTTGGCAAAAATAAAGAGTTTGCACAGAAGCAAAATGAGGCGGTTCTGCTTCCCTGCCCCATCACGCTGGCAAATCCAGCTTATTAGGATGCCTACACCGCATCAGAGAATGCTAATTGTGTACATTGCAATTATATTGCAAGGATTTTATTGCACTTCTTATTTGAATATCCTCCGTGCCTTGACTTCATAAGTTTGATTCATTTCATTGGATCAGTTCAAAATGAAACTGAATTGATTCAAACCTCTTATTTAATGTTTTTGTATATTATTATTATTATTATTATTATTCAGAAATATTCATGGAAGTCTCTCTGTTTATAATATTATATATATATATATATATATATATATATGTTTTTATAAAAGTAATCGCATGCATTACAATAATTAATATGAATTAATAACTATATTCTTTATTTAGATTTTTAGTTGTAGTTTTCTTAATTTACATTTTGGTTTATAATCGAGATGTATTTTATACACAATATCACAAAATATAATCAAATATTGAAAAAAATGTATGCAGTATTATGTATGTGTAAAATCTATTTATATATACACAACAAATATGAGTGGACCTTTTGAGATTATGTAGTAATATAAATAGTACTTATGAAGTAATTATATAAAAATACATAGATTTATACTTTTTACTTTTATTTATTTTTTTGACATTAAATTAGCTATAATTGTTTCGCCTAAAAGTTATTTTTAGTTATTCCTATTTAAATAAATAAAAAATATCAAGCCGTTTGCATGGAAAAGGCATAAATACAATAAAATATGATTTAAAAACTACAGATATGCATGCACAATGGCAGCAGAGGAACAATACCCAAAGGAACATGGGCGGTGACATCTAGAGAAAGTGTATGTGGTCCCAGGCGTTAACAGAAGGCTGTTCTCAGCAGCAGATCACACAGATCAACACATGGACACGGCTGGAGGGAACGCCACACATGAGAGACGCGGCAGACACGGGCATAGAGCGGACCCTTCGGGGACCCGCGGGCCCCGGCTATAGCGTCCCAGCTGCCCTGCTCTGTGCCCATGTGAGGACGGGCGTAGAGACACGTGTCCTTTCTAACACTGCCCTGGGCTCGCAGACAGAGTCCAGTCTGACGATCACTGGGCCCTGTTTTATTAAAGGAAGTATATCATAGAGAGAAACTTATTCAGTGTTCAGTCTCTTCAGCCGTCCATCCAATGTTTAATTTTGGTTCAAATTAAACATCTTGATTATTTTTAAATAGGGATTTATCATAAATGTTTGGATTATATTTATAGGTCTATAGATTTTAAAGATTATTTTGCTTCTGGCTTTAAACATTTTAAGTCTAATTGGCTGTCGTTCTTTTTATATAGATTATATTTATTTAGAATGTTTATCTATATTACAATATATATTTAAATAGATTTTAGAGATTGCTTTGCTTCTGACATTAAACATTTTTAATCTAACAGGGCTCTAGAGTGCGACCAATTTGGTCGCACGTGCACCCTAATTTCTCTCGGGTGCGACTAACAAAAATCCCAGGGCGCACTGGTGCGTCCAGCCATTCGAGAAAAGAAAAAAAAAGTATCCGCGACTCAGAAACTCTGTGGTTCAACAAAAGACACCCCTGTTAGGCTTATATCGTGGTCTAAACCAATCAGAGATAGTGAAGGGCGGACCCCCCCTCTGATTGGCCGTGGTCCAGATATCCCTGTATGTGTGTGTGCGCGTTGACAAATGCGTCACGTGTTCTGCTGCAGTCAGACAGAGAGAAAGAGGTGAGTAGTAGAAATGCGTGCAGTGTTGCCAACTTAGCGACATTTAGCGCCTTTGTAGACCCCCATAGCAACATTTTGTTTTCCAAAAAAAGCAACTAGTGACAAATCGAGTCTCTCAGAGTGTCTCTGTGATCGCAGCAACGGCGCGAGATCAGCGCGCTTTCTCTGCATCTGCTGTGTTCAGCGAGCGTCTGAGAGGAGCCCGTTCAGTTAAAACAGATATTATTGCTTCTCTAAATATACATGCAAATATAGAAGAAATCACAGCACAGGAATTGTCTTGTCTTATATTGTTTCTTATTTGATTTCATCAGACAACGGCTCAATACAATTATAAATTAGTATTTTTGTGCAGACTAGCTTCTTGGAAAGGAGAGCTGGTTATGAATTCTTAAAGGGACGTGTTTCAGTCATTATTTCATATTTATCCTGTTGACTGACAACATAAACAGTCAAATATATAAAGTAAAACAGTTTTATTGAGAATTTGGCTGCATTAAAATACAGTATGAGTACAGAGAGACGATTAGACAGAACAGAACAGTTATTTTTTTCTTTACTTTACTTTGTCATTTAGCAGACGCTTTTATCCAAAGCGGCTTACAAATAAGAAGTTACTAAAATTAAAAGTTGCTAAAACTATACATATTATATACACACATTTAAGAAGATAAAGACATGAAATAAACATGACAAATGCATACAACATTTCAAAACTAAACATTTAAATGAAAATAAAGCAAAAAAAAATCAAAATATTAAATCAAGAAAAGGTATGAGTATAAAAATGCTTCTAACATAACACTAAAGGCCTAAGTATACTTCTTTTTTGCATAGTAAGAATTGGTTATAAAAACTGTAAATACTTTTTTTTTTTCATTATGTTTAGTGCAATTATTTGGTAGTCTGTGGTGGGATGGGGGCGCAGGATTGTTTTATGGGTTTAAGGGGGGGGGGTTGAGAAGCACTGCACTAGAGCATCCTTTCGTTCAGACACAGTGGAAGATCTGATAAGACTCAGTGTAGAGGGGGCAAGTCTGGAAGATGTTTAATGCTAGAGAGAGTGTGGTCAGCTGGTTTAGCCGAGGCCAAAGATCTAGAAAGCTAAACTACAGGAGTTGGCCATCCGAGGGGCATGTGACTGCAATGGAGGATAGTCCATAATACATTGAGCCACGAGATGTTCAGTTTGACGCCCTTAAAACACTTAATTTAGATTGTATTTATCTTGAGATGTTTTAAGTACTATAAAAAATGTTTATAGTACTATATATTTATATTTATATTTATATTTATATATTTTAATGAACTAAAAACAAAACCATAAAAATGTATTACTAGAAATAAGTGATTTTTTTTTAGCTAGTATGAGGAAGTACTAAAATAACTAAAACAAAACAACAACAAAACTAAATAGACATATTTACAACAAAAAGATTAACAAAAAGTGGCAAAACAGTGAAATTACAAAAACTTGAACTTAAATTAAAAATATAAAAATAAAATGTAATCCAATCAAAATGTTAAGAACTATACTGTTATACTAAAATACCACTACCACTAATATATATACACACACACACACACAATATTCTCTTGATAATCACACAATGATACAATATTGCACACTGTTTAAAGTAGTCATTGTAAAAGATAATATATACACTTTATAATTTCCTTTTTTTTGTTTTGCATGAAAAACATTATTTCTTCAGGTTACTTCTTCATACAGTCTGTGTGCACTTTTGTGATGTTCTCTCTTTATAAATACCTATGCTGAGCTGACACGCTTTTGAAAAGCTGAGTTTTATTCTTGCTACTGAAAGACATAAAGTTTGTAGCAGCGCAGCTTTTAGTTAGTTCCTCCTGACACTGGTGATTTTTGTAGATGCAAAAATCTTCACTGCGTACCAAAAAACATGATATTTTAATGCTGAAAAAGTTGTGAGTACTTCAGCTGCTGCTATCTAACTCTTCTTGAAACCGCTCATCATCGTGTCGCTTCAGGTTTGACGGTTTAGTGAAAGACACTTTCTGTCACAACAGATTGTCACTCAATTATCTGAAGAGTTTTGCATGAGTTCATTGATGGCATGCATATTCAGCGGCGTCTTTCCCCAGCGGTGTGTCTCTGAGTCTCATTGAGGTTTATGCAGGTTTGTGTGTGTGTGTGTTTGTGTGTGTGTGTGTGGGCATCCTGCCGGTCCCTTTGGTGCCCAGAGGCCCAGGCCGAGAGAAAAACGGCATGAAAAGGGAAAACCGAGGGTGTTTTTTAGGATTTCACGTTACATTGGGAGCGGAGCGACGGGCAGCATCAGTGGAACAGCGTGGAGGAGGTCTGGGACCTGGATCCGGTCTTTGAAGGCTAAAGAGATTAATGCTTTCCACAGCTAATGCTAATGACTTTGGCAAAAATAAAGAGTTTTTACAGCAGCAAAATGAGGCGGTTCTGCTTCCCTGCCCCATCACGCTGGCAAATCCAGCTTATTAGGATGCCTACACCGCATCAGAGAATGCTAATTGTGTACATTGCAATTATATTGCAAGGATTTTATTGCACTTCTTATTTATTGCACTTCTTATCCTCCGTGCCTTGACTTCATAAGTTTGATTCATTTCAATGGATCAGTTCAAAATTAAACATTCCGTTTCCGTGAATTGATTCAAACCTCTTATTTAATGTTTTTGTATATTATTATTATTATTATTCAGAAATATTCATGGAAGTCTCTCTGTTTACAATATTATATAATTTATATATTTTTTTATAAAAGTAATCGCATGCATTACAATAATTAATGTTAATTAACAACTATATTCTTTATTTCGATTTTTAGTTGTAGTTTTCTTAATTTACATTTTGGTTTATAATCGAGATGTTTTATACACAATTTCACAAAATAAAATCAAATATGGAAAAAAAATGTATGCAGTATTTTTTGTGTTAAATATATTTATATATATATACACAAAAAATATGATTGGACCTTTTGAGATTATGTATTAATATAAATAGTACTTATGAAGTAATTATATAAAAATACATATATTTATAATTTTTTACTTTTACATTTATTTTTATTTATTTTTTACATTTAATTGGCTATAATTGTTTTGCGAAATATTGTAGTTATTCCTATTTAAATATAAAAAAACGATTAAGCCGTTTGCATGGAAAATGCATAAATACAATAAAATGTGATTTAAAAACTACAGATATGCATGCACAATGGCAGCAGAGGAACAATACCCAAAGGAACATGGGCGGTGACATCTAGAGAAAGTGTATGTGGTCCCAGGCGTTAACAGAAGGCTGTTCTCAGCATCAGATCACACAGATCAACACATGGACACGCTGGAGGGAACGCCACACATGAGAGACGCGGCAGACACGGGCATAGAGCGGACCCTTCGGGGACCCGCGGGCCCCGGCTATAGCGTCCCAGCTGCCCTGCTCTGTGCCCATGTGAGGACGGGCGTAGAGACACGTGTCCTTTCTAACACTGCCCTCGGCTCGCAGACAGAGTCCAGTCTGACGATCACTGGGCCCTGTTTTATTAAAGGAAGTATATCATAGAGAGAAACTTATTCAGTGTTCAGTCTCTTCAGCCGTCCATCCAATGTTTAATTTTGGTTCAAATTAAACATCTTGATTATTTTTAAATAGGGATTTATCATAAATGTTTGGATTATATTTATAGGTCTATAGATTTTAAAGATTATTTTGCTTCTGGCTTTAAACATTTTAAGTCTAATTGGCTGTCGTTCTTTTTATATAGATTATATTTATTTAGAATGTTTATCTATATTACAATATATATTTAAATAGATTTTAGAGATTGTTTTGTTTCTGACATTAAACATTTTTAATCTAATGGGCTATAATGACTTTTTTGGTTAACTTGATTATTTTTAAATAGTTTTATTATATATTTTTAAATGTTAGATTATAGATTTTATAGATAATTTTGCTTCTTGCATTAAATATTTTGAATCTGATTGGCTATGACTTTTTTGTTGAAATTATAGCTAGTCTGATTGCTAGAACAATCCCATCATATACTTAAATGCCAAAATTTGTAAAATATCATGAGGATTTTTTTTAAAGCTGTATCACTCATTTATATTTAAAGGTACAGTAGCAAAGACCGTCTGTGTAATTATAAGGGTCAGGACTAACCTTCTAAATGGACTACAGGCAGAAAAATAAGATGCTTTAAAGTGTAAATATGTGCTCTTAACCCTCATTACGCTAATAGTTCCTGCATTCATATTGCTGAAGGAGTGATCACGACCTCCCTCGTGAGCTGTTTAATATTCAACGCTGCATCCGCTTTAGCAGACCTGTGTGTGGTGTGCGTGTGTGTGTGTGGTGTGCGTGTGCAGTAGAGGAAGAAAATGTTTATTTCATGTCATCTCTTGCTTTCACTGTGGTTGTCCTTGAACGCCTGTGACAGTTTTTACCTCTTTTTCTCTAGTCCTAAATGTCTGTAATTCAGATCTGCACAATTAGGCTCAGAGTCGTGGCCTAGCACTTGGCGAATAGTAATTTTGTCAATCTTTATCACAACCAAAGTAAATCGTATCTTCAGCATTCACAATTATAAGTCACGATGAATACCGCTTAGGATCCGTCATAATTAAAATGTCTCCGACTGGCGTCCCGCTCCTTTTTTGGGTGATGTTAATGTGTGTAAATTCAGTCCCTTCCGACACGAACGCACTGTGAATCTGCACAAATTGGTAGTTGCTTTTAGCATCTGTTTGTTCTTTGAAACATCCACCAGGGAGATTGTTTCTTCTTGCTTCTGTTGAAAAGCAACTTTCATCATTATTATTCTTATTGGATTATTTATAGTCCTAAAAAGTATTTGCATGTGCAAGTCACACTTGATGTCACAAAATATATAATGTATCACAAAAAAAAACATCAAACCAAGTTACAGAATAATGTATATAATTTTTCAAAGATTTCATATAAATGTTATTAGCATATATATACTTACACTATTTTATTGCAAAGAAATTAATACTTTTATTCAGCAAGGACACATTAAATTAATCAAAAGTGGCCCTAAACAAATAAAATGTTACAAAGCATTTGTTTCAAATAAGAAAAAAAGCACTGTAGTTTCTAAAAAAAAAAATGTTAAAAATAAAAACTGCTTTAAAATGCAAGATTTAATTTAATTTAAAAATGTATTAAATTATTAAAAATGATAATATTTTACATTATGACCATCAGATATTTCTCCAGTTATCACTCAATGTGATTTCTTCTAATGTTTTGGTGCCAGTATCCCCTGCAGTGCTCGTCCATGTGTGTATATTTATTGTTTCCATCGAGTGCTTTCACTCCACCCACATGTGTAGCGTGCTTTGCCACCTCAGTGCGATTGGCTCGTAGTTTGAGAGCCGTTGTCATGTTTCCAGCTGGGGAAGGCTTTGCCGACCGCTGACACATTCCTGAAGGGAGGTGGTGGGGTGATTCTGGCCCGCTCCGCTCTGGCTTTTCAAAAGTGGATTTATCAGCACTGCTGTGTCATAGAAACACGTTCATTGTTGTTGTTGTGGTGGTGGGGAGCACGAGGGCGCCCTGGCTTTCAATCCCTGCCCTTTCGTTCTGTTGTTTAAGTGGATTTTTCCATCCTTTACTTACCCAAGAGCGTGTTTGTGAAACCTTCGCACTCGGTCAACCTGCTCGCCACCTTCTCAACTCTTTTAAAATGCGTCTAGACATGTTTATGCGTCTTTGTGTGAGTTATTGTGTACGTGTCCTGCAGGCTTTCCTAGCTTGAGGAATCTCGCTGAAAGGAGAGACGTGCTCGTCTATATTTATCTCGTGTGTTAAATTAGACAAGCGCTCTGTATTCTTTACCTCTGTGAGAACAGAGCGAGATGTTGTTGCTCAACTCTTTGAGTCCGTGACGGTTCAGAGATGCCGTACAACCGTAGGTCGCAGCAGCAGCGATTCCTGGTGTTTGTGTTGTTCCTCCAGACGGCTGGCTTACTTTGCCTCTTGCACGTCTTGCATCAGCAGTTGCTTGCTTTTTCTTTATTTACATAATTTTTCAGCTGATAAATAAAAATAAAACCGAATAATTAGCATTTGCATTGCAAGTAGATGGTTGTGAAAAGCTCTTTTGACCGGCGCCCCCTGCTGTTTCATTTGCACAGTTTTTGTTTGCGTCACTTCTGTTTGCCCTCAGATTTCACTACCGAAACAACTTGGTCAACAACTTTGACCGAGGCCTACTGCGTATTGCAAATAATGCATATTTCCCATTTTATATTAACAAATAATTAAGTGAAGCTTGTTTTGTTTTTTGAGCTGTTACTACTACTAGGGTCACTACATGGTATTCAGGACCTTCTGTGTTGTTGCTATGTTGTTTTTACTGGTTGTTAGGGCATTCTGGGGGGTTTACTTTTTGGGTGGACAATAATAATAATAATGCTTTCCTCAACACAGAAAACATCTGCATACTTGCTACCATTAATCCGTATCAGCCATTGTTCTCCTAGATATTAGCATCAAGTGACCATAACAAATAAAACATTTTTCGAACGCTAGCTGTTTAAGCGTGAGTTCAGGGACAGAGGCACATGAATCTGATTCAGATGAGTCATTAGAGAGCGAGTCTGCTCTGGCAGGCCTGAATGTGAGAACATTTGTCTCCATGTCTTATTCATGGAGGAACAGGCTGAACAGCAGACACTCAGTCCACGACTTCAGTCCAAACGCAAGCATGTGCGCTCGCTTTCTGTGTTTGTGATACCACGCGAAACGACCTTCTAGCTTCTACCATGTTCATTCCTGCACCATGTTGTCGCTCTGTTTCTGATCGGTGTCTCCATGCTAGAGATGTGTGAGACTAGAGTATTTACTGGGGAAAGAATTATGAATTAAATGGAACTGACTGACTTCAGGAAGTTTTCATTTGCATTTGTTCGTGTTGTCTCTGTGTAATGAGTGGAGGTGTGTGCACCAAAAGCAAATTTAATTATTTGTATGAGTAGATTACTTACAAAGTCAATGTAAAGGTGCTATTAGATGTGAATTCACGGCAGGCGAAGCAAATTGGGCGATGCGATTGGTGCGAGCACGCAATGTGTGTGGGGGGCAGTCGTGGCCTAATGGAAAGAGCGTTGGACTTGAAACCCGAAGTAACCCAAGGTTGTGGGTTCGAATCCCGGCTCTGGCAGGAAGTGTCCACGACTGAGGTGAGACCCTTGAGCAAGGCACCGAACCCCCAACTGCTCCCCGGGCGCCGCACAGTCGGCTGCACTACTAACAGTAGTACTATCTTCATTTCTGCACCATTTTTCTTGATCTGTATTGCATTGGTCGCTTTACAATGGGCATTTCCGTACCGCTGTTCGATCGCGCAACAAGTGCCTTTCCATCCATCCTGCTGTCGCTGCAGCGGCGTCTCTCCGATATGATTAATAATGCAATGCTAATTTGTGCGGCTGTGGGACAGGAAACGTTTTGGTAAACAAGAGCGCTGTGTGTTTGAGGACGCAACCCTCTACGGACACCTTGACATTTTAACTGAACTTAGGACTGATGGTGTTGCTTTTTTTTTTTTGCTATTCAGTGCTTCTGTTAAAAAAATGGGAAAAAAATAACAATAACACTGATAAGATGATACAAATATTAATATGAATTCTGCTAAAAAGAACAGTATAAAACGCACTAAGGGTTAACGAGCTGCTGGATTCATGAATATTAATCAGGTTGTGCGCGTTCACTCAAACTGATTCGCTGAAATCAAAACAGGGACGATAAAAGGTGAGCGCCAGCCAATGAGATTGCCGTTTGCACATTAGTTCCGCCCACTACCGGAAAACCCGGCAGTTCTTAACAGCTGAAAAAATCGAAAGGAACAAAGAATATCGTTTACATGTGGCGCGCCAATTCTGCATGTTTGTAAGAATCTCTCACCAGAGCTATGGCGAGTCGTGCGATTAGAGTTCACAGTACGTCAAATACAGGTGCGCTGCGCATCCATTGAGATGACCTGAAAAACAGCACAGATCGCTTGACAGAGAGAAACTATGATGCACTCAGTATATATACTCAGCACTCATATATCTGTGCCAAACTTATACTTAGCCTAATAATAAAATCTGAGAATTTATTAGCCATTGGCTAATATTAAACATAATAGTCGCCCAGAGTGAAGTTTAGTCGCATATGCGAGTGATTTACTTGCATTGTAGAGGGCTGGGACAGGTGAGTGGGAATTTTTCTCCGCACTAAACGCTGGTCTGCATCTGCGTGTCGTTTATCACCTGTATTGATGATGGGAGGTAGTTTGGTGAAGGAGTTGACTCTCGTGATCTCTGTCTTATATAACAGCCTGGGGAGAGATGAAGACATTATTCTCTTCCTCTGAAGGGCCAGCTGAAGCGCACATCTCTTTACTTATAGCAGACGGCCGAAGCAAATGCTTTAGGCTGATGTACAGTATAGTGAAAATGTTCATGCAGCGTGGCTGTTAAACATCTGGGCTGGTAAATATGAGTTTGTTTGAAATTCGGATATGAATATGCAAAATAACATATTTTAACGATTCAGTGGATAGAGATATAGATATATTTTTTTGTTTATTCATTTATTTCCAACAAGTTTGAGATTATATATCAGTATGACTATTATTATTATAACCACTACTACTACTTTAAAAAGTTAAAATAAGAAATTATTGTCAAATATTATTATTAGTATTATTTTAACAACTGTAAACTTACAAGAGAAAGTCCTACAGTTACTGTGTGATTTATTAGGCAAACTTACTATTTAATTAAATGTTACTAATCGGCCATCTTGACACCTTTCCTTGATTTAGTCACGTAAACTTTTGTTACTCCACTGAACTTGTGTGTGTGATAAGTGAACCATGCGTGTGTTCCTCCGTTATATGACTAATTAGTGATTCACAGTAACTTTGTAGCAAGTTGTTTTTAGATCCGTTTAACCGTTGCTCAGATTTCATGCTCTTAATGCTTGTGTTTTACTCTCCACGTGTTAGAGCTGTTTTCAACACGCCGGCCAAGTTTGTAATCCCAGAGCGCTGGGTCGATCCACACCCACATTTACACACTGTTAACTAGTCAACACGTGTGCATGAGGTAAGAGCACTACACGGGTTTGCCTTTGTAAACAACACAGCGGAGAGCAATGTTTAGCCTACAAGAGCATGTGTGCAGACCAGGTTTTTTCTGCTGCTTGCCCTCCAGCTGCTATTTTATTTTATTTATTTTATTTTTATTTTATTTCATTGTTGTTCTTTGTTTATTTTAATTGTTATTTTTATTTTATTTTACATTTTCAGATGTTTTCTTTATTTTTGGGTTACATTTCTCTTTATATATTTTATTTATATCCTTTATTTTATTTTATCTTAATATTTAATTGTATTTTTTATTTAATTTGTATTTATTTGTCTACTTTTCTGCTTTTCATTGACATTATAAATGGGAGTATGGGTTTGGTGCACGTTTAGGTCTAACCGGTCGTGTCTCTGACTACATGGCTGTTTTGTGCATTAAAACACTCTGAATGCTCATTTAAGTGACATTAGAGACGTTCAAGATAAAATCATCTGATAAATTGTATAAACAGATTCACATTAGACATTTATGCAACATAATCATTTCAGCTTTCCACGGGGATGGTCATCAGAGATGATTATACTCTAATCATAATCTGATAATAATGACGCTCGGTGTTATGATTAAGCCACTTTATCGCCGTAATAACCGAGCGGCTGTTACTGCAAACCCACATTCGGCTCCAATTTCCCGTAACCGCTCGGTTAAAACAGTCAAATGAAAGATTGAATCAGTTATGAAATGACACTATTTCATTCGGCATCTCAGAACCAAGAATGGATTGAAAGGAGAATGAGAACAATTACACAAGGCATTATGGTTATTAATATTTGTTTTGTGCTCTAGGTTTTCTAGAAATCTGCCCACGTTTTACAAGACGTGCAATCTGCAGATCCGCACACAATGGAGCAAATGAGCTAGATCATTCAGCGTTTGCGTTTGCTTGCTCTGAGCTGATATTAACCCCGTCTCCCGGCGCTGACCTCCCTCAGCATCTGAGCGCTGTAGTGTCACCGCCGCGGGAATGAAACACGTCCCGCTTTTTATTCACTCACACGTACATTCATCTGCTGCTAACTGTGTTATGCAACCGTGACAGAGAGAGAGAAACCGTGTGCATGATGTTGCAATGCAGTTTGTTTTCAAACACATGGTGCTGAAACTAGTGATGGATATGTCACTGCTGCAGTTTTGGGATGTTTTTTAAGGGAGTGAGATGCAGTGTGACAAGCTCTGTTCCAAACCTTAGTGAGCTGCCTTGCTGTCTGCTATTTACCAGTGTTATCATCACTAACTGAAATTAAACCATTCAAAAAATTATTTGAAAAAAATATATATGTATGACATTATTTCAGTTAAATATATAATATAAATATATTAAACAAAATGTGACCCTCTCTGTGATATCCAGGTTAAAGTCTCAAAATCTAATTATGAGATAACGAGCATCAAAGTTTGATTTCTCCCATTAATTTCACTATAATATCAATCTATTACATGACCTTACTCAGTCAATATTAAAGATATAAAGGTTAAATTTCACAGAATGTTCTTTACCACATGAAGGATGATTTTCTGTAGAAAATAGCAAATCACAAAAAATGACTTTAGCTGGGTTTTCACAGAGAGGGTCACAAATAATAAATATTACTGTTGTAAAAATGTCATTGTAAATAATAAAAAACTATTTCTGTTGTAAAATTTAATTGTAAATAATTAAATAAAATATTAATTAAAATAATACATATTTCTGTTGTAAAATTTCTTTGTAAAATAGTGTTTAACATATAATAATAATAATAATAATAATAATAATAATAATTTTATATTACAGTACAAATGTAAAATTATAATAGTAATTCATGAATTGATAATTGCATTAAGCTATGCTGTGGTTTTCTTTTAATCAGTTAGACTGTAAGTACTAAAGTACTGTTAGTAGCCAGTACTAAAACAAATAAATAATTATATAAATCAAATAAAAACTACAAAAAGCAATAATGATAACTAAACAGACAAACTAAATGTCATGAAAATGACAGACAAAAATTAAATCACTAAAACTAATATTAAAATAAAGATATTATTGTGTATACTGTAATAGCAAGTGGTACTGAAATAAGCATATGTCTTATTAAATTAGCAACTGAAATTAAACTGATCTGAGACGCTCTACATGCTTATATTAAGTACAAGTAATTCATTATTGATTCCAGTAGATTAAAAAAAATAGCATGTTTCTAAGCTAACAGACAAAAATTATGTGTTTTTACATTAGACATACCGACATTCATCGCAATGCATTCTGGGATTGTGCTGCTTTTGAATTCAGCCAAATCATATCATATACACCTGAGATCGGCATAATGTTTCTTCTGGAACGGCTTTCTTGTCAGGAGCACAGATACGCTGTGATGCAGTCTAGTTAGGCAGCTCGTGAGGTTTTGACTGCAGTCTAGTTCTCCGAATCATCACTGTCCTGTAAGTCTGAATCATTAATGACTTGTTTATTAGTTTCAACTAATCCGGAATCTGAATGTCAGAGACGAGAGGTGTTACTAAGCGGCAACCTTCTGCTCTCTCTCGTGAAGCCAACAGGAAAGTGACTAAAACTGCAATTCATCGACGGGCCGCTGGAGGCTGGCTGCAAAAGAGAGTCAATCCCATAGACTCCACATTTTAAAATGCCCAACTTTACAGCAGAAAAAAAAACATGTTTACAGCCTGGTGCAAAAAATTATTTTGATCTATATAGCTAATTTTGCCCTTCATGACAACTGTGAGGGGGGGTGATTTTTTTTTTATAACTCATCCGTTTAAATTATATTAAACCTTAAAGTTCTGCGTAATTAAGGGCGTGGTTTTACCAACCAGATCCACCCACATCCCGCATTTTTGCCCACTTTCGAATATCCGGGAGCGATGCGCAGCCAAGATGGCGACGGCTGTCTCCGCCCACTTTGAGCTTCAAAAATGCTCTTCAGAAACCTACGGGTGACGTCACGGACACGTTTTTATACAGTCTATGGGTGTTACATAATGTGCCTGCTATATACAGCTGTGTTAAAGTCATTTATCTTCTTATAGCGGCCCAGGGCTCGCTGAATTCCAGCCTGCAACAAACAATGAATGTCATTCTGAGGAAGTGTTGTCTTCAGTCTTTCATCAGTGTGAGTGCGGCTTCGTTTTGAACGTGATCGTATGCTCGGATGTCCGGCTCACATCAGACAAGGGTGATGTATGGATTGTGGGATGCTAAAGATAGATTTGCCCTGGCCGATGCTGATTAGAGTGACACTCTTGATGAGGTGGGAAGAGTCACACACGTTCTCACCGCAGCCAATCATCACTCATCCTTATACCGCACGCCTTTTCCTGTGGGAAAGAGGAACGCTTTAAAAATAGACTACATGTAAAGCAATATCCAAAATGGTATAAAACAATGAAAAATGTATAACAGACTCTAAACTCTGTCGTCTATATTATATATATATATATATATATATATATATATAAGATTTTGTTTGTATTATTATGAATGAATGAATGAATGAATGAATGATGCATTTATATAGCGCTTTTTGTGTATTTTTGTACACCCAAAGCGCTTTACAATCATGTGGGGGGGTCTCCTCAATCACCACCAGTGTGCAGCATACACTTGGATGATGCGACGGCTGCCACAGGACAACGGCGCCAGTACGCTCACCACACACCAGCTACAGGTGGAGAGGCTTCACCGGCTTCTTCCGGTGGCGCTGCTGAGTTCAGTCGCCTGTGAATTAGCTCCGCTCAGAATTGTGCTTTTATGTGTGTTTCTTTACCTATTTTTTATTTTTTTACTTCTCTTTTGATATGTGTATCGTCTGCAATGATTATGTACGACAGAAGAACACTTTTGGACATTGGACAACGCTACACTAACCTGATTCAGAACACTTTATCCACGGACCCAGCGTGGCCATTGGAGATACTTCGGAGCACCGAGTTGAACAATGACCACCTGAATAACCGCAGGAGGCGAAGGAAACATCGCGGGAGACGTGCTGGAATACGCAACAGACTGAGGAAAAGGGCTTACAGCCCTCCTCTACCAAGTATTCTGCTCGCTAATGTCCAATCCTTGGAGAATAAGATGGACGATCTTAGAGCCAGGATTAGTTTCCAACGAGACATTAGAGATTGCAACATCTTTTGTTTGACTGAAACGTGGCTCACGCCCTCGGTCCCGGACACCGCTATAACGCCGTCTGATAACTTTTCTGTTTTACGGATGGACAGATCAGCCGAGGCCGGAAAAAACAAAGGTGGAGGAGTGTGTTTCCTTATTAACAAGAAATGGTGTGACCCCAGGAATATCTCCATTCTGTCGCGTTCCTGTTCGCCTCATCTGGAGCATCTCTCCATTATCTGCCGCCCCTTCTATCTGCCCCGGGAATTTACATCGATCCTCGTGGCTGCCGTTTATATTCCTCCACAAGCAGACACTAGCGTGGCTTTGTCCAATCTCCACGATGAAATCAGCGGATATGTCAACAAACATCCCGACGCTGCTTGTATCATCACTGGGGACTTTAACAAGGCCAACCTCAAGAAAGTCCTGCCGAACTTTCATCAACACATATCCTGTCCAACCAGAGGACTGAATACACTGGATCACTGCTACACTCCGCTCAATAACGCCTACAAAGCCCACTCACTGCCGGCTTTTGGCAAATCAGATCATGTCGCCATCTTTCTCACACCGGAATACAAACAGAGGATCGCTCGCGAACCGCCGGTGGAGAGGGAAGTGAAGCGTTGGTCCCCCCACTCTGAAGCTATGCTACAGGCGTCTCTTGATGACGTCAACTGGGACATGTTCCGGGCGAGTTCATCTGACGTCAGCGAATTCACGGATGTAGCAGTAAGCTTCGTAAACACGCTAACCGAGCAAGCCACTGAAACGGTAACAATAAGGACATTTACTAATCAGAAACCGTGGGTGGACAGATCAATCCGTGATGCGGTTAACCATCGCACTGCCGCATACAATGCCGGTCTGTTATCAGGAAACATGAGCGAGTACAAAACATTGTGCTACGCTCTCCGGCGTGCAATACGAGCCGCTAAGCGCCGGTACAGTGAGAAAATTGAGTCACATTTCCAGCTCAATGACTCTCGACGCATGTGGCAGGGACTGAAGACCATCTGTTCCTCTGGAAATAAATCCCCCGCAGAGGTGAGAGCAGATCCGCTGCTGGCCGAAGAACTAAACACCTACGGTCGCTTTGACTGCAATGGCGGCGCAAATCTGCCGAACAGCCCGTCAGGAAGCTGCAGACAGAGCAGCAATGATCATGTAATCACCTTTTCAGAGGATGACGTTCGGAGGGAACTAAAGAGAGTGAACGTCAGGAAAGCAGCAGGACCGGATGGGATTACTGGCCGCGTTCTGAGGTCCTGTGCTGATCAGCTTGCTGGTTTGTTTACTTCCATATTTAATGAGTCCCTTGCTACCTCTGTTGTTCCCACCTCCTTTAAAAAATCTGTCATAATCCCTGTGCCTAAGAACAGTAAACCCTCTTGCCTGAATGACTATCGTCCAGTTGCCCTCACATCGACGGTCATGAAGGTTTTTGAGAGACTTTTAAAGAAACACATTTGCTCCTCCATCCCTGCTACCTTGGACCCTCTTCAGTTTGCCTATCGGCCAAATAGGTCTACTGACGATGCCATCTCCCAGGTACTGCACTCCTCCCTCACTCACATCGACAGCAAAAATGGCAACTATGTCAGGCTGCTATTCATAGACTACAGCTCAGCTTTCAACACTATAGTCCCCACCAAGCTGACTGTTAAACTCTCAGACCTTGGCCTAAACACTTCACTTTGTGACTGGATTCAAGATTTCCTCACCGCCAGACCACAAGTGGTGAAAGTCGGCCAGTTCACCTCCAACTCCATCACCCTGAACATAGGAGCCCCACAGGGCTGTGTCCTGAGCCCCCTGCTATACTCTCTATACACCCACGACTGCATGTCCTCACACAGCTCCACCTCTATTGTCAAATTTGCGGATGATACTGCGGTTCTGGGCCTCATTAACAACGATGACGAGGCCGCATACTTGGATGAGGTGGAGAGACTTACATCATAGTGCCAGGACAACTGTCTCTCTCTGAACGTGAGCAAAACTAAGGAGCTGATCGTGGACTTCAGGAAGAGACAGCAGCAGCCCTACACTCCTCTTATGATCAGTGGGACCCCTGTGGAGAGGGTGAGTAGCTTCAAGTACCTCGGTGTAAACATCTCCGAGGACCTGACTTGGACTACACACATTCAAACACAGGTTAAGAAAGCCAGGCAAAGACTGTACCATCTGCGACAGCTGAGGAAATTCAGGGTCTCACCAGCTATCCTGAAAACTTTCTATTCAGGGGCCATAGAAAGTGTTCTGACTCAGTGCATCTCAGTGTGGTATAATAATGGCACAAACCAGGACTGCAAAGCCCTACAGAGAGTCGTGCGCTTAGCTGAGCGCATCTCAGGGTCTGCTCTCCCCTCTCTGCAGGACATCTACCTCAAACGCTGCAGAAGCAGAGCTGTAAAAATCATCAAAGACTCAACTCACCCCGGTAACCATCTTTTCTGTTTACTGCCATCTGGCAAGCGCTTCAGGAGCATGATGGCAAAGACTGAAAGACTGAGGAAGAGCTTCTTCCCTCAGGCCATCAGGCTCCTAAACACAAACTCTGTTTCATAAACACTCACAAGACCCACTGTTAACTGTAAATATCATCACATTCTCATCATTGCTGCTCTATGTACATTACCATGAACAACCCGTCTGCACATCCCTCTTATTCACATTACTATTTATTAAGTCCCAGTACACTGTTTTTTCTTTTTTTGTACATCTTATTGTTTTTTGCACATCTTGTTGTTTTTTTGCACATCTTTTTTGCACATCTTATTGTCTTTTGCACATCTTATTGTTTTTTGCACATCTTATTGTTTTGCACTTTTTTTATTTCATTGCACATTTTACTCTTATTTCTCCTTTTCTTACCATATGTATGCCCTTGTGTTATGTTACTTTATATAATTTGTATTCTTATTATTTTGCACTGTCCACTGAGCGGACCTGATTCGATTACATTTCACTTCTAATTATACCCTGTATAACTATTATGTGACAAATAAAGAAACCTTGAACCTTGAGGAGAGAGAGTCATAGAGACAATCAAGTGTATGCGCTCACTGCACACCAGCTACAGGTGGAGAGGAGAGAGAGTCATAGAGACAATCAAGTGTATGCTCTCACCACACACCAGCTACAGGTGGAGAGGAGAGAGAGTCATAGAGACAATCAAGTGTATGCGCTCATCACACACCAGCTACAGGTGGAGAGGAGAGAGAGTCATAGAGACAATCAAGTGTATGCGCTCACCACACACCAGCTACAGGTGGAGAGGAGAGAGAGAGATAGAGCCAATCAAGTGTATGCGTTCACCACACACCAGCTACAGGTGGAGAGGAGAGAGAGAGAGATAGAGCCAATCAAGTGTATGCGTTCACCACACACCAGCTACAGGTTGAGAGGAGAGAGAGTCATAGAGCCAATCAAGTGTATGCGCTCACCACACACCAGCTACAGGTGGAGAGGAGAGAGAGTCATAGAGCCAATCAAGTGTATGCGCTCACCACACACCAGCTACAGGTGGAGAGGAGAGAGAGTCATAGAGACAATCAAGTGTATGCGCTCACCACACACCAGCTACAGGTGGAGAGGAGAGAGAGTCATAGAGCAATCAAGTGTATGCACTCACCACACACCAGCTACAGGTGGAGAGGAGAGAGAGTCATAGAGCCAATCAAGTGTATGCGCTCACCACACACCAGCTACAGGTGGAGAGGAGAGAGAGTCATAGAGACAATCAAGTGTATGCGCTCACCACACACCAGCTACAGGTGGAGAGGAGAGAGAGTCATAGAGCCAATCAAGTGTATGCGCTCACCACACACCAGCTACAGGTGGAGAGGAGAGAGAGTCATAGAGACAATCAAGTGTATGCGCTCACCACACACCAGCTACAGGTGGAGAGGAGAGAGAGTCATAGAGCAATCAAGTGTATGCACTCACCACACACCAGCTACAGGTGGAGAGGAGAGAGAGTCAGAGCCAATCAAGTGTATGCGCTCACCACACACCAGCTACAGGTGGAGAGGAGAGAGAGTCATAGAGCCAATCAAGTGTATGGGGATTATTAGGAGGCCATGATTGACAAGGGCCAGTGGTGGGAATTTGGCCAGGACACCGGGGTTACACCCTACTCTTTACGAGAAGTGCCATGGGATTTTTAATGACCACAGAGAGTCAGAACCGCGGTTTAACATCTCATCCGATAGACGGTGCTTGTTGACAGTATAGTGTCCCCATCACTATACTGGGGCGTTAGGACCCACACAGACCACAGGGTGAGCACCCCCTGCTGGCCTCACTAACACCTCTTCCAGCAGCAACCTACTTTTCTCAGGAGGTCTCCCGTCCAGGTACTGACCAGCTCAACCCTGCTTAGCTTCAGTGGGCAACCAGTCTTGGGCTGCAGGGTGATATGGCTGCTATAATATAATTAGTTTATATATTATTATTTATTATATGTATTACTGTTATAATTATATTTTGCTATGTATTATAATAATATAATATTGTTTTACATAATTATTTAATCATTTTTAAGCTACCAATAAATAACATTTTAATTTAAAGCTTTTAAATATTATATTTATTTATTTATTTGTGTGTGTGTGTGTGTGTGTGTGTGTTGTTGTGTGTATTGAGCAACAGACATATCAACAAAATGATATGCCATTTTATTGAGAGCAAACCTTAATGGACATGACATGATGAAATTGACTAGGACATTTTCATGGAAAGACTCCAGCAAACAGTGTTAAACTGAACACTGGATGTGTCTCTGTGGTGTTTCTTTCCCTGCATGCATTGCTGTGTGTTACAAGCGCACAGCTCATTTAGCGTGATTAGTTTGGCACGTTTCGACGGTGTCCTGAGCAGCTGTTCTCTCTGCAGTCTGCAGGGTGTGATGGGAAAAGTGTGTGTCATCAGGGTCTGCCGGGGAGTGTTGTATTTCTGGCAGGAGTGTGTCTGTGAAACGACCGTTTTATGTACAGCTGACAAAGATAAAACGATTCAACCTCTCCGAATGATTCATTTGAATCGATTCAGTGAAGCTGTGTGAGAGGAAGGAGTGTTTCGTGTGGAAACTGATGAATGTGATTCATAAACCACAGGAGGAGGGTCTTACAAATCACTGGCAGAAGTGCTGTCATTTTTGAGTAAACCTGCGGAGGAGGACGTTGGCTCCTTTTAGCAGATTTTACACTGCTGTGACTTAGCAGGTCCCACTCCACCTGTTTGGCACAGAAAACCACCACACATCAACATTTCTGATGATTTCTTGCTCTTAATAAGTCAGCCATCACTTCAACTTCATGTCTAACAAGGAAGAAAAAATAGTTTTTCATTTATTATCAAGAACTGAATCATGAAGAACAGATGTGCTTGTTTCTACTGTAAGTGCTGCGCTGCATCCACACCGATAAAAATCAAATATATATATATATATACAGCTTTACAGCCTTTTTGACAGTAAATGTTGATTTGAACGCATGCAAAGTGTCTGACATACACTGCTATCAAGACAGTCTCTGCTAGCAGTATTTGACCAGCAGAGGGCATCGTTTATCTTTTTATTTGTCTCATAATCCCCTTGGGAAAAACAAAAACAGACCAACAAAACAGTATAAAATTATATTAAACCCCCATCCTTTGTGTTTATTAAATATCTTAGGAATAGATCTAATTTTATGACTTTGTTTAGCCAATTCTCTAAACATAAAAATCTAAATAATAAAGTGCAGATTTCATGTAGGCACTTCATTCCCCACAATGCATTACAATTAAAACTGTATTTATGTAATATCTGGCTTTATCAGGACAGCATACAAAGTTAGTCTGGATTAATTGTTTTAAATACAAATATTAATATATATTATAAAACTAATAAAACTAAATTTTAAATATTTGTTTAATATATACATTTGTTTAATGTACATATTTTTTTTTAAATGTAAGTCATAAAATTGTTTAAATTGACATGTTATGTAGTTAAAATTACTTTTTTCTTTTGGAGTTTCTTTGAATTTGAATTCACTTTAATTCCACCATTACAATAAATTCAAAATGCAATGTTTATTTTACCTTGTTTAAACCCATTTCAAGTTTAATCTAATTCAAAGTTGGTGAACAAAAAACTATGAAAAAGTGCAGAATCATATAGATTAACTTAATTTGAAAGCAGTTTTTAATTAAAACTGTAAAATAATAAACTGCGTTTAATTATGTAATACAACATGCCTGTCGTTCTGTCTGTCTATATGACTTTATGAAGATTGGATGAATTTTCCAGTTTCTTAGGAGTTTGTTTGCATTTATGCAGTCCAAAAATCACTTAGACTTGCGTTTCAAATTAAATCACTTTTATTGTCACATCACCACAGCACAAGTGCCTTGGTGAGTGAAATTCTTACGAGCGTGCTCCAGACAGTGCAAAAAAAACAATTTGCATATGGACAGTACGTATTTACAGACTGTACAGAAGACAATGTGCAAAATACACATACATATACTCAGTACACACAGTGTACTATAAAGACATACTTCGTTACCAATACACATTATACACTGTATGTACACGTCTGCATTATGTACACATCTATACATAGTAATATGTGAAGGTGCAACAGATTATACATTTACAGCAGATGGTTGTGCAACAGATAGTTGTGCAAAGGTGCAACAGATTATGCATATGCAATGTCATGGATGTGCTTTGTATGGTGTCCAGTGATAGCAGATGTGTTAGTGCAGTGCAAAAGGACCTGCAAGCAGAGCCCTAATAACGGCATAACAACAGCCTGGCAACAGCCTAATGTGATGCCGGTCATTTTTTTGGCACGGAAACACCCTTCATGTTCTTCACATGTTGTCAGCTGTTTTTGTAGATGTGAAGGGGTCACATGACTGTGGTTAGATCTGCATGTGTGTTGCATGTCCTGATGAGGGCAGTGTTGAGCTGATGTGATGTCCTTCCTCTCAGGACTCATGCACTAACAGACGTTTGCTCTGTGTTTCTCTCTTTTGCATGTCCACCCCGACCGCGTCGTCATCTGAGCAGGTAAGACTCTCAATCTCAGGCTGTTGTTTAATGCATGCATATGATCCGAGTGTGATTGAATGTGTTTGTATGGCAGCAGTGTGATGTGCTGAACATGCTGCTGGGTGTTAAATGCTCTGGGATTTGTAGATACAGCACACAGATGTGCTAATATGCGCTTCATCAGTGGCTTTGGATCATTAGGGTTGTTTTTGAGAGCGTGCTTCGTTTGTCTTAACACCTGGGTTTTATGAGCTCTGACCGTCTGACAGCTGGTACGACTGGACGGGGATTTATTGACGTGTTTGTGTGGGTAGTAACAGCTTCAACTGTTGCTGTATTACAGGGTTTGAATGGCTGAGATTTCGGTTTCCATCAGATGTATAGAGATTATTGATAAAGGACCAACTTCTGCACACCCTACTTGTTTAAAAATTAAAAAAAGTTCATATTTTTCCATGGAAGAAAAAAGAGATATTCGTAAGAAAAGAGTCAATGTGACAAGATTTCAATTTTTGGGCAAACTGACGCTTTTAAGTCCACGTATGATATTAGTTCAGTCTTAATTGAGGTTTTATGTGATCATTTTTCCATTCTCTCGTTTGGATTTAATCATGCTGGTTTTGCTGCTGTATATTTAAGATCTCTATATTTAAACAGACTCGCCACAGTCAGAGAAAACCTAGAATTATGATGGCGTTTTCTAGGCCTGGTTAAGTCATGGAAACTTCTTTGGTGAATAGACATTTTTCATTTTTTTATAGGAAGTTTTCTGGTTTCTCTCAAATATTTCATCAGCTAGATATCGGTCTTCTCAAAAGCTTGTGTACTGTAAAACAAGCTTGCAAGCCATTTTGTGAGTGAATTGTTCTTTTGAGTCATTTCTTTTCAGTAAATCTGTTATTTTGAGTTGGTTCTTTTCAGTGAAGCTGAATGATTCATTAGCAAATTAGTTGGAATCCAAGTGGTTGTTAAAATCGTTATCTAGTAATTACAAATGAATATGTCACAGTGGGAATTCAGCACTCAGAGACGTATTTTTTCTTCAGTGAATCTGATTAATTCATTAATGCATCAGTGTGAATCAAAATGGTTGTTAAAAATCTTGATCCATTAATCAGAAAAGAACAGAAATATCACAATGGGAATGCATTGCTCAAGACGCTGGGTCTTTTTAGTGAATCTGTCAATTTTCAATCATTTCCATAATCGATTGTTGTTTAAATTAACGATCAATTAATCTTTAACCTTAACTACTGCAAAATGCGTCTATTGCAGTGGTATATAGTCACCGGCATGACAGGATGTGTAAATGCCACTCAAAACGCCAACTTCCTCCCCCGAATGAAAAGGGTTTTTAGTCTAAATAAAAGGCTAGTGTCAGGATGGTGAAATGAATGGATGTGATTGCAATTATTTGATAAAAGGAAGAGATCGCGCCGTAGTTACGCACGGATCATTATACTTTGTGTGCTGTTTCATATCCTGCCACGGAGACCGCTGAATGCGCCCTTTTTAAATGTTTTCATGGTGCTCGTTTTTTATTTTTAAAACATCATAGCAATGTTTGCAATTTACATTATTGGGATTTAAAATAAAATGATCCCAAACTCAAGTATGGCGCTTGGGGCTGTGACGTGCGTAGAGGTCTGCTACCCGAACCGAGCCCGCGGGTCCCGAAATACTTTCGGGGGTCGGGTCGGGTTCGGGTTATTGTTTAATGGATAGCTTCGGGCTCGGGTCGGGTTCGGGTTTGTAGTTAAACCAAAACTATATGCAGAGGCTACGCTGCTTTCATAGACGCAAGCACACACACATTATTGCACAGATATCAGAGATTGCGTGGCACGAAAACTTTTATTAGTAAAATAGCTTTGATAGGCTACTGACTCGCAACGTTATATTTCTCTCCAATGAGGGGAAAAATCTCTGTTTATGAAGTAACTTAGCCTCATTGCTTGAAATAGAGATGCGCAGAAGCAGGTTCACATGCACGCGCAACTTTCATCCCTCTCTCTCTGTCTCTCTGTGTCTCTCTCTCTCCTCTCTCTCTCTCTCTCTCTCTCTGTCTCTCTCTCTCTCTCTCTCTGTCTCTCTCTCTCTCTCTCTCTCTCTCTCTCTCTCTCTCTCTCTCTGTGTCTCTCTCTCTCTCTGTCTCTCTTTCGCTCTCTCTCTCGCTAATTCAAATAAATCATTAATTAATTCAAATAAATACGATCTTACTGCACTACATCTCCGTGTCTGATTTGCTAACGAATGCTAACAAACCTTAACTGACAAAAATGACCATAATTTGCACGGTGGAAGAATTATCATCTTGTCCATACAACCATTCATAAACTCGGCAGAATGTATGCGACCGCTGCACCTGATGTTCACAAACTTTCATCACTGGTAAGTGTTTTTTATTTTCCCTTGTGAAATGGCCGAGCCTTGATGAATCTGTTTCTTTGTGTATTTGTTTACTAAACGTTGCATGCAATCTTGAAATGCAGCCTTTTTTTATTGGCTATTCGTTGTGTGTGTGTGGGGGGGGTTATTTCTGGTTCGGGCTCTAACTTTAACTGTGTGGGTCGGGTCGCGTCAGACGATCTCGGGTACGGGCCGGGTTCGGGCTTCAGCCCGTGCAGACCTCTAGACGAGCGGTAAGTGATCCGCTTCCAGAACCACCGGCATTGCTACAGCAAAACACACTGTTACCCATTTGAAACATTTTAATGTGAGTATGATGACACAAGTGTGGTACAAAGCTTTGTTAATAAGATAAATAATTGGTTAGCAGGCAAATGTTACATCGCGACCATGCTTTTTGATTCATGCCGAGCGCATACATTTAAATCAAGCCAGATGCGGCTTTGTGTTCTGTTTTTCCGAATGGTCACGAATTTAATATTATTTATTGTTTATTTTCCCAAATCCTCACTCTCTCTCGCCCTCTAGATTCGCAGGTTTATTTTATTGTTGTTCACTTTTAATCACTGTTTTCGCGTCTCTTACTGTGGTAAACGTGTGGGGGAAATGAAAGATTTCGTGGCCATGAATTAAGAATTCGTTACTATGACTTAAATTATTCCCGCATTTAAGTTAAATCATGGGTTTTCTAGGGAACAAATTAATGAAACATGGACAGCTGCCACAAATTAATATGTCGTAGGAACGAATTAACAAGTTGTAGGAAAGAATAGCCTATATCTGTCCTGCTCGCGTCAGCAGCACTGTGTCCCGATATGCAACAATTATCTAGGGAAATTATAATTGAACATGACTTACTACTACATTTCAATACAAAATAACTTTGTACTGTATCTGTTTTAATGTACTTTTAAAGTTTGGATCATATTAAAAGCGTAGTTTGTACATTAGTAAATTATTTTCTTGTAAGATCCAGCCCCTTCACGTCACTCACAGCCGTTTGCACGTGTTTTGCGCATGAGCCGCACGCACCCCAAAATGAAACCGCTTAATCGACCATCGATAGCTTTTAGCGATTATATCTCTTATCGACAATTAATCGATCGTCGATTAATCGTCGACATCCCTAATCTGAATGATTCATTGCCGAATCAGTGTGAATCAAAATATTTGTTAGCTATTCTTATCCTACGATCACAAATGAATAGAAAAGTCACTGTGTATATTCATCACTCAAAAAGAGCGGGAAATGTCCTGTGTTATGATTGGCTAATCTACTAGTGTCTTTCACAATGTAGTTTGTCAGTTTTGTGTTGTGAATGCTGGAGTACATCTATCTAATCGATGACTTATTCAAAGGGGGCAAGAAAAATCTTCTTTTTTTTCTAGTATAAATCATAATATCTCATAACTAATAACCCTGTGTTGGTAATGTCAGCATGTCTCAGATTAGTTATCCGGAGGTCGTGACCTCATGTAGGTTCCCTAGTTCCCTAGTCACGGGTGAAGTGAGGTGAATCAGTGCTGTGCTGATGGAGAGCGTCCCTCCTCGCAGGCCGTTTGTTGTGTATTATCGTCTGCAGGGAGCAGATAGATGCTGCTTGTGTGTGTGTGTGTGTGTGTGTGTGTGTGTGTGTGTGTGTGTGTGTGTGTGATTGACTGAACGCCACCGGAGAATCTGTCTGGAGTTCAAACAGGAGTTTAAGGCATGAAAGAGATTCAGATGTGTAGAAATATTACAATATTCGGTTTTATTACTGTAGTGTGTGTGGGCTGTCTGGACTCCTGTTACACTCCACCTCATGTGTGTGTGTGAGGTGAATGGTAACCATGACGATAAGGCAGCTGCAGATTCATATGGTGACGTTTGTTGATGTTTGTGATGTCAATAGAGAGAACTTTTGTGAAATAGCAGTGGCTGATAATTTTGTAAAATAGCAGTTTGTTATTTATGTTTATTTTTTAAGTACCGCTATGTGGATTACCGTAATTATGAGATGACAGCTCTGAAATTTTACTGTGATCGCTTCAATTTCTCGGAGTCAGAAATGAGTTTGTTTCTATGGCAACACATAATGGCAAAATGGCTTTGTTGTTGTTGATCGGCAAAATACTATATTGCTGTATCGAATTGAAATTGTGTGTTTTCAGAAAAATATTATAATAATAAAAAATGTAAATAACAATTATAAAAATATATATTTAATGTGTGTAAAATATATAATAACCTAAGCAATCTATTTTCTATTCATATGTAATGATTATAAATATATATATATTTAAGTTATTAAAATGATAGAAAATGAAGAAAATCAACAACTTTCTATGAATTTCTAACATATATAATACATTTAATATATTTATTTATAAAAACATCTGTAAAAATGTTACATTTCTAAAAGTAATTAAATAATTAAAACATATATCATGTATTATATATTATGTAATTTAAAAAAAACATATATTTTTAAGAATTGTAATATCTTTTATGTACATTTGGGGGTTAATTGAGGTCCTTTGTACAGTAGATGAGGAAGATGACTTAATGCTTGCATTTTGAAATATTTTATTAGTAGTATTTGATACTCTTGTTTTTTTGTGAGTTTGTAATGCTGTGAAACCTCATTGTTTTAATAAAAGTGTATTTTAAATAAAAAAAAAAATCTCTCTCTTTCTCTTCTCTCTTTCTCTCTCTCTCTCTCTCTCTTCTCTCTCTCTCTCTCTCTCTCTCTCTTTATATATAAATTAAAGAGACTAATTTTTAGCTTTCCATTTCAGCCAAAAACCATTTCTTTTAACTTTCTCATAAGCACCCTGCTAAACAAGTATCTGCGGTCTCACGCCATATGGACTAACAAGGTAAACAACGATAGCAAAATAATCACCATCCTTCAACAAACCGATCATCTCTCTCTCACGTGTTAATGGATTGGATTCTACAGGCCTGAGGAGTTTGCAGCTCATTGAGCAGCAGATAGGAAGCGCTGCTGTCGTCTCGTCATCCGCAGAAACATCTCCAGCGCTCAGAAGTTCACGGTTAGCATCTGAATATGTGCATGTGAAGAATTCAGCGTCTCGTCTGGGTTTGGAGAGCTCTTCTCGATTGTACCCATGATCCTCGCTCTCGTTCCGTTCCGTCGTCTGTGCCGGTTGTGTCATCAATCTGTGACCCAGTTTCAGAGAGTTCAGCTTTAGCTCGCAGGCTCCATACTGAGCCCAGGGCCAGTGCTGTGGGACCAGCAGAACTGGAGCAGGGCAGGTCAGACCCGCCAGCGCAAACACACACATGCAAATACACACACTGATTTAAATAACGAACCCATGTGCTCATATCAGGGTGTGACAGTGGCTTGTGAAAGCTCAATCATGACAGTTGTCGATCTGAGACGTCTTAAGTCAGTAATCACTGCAACACCTGTACATATACACACAAACAGGGTTCAAAACACAGAATATAAATCAAATTCGGCTTTAGTGAGTAAAATAGCTGTCTGGTAACTTTATAAAAAATGGCTTTTTGAAGTTTTTGTAAGTAAAATAAAGATTATTGGAATACATTTTACGAGAAAATACTACTTGAGTTTTTATACTTATAATCCCATGTTTAATTAAATATCTTGCCATTTCCTTGTAATTATTTGTGAAAATGTAAACAATAAAAAAATATTTAAGTGAGAATTCTTTACATTAGTCCACCAAAATGAAAATATCAAGACAACATTTTAATTTTTTATGTTCTAAATTTTTATTTTAATATATGTTGCTATTATATATGTAAAAATAATTGATCTGTAGTCTTTATTTTTCACATAATATATTTTCATGGCCAGTAAGTGGTAATGTGCTACCCTTAACTTGCACCTGGCAAATAAAAAAGTGAATGCATAATATTTGTATATATTTTTTCTTGCCTCATTACTATTATTAATTTAACTGTTTTAAATTTTTGTAAATAACAATGAAATAAGACCAAATTAGATTTTTTTTTTTGACACAATCCAGTCTTATTTTATTTTATTTTTAATCTGGAAAAATTGTTTAACTAAAACAATTAATTTATTTGTTTATTTATTGAAGAGACATTTTCATGATCAATAAGAATCATTTATTGTTGAAAAATGTTTACCTGCTGCTTGGCAAATACAAATGTATACTTGGATGGGTCAAATGCAGAGAACAAAATTTCACTGTTGGTTATAATCTGTATAATTATGTATGTAAAAAATAAAAAAAAATTCAAAACCAATTGTTTTTTTTTTTTACATAACCGATTATGGTAAAATGCTTAAATATCGGGAAAAATATCAGTCAACCGATATATCGGTCGATCTCTAATTTAGACCCTCCGTGTATGATGTTATGGTGCATGTCTATGAAACACTGGTTCCTGGTGTAATCGTATCTAGTGTTCTGAGCATGCTCAGTTCGAGCCCAGCGCTGGAGAGAGAGAGAGAGAGAGAGAGAGAGAGATCAGCCGCTGCAGCAGCTGTGTGAAAGCAGCATCTCTCTCTCTCTCTCTGCTGTCACTGCTTGTGAAGAGACGTCAGGGAACAGAACTGTTGGCGGTTTGTCATGGATGAGAGCCAGTGAAGGCAGTTTAGACATACACACTCTGTCTCTCTCTCTCTCTCCCTCACACACACGAGTGTGTTGTGTAAGTCGCACGATCTCTGCTGGATTTATCATGGAGCGCTCACCTGCGGTAAGTGTGTATGTATAAATGTCTTCACCTGTGTCTCATCATAATCAATTTCACAATCATGCGGTTTTTTTAGAGGGGTGTTTAATGTTGTTTGCATCATATTTTGCATGCTATATTTTGACTTGTATGGAGAAAAGCTTTGTGTGTTTCTGCCTGGCTGAGCTTTTGGAAAGAGGATAATGATGTTTGGTCTCTGTCGATATAAAATATCTCTCTGTGTCTCTCTATATCCATAACTGAGACTCAGAGGAGGGCAAAAGCACTGACGTCCTTTCATGACCGATGGATTGATGTAGAACTTTCACAGGCTTATGGATTACCAGGATAGACGCATGCAAAGGAGATTTTTTTTATTCAAAAGTTCTGTCATCCCTTTTTAAGAAGCGCTCTTGAAATTCCACACGGCTCATGCAGAAAGATCCATCGACCCTGGAATGAGGATACTGAGGCGCTGAGTAGCATAGAATATGATACCGAGGTGTTCTGAGTAGCATACTTGCATGGCACCATACTAAATTCACCAGTAGGTTGTATGCATACTGTACACGGTATGCAAATTATGCAAATCATTTCAGGTACCCAGCATTGCTGTAGATGTGACGGTCCATGTTCTTGGAAACAATACCACCTGCTATTTTCAGCTTCTTCTTTTTTTCTTCTTAGATTAATTTCATTTCACGGGCTGCCAAAAGTTATAAAAATGATTATTCATTTCAATTATGAATTTGGATTAATAAATCGCAACATTATTTTGTTGTTATTATCATTAAATAATAATAATAATAATAATAATTACTATTTAATTAAACATTTAATATTTAATAATACAAAAAAAATCCATTCCTTTTTTATTGGGCTGCCAAAATTATGGATTTTTCTTATTTGAAATGTATCATTTAAATGAATAAATCTGTAATCTGTAATTTATTTAGAATTACAGTTATAAAATGTATTATTATTATTATTATTATTATTGTTTCATAAAATGCTAAATAACAATCTTTTTTTTCAGTGGACTGCCAAAAAGATATATATAAAAAATATTGATTTAAATAAAAAATCTGTATTTATTATAATTATTATTATTCCAATGATTATATATATTATATATTTTACCATTGGGTTAATAATAGTTTTTTTTAATCTTTAAAAAAAAATAAGTTAAGGAATCAATTTACATTTTATATTATTATTATTATTATTATTATTAGAAAGTGTTAAACATTTCATTTTTCATTGGACTACTAAAATTTTGTAAATTATTCATTTAAATGAATAAATGAGTAATCTTATATTAAAATTATATTATATTATAAAACAATTGAAATCCTATTTTACAGCCACGTTTCATACTACTGTCCAATACGTTTATTGATTGAGCATTTATTGCATGTCACATTCCATTCAAATGTATAGTTTATTCTGTGCAGTGTGTGATTATCTAGTATTCTATTGCATATGTAGCATGCTGACATTCCGTTGTGCATTTGATTGTGATCATTCCCCAGCATGCATCAGTCTTCGGTGAGTCTGTAAAGCCCTTCAGGGTCCTTGATTCTTGACTGTATAGAGAGCCATTATGCAGTGACTCACAGTAAGACTTCAGCATGAGTAACAAGCACGCACACTAAAACACCAATGCATGTGAAAAGCGCCGGAGTGCATGACTGCATCCGCACACAAACATGTAAACACGCACTTAAAGTCACAGAGACGTGAGGTTTGCAGTTCAGCGTTATATAACATCAGAAACCAGTCCAATGCTCCATCTTCCTCTCTTCTCCCAGAGGACCGCTCTATCTCACCCATCCCATCTAGAAGATATTCAGTGCATGGTACGTAGCCGGAGGGATCTTTAGGTTCCCTAAGTCTGACTAATTATAACATCTAGCAACCCGGCGCACAAAGCAAAATATCACCTATCGAGGAGGAAATAACAAGCTGTGTTTTAGTCAGCGGCACACTGTAAATTGCAGCCCACTGCTTTGTAAAGTGATTAACGTGTGCCGCTGTCCGTCTGCTTTGTGCAGCGGCTAATGAGACGTCTTGTCAGATCTGCGCAGGAGACGCTGAGCTCATTCGGTCTCTCTGGAGGCTCACGCTAAACTGCTGTTTGCTCTGGAGTTAGAAAGGTTCGATGAAATCAGGCCAGATGTATAAGGCCTGTTATTCCTGCACGCTCTGATTGTGTGGTGAGGAATAATGACGCCTGCATTGAGTTGGGGGCTGAAGGCTTGGCAGAGTGGAGTCAGCACTGCGTGAACCCGGGGTTTTGTCCATTTATCTGATACTTAGAATATGCAAAACCAAGTAGAAGAGGAGATTGTTCCAGAGGGATAATGATGCCTGTCCCAAACCCCAAACCGTGGGTTGTAAAAATGGTGGAGTGAACCAAGGTTATTACAGTTTTCCACTTGTAATTTTCATTTTCTTTTCTTTTTGGTTAGTATGTATGTACTCTATATTTCCAAAAGTATTGGGTCACCCCTTCTAATGAAAGGTTTGACTACTTTAGTAATTTCCATGAGTACAAATCTTAATGTTTAAGCATATAATGATATTCTAGGGAATTGTGTGCTTCTAATTGTATAGCAACAGTTTGGACAGGACTCGTTTCTATTCTAACATGACGTGTCTCTGTGTATAAGACAAGGATCAAAGAGAAATGATGATTCAGTCAGTGTGGAAGAACTTGACTGGTCTGCAGAAAGCAGCTGAACACCTCTGGTGTGACTTTAAATGAGACACAAACTCATCACCAAACACCAATGACTTGTACATTCATTATATGGACAAAAGTACTGGCACCCCTTCTTTAGAAGAGAAAAAGGCACTTCCAAACTGTGGCAACAAAGATGGAAACATAATTCATGTACTTAAAAATTGTATTTCCACCAGTTGCAACAGTTTTTAAGTGTATAAAATGACTGTACTCATATGTCATTGGTGTTTGGTCATGAATTGTTGGCTATTTATTTTTTATCTTTAAGTACGTATTATTTTTAGAATTACTATTTTATCTTCACTTTTATAAAAAAAAAAATTCAGTGAACATTTAAAACTGACACACTTTCTCTCTTTTTTTTTATTGCAGTTATGAATTCATTTTTGACAGGGCGTACATCTTTGTTTATTTATTTATTTATTGTTAAATTACTTATTCTTAATACTCTTATTTTATTTCAGTTTTATTAAAAAAAATATTGTGTAAACCATGAACATTTGGCTTGACAAACTTATCTTTATCTTGTTACAAATACTCTTCTTGCAGTTAAATTAATATCTTTGAATTTCAGTTGATTTTAATTCTACTTCCTGCTTGCTGTAACAACTGAATTGGAAATTCAAAGAAAATTTAAATTCAAAGAAATTGATTTGGAATTTAGAAAGTATTCTTAATTCAATTGATATTTTTAGTTTAGTTCTCTTGAGTTTTTAGAGTAGTTGTATTTGCTTTTTAAAGTTTTTATTTATATCTATAATGTCCAAGAGTTCCAAAGTTATTGCAGTGTTATTATCTAAAAAATGTTAACCGTGTTAAACTTCTCAGCATAGTTAAGCACTATTTTTATCAACTACAGGTTTGTTTTATGATATACCACGTCAAAAATGAAAACACAAATGGTTAGTTTTCTTCTCCGACTCTTGAGGAGTTGCTTTAGACGTTAAGTAAGTAATAAAGTAAGTCACTCTTGGATTGTAAGTTGAGGAGCTGCTTGTGTGGGGGAATAATGATGTTACCACAAATGATGGGTAGCAATATGGTGTGGAGAACAAAGCCTTATGAGCCAAATATTTTCTCAACCCAAATTCAGATCTGAGCAGTGTTTTCTCTGCTGTCGGACACGATTTGTCCAAGCTGCAGCAATCGCGTATTCACTCTTGCAAAAATGTCACGCGTGAAGCGCAACGTCTCTGAGAGCTGAATACATGTCAGATGAGAACCACACTCTTCCACTGCAGCACTCGCGATTACATCTATCTATCTATCTATCTATCTATCTATCTATCTATCTATCTATCTATCTATCTATCTATCTATCTATCTATCTATCTATCTATCTATCTATCTATCTATCATCTCTAATCAAGTCATCACTTTAAATTCAGCAGTTGAATTGAAGTTTAAAAACAGCCCTGGTCTCATCATGCAAATGCGACTGAAAGTGTTTTCATGAATTTGAACTCCCAGGTGCTTCTCTTTTAAGCATGCATGTCTTTAAACGGTCTTTAAATATCCTGAAACATCCACCGGCCTCACTGCCATGATCCGGTGGGACGCCAGACTTGGCGTAACGTGGGCATTTCAAAGCTCGCTTCCCTGTCTTTCATTTCTCAGCTTACTGCGTTCATATTCTTCACCCTGTCAGAGGGTTTTAGCGCATTAAGGGGGGTATGTAGCCATTCGCACCCCTGTCAGGCCATCTGAAAGCCTCGGTGGGACACAGAGTGAGGGAGGAGCCAGGCAAGGTGAGCACTGCGCTTGCATCGCAATCCTCTGCTGAATTCTTGCTTTGTTTTTTTCCTCTTATCAGCGATAAAAGCGCACAGACGAAACTCATGCGGAGTTCAGATATTTCCCCAGAGCCTGAGGGAGAAAAGCGCTTCCCTCGCCAACAACAAAGGCATTGAACAGCAGCGTCTTTACAGAAACATCGTTTAAAATCATGCCCGTTAATTGAGCCGTTGAGGGAGATGTTGCTTGTCTGGAAGGATTTGCATAAGTAAAGGGAAACGTTCGACACTGGGTCTTTTTGATTTCGGGTTCTGCCGGCACATGGGTCTCAGTCGCCTCCCACAATAACACACTCATCCATCAAGACATAATTGCTAATATTGGCCGACCAAGTTATTAATATCATGGTGCTGTGGATCATTTTTTGCAGCCGTGAGGATATTACAATGCCAAGCCTCATGAAATGCACCCTGATACAAATCTAGATGGCCTTTATATCATCGCTTATTGCGATAAACCACTTTTATGGTCTGGTGGTGCAAGATACATTGAGGGAGAAAACGGTTGCATCACATTTAATTTCTTCATCCATAAATGCTACATCACCACTTAAAAGCAGGCCGACATCGAGATACGTGTTTCTTTTCGCAGCATCTCGGCTCTTGAGACAGTAATTGGTGTCATGCTGACTGATTCGGTAATGCGACGGGATCAATGTGATGCATCAATAATTCACATTTCCTTTAAAGCCGTGATTGATGCACGCTTGACAAACAGCATGCATTGGTTTTGCTCCCTTTTACGCTGTTGGGTATCAGTGTCACTCGGTGCACATTGCACATCACAGGTACTCGGATATGTCGGGATCCGTTCCGAAGGCCTGATCTAAGTCTTGTTCCCACTTTGCGAGGCTGTTCCATTTCGGTTCCTTTCATCTTGCATCTAGAAGAGGCATCTTATCAGCGGCTCTGGCGAGGCTCCCTTCACCAATCTGTCTCTCTAATCTCTCCGGCCTCGGTCGTATCAACTCTCTCCTCTGTGGATTTTCCTGCCCTTCTTTTCCCAAATTACTAGGAAAGCACAAACAGAAGCTGTGGATTTCCCCATGTTTAATTAATGTTGAAAAACACGTCTTAATCCTGATCTTTCGGAGTGGCCAGTGATTCCTTCAGACTTGATTTTCTATTCCGGATGTGTCTGTAGCATAAGTGCCTGCACTTTAGCAGGGATTTTCTTGTGGCGATGGATAGACGTAGTTTATTGGTTCCTGAGGGTGAATTGTGGTGCGAAGACAGACGCCGTATTAAATGTAAATTTCTTATAAAACGCCACCATACATCCACAGTGCAATAAAATGAACCATAGAGTGAGGAATAAAAGTCTAATATGCAGTAATGCAATATCCTAATATGATTCACACAAGTAGGACACGATCTTGGACGAGCGTCCTTGCTAGTCATTTATCTACTTCAGCCTCAGGTTTTTACATTTAAATGCAATATAAACTGACACTCACAAAATAATATAAATATGTATTAGAGATATTCCGATACCATTTTTCCCTTCCCGGTACCGATTCCGATACCTAGGCTCAGGGTATCAGCGATACCGAGTACTGATCCGATACCTGAGTGTGTATCTGGTTATACAGCTTTATGTACAACTAGCCCTGTATGAATTGATACAATTATTTTATGGTGTGCTTAACCCTATCTATTTATTTTGGTTACTCGCCAGTCTCTCTCTCTCTCTCTCTCTCTCTCTCTCTCTCTCTCTCTCTCTCTCTCTCTCTCTCTCTCTCTCTCTCTCTCTCTCTCTCTCTCTCTCTCTCTCTCTCTCTCTCTCTCTCTCTCTCTCTCTCTCTCTCTCTCTCTCTCTCTCTCTACTCTACTCTACCTCTCTACCTCTACGTTGCCAAAAGTATTGGGTCACCCCATTCTAATGAAAGGTTTGACTACTTTAGTAATTTCCATGAGTACAAATCTTAATATTTAAGCATATAATGATATTCTAGGGAATTGTGTGCTTCTAATTTTATAGCAACAGTTTGGACCGAACTCTTTTCTATTCTAACATGACAGTGTCTCTGTGTATAAGACAAGGATCAAAGAGAAATGATGATTCCGTCAGTGTGGAAGAACTTGACTGGTCTGCAGAAAGCAGCTGAACACCTCTGGTGTGACTTTAAATGCAGACCTCGAGCCAAAAACTCATCATCAAACACCAATGACTTGTACATTCATTATATGGACAAAAGTACTGGCACCCCTTCTTTAGAAGAGAAAAAGGCACTTCCAAACTGTGGCAACAAAGATGGAAACATAATTCATGTACTTACAAATTGTATTTCCACCTCAGTTGCAACAGTTTTTAAGTGTATAAAATGACTGTACTCATATGTACCCATATGTCATTGGTGTTTGGTCATGAATTTGTGGCTCAAGGTCTGCAGATACTGTATACATATTAGTTAATTCACATGTTCAGAAGAATTGATTCATTCAAACAAAACAAATGACAGTTTTTATGAGTGAGTCCTCACTCATTCAATCTGTTCATAAGAACTGATTTATTTGTGACTGGAATTGTCTTTAAGAATGAGTCATTTGAATTAATTCAAAAACACTGAATCATTGACTCAGTTGTTTGCTCAAAACATTAAGTCATTCATTAAAACAAGTGACTGTTTACAAGATTGAACAAATCAGTTCAGTAAATTATTCAAACTGCTAATTCATTCGGGACCAAAACAAGTGACTGAGTGAGTCATTGAATTATTCATACAGCTGACTCGTTCAAAAACATTAATTGAGGAACAAATAAATTCAGCTGCATACCTTGGATGTGTGTATTGAAAATCATCACACCAAATATTTAGCTTGTCCAATTAGAATTTATTTAGCTTGCAAGCATTCATTCACCAAATCCCATCTGCATTTTTCCATTCAATCTGTAAAGCAGAAAATCCACACGGTCAACCCTCCGTGACTGGATCCAGCAGAGCTGTGGCCAATCAGCTTACGATTACACACATCAGACCCTTGAGCAAGAAAACAGAGGCTGTTTCAGATGGTCGGATGGTGTACAGAGTCTCGCTCTAGGGTTTTGTCCTAATGGACGTGTCATGTTAACGGTATATGACCCTGCTAGCAGCCAGCGAATGACTTGCATAATAATACTTTTTGATACAGTGGCAGATCTTGACAAGGCCGTTGCTTGTGTATGACAGCCTTGTGTAGCGGTGCACAATGGACCTTTTTTGTGCCGTGCAGCACAATGTCACACTCGGAGTGCAGCACATGGCAGTCAGCAGCACACAATTATACTGCACAGATGAGCTCTCACTCTCCATCACGCTGAGCGGCCTCATTCTTTCAGCATGCCTATCCTCTCCAGACCCTGCGAGCGAGCTCTTTTCATCGCTGGGAGTCAGTGTTCATGAGCTACTGCTGCAGTAATAGAGGAAGACCTGTCAATATACAATCTAACACATGCCTTTTCTGCCCTGGATCCTCTGTGTCAGCGAACGGACACACACAGATCCACTAATGTGCCCCAGATATTCAAAATGAGAAGACACAACCGGCTCAATAGAGGTTTATATATATATATATATATATATATCTGTACATTGTATATATATATATATATATATATATATATATATATCTGTCTGTCTGATCATAATATATATCATAATTTTATATTATGTCTGTCATGTTATATATTTTATAAAATCATATCAACATGCAATAACTTCCAAAATGTGACTGTATACACTATTTTGCACATTTATATGATTTTATAAATAAATATAATTGACTCATTTTACTTTTTGATAAAAAATCAGCCCAGATGTTATTTACATCCAGTTTTGGCAATTATTGTTGTATATTTAATACAATAATGATAAAATGATTACAACAACAACAACAATAGTAATAATAATAATTATTGTTATTATTACATAATTACACATACAAAAAAAACTGTAGTGTATTTATTATGCAGTAGGTTTTGGACTTTTTGATTTTTCTGTTTGCCGAAAGGTTGATGATTCTGTGATTATTCAGTGTTTAACTGCTGATTTTCAGTTTATCTTAAAGATATTGCTAGAAACATTATGATTTGCATTGCTGTGCTTCATTTCTGTATTTATCTTTCTAGTTGTAGGGTGACATTGAAATGTACATTAAACTAGTGTGAGATAAGATGCTGTTACTGGATGCTCTCTTGCCTTTAAGGTGTTGTTTTTACTGGGAACATCTATGATTAATGCATTGATTGATTCTTAAAAACAGACTCTCGAATGAGGATGAACATTAAGCACTGCTTGAAAACAGCTGCTGTTTAGTCAATCATTAACACCAGTTTAGTAGTGCTTGGCTGTGTGTTGAGTGTTTAGTAGAAGAATATAGTATTTTTCTTCACATATGACTTAATATGCATGCTTAGGATGGGTGAATTATGGATAATATGTCTCAAGATGGTACCAAAGTTAAGTCTGTCCAAAATAAACGGCGCACAGCAGGCGATGCTCTAATGTAAAGTTGGTGTGCAAACCCTCGAGTTATTTTAACAGCTAAAGTTAGTGAATTTCTGTTCTGGCTGTAAAAGACTATCATAATGGATGTGGCCACTCATGCTGAAACTGTTTGTGAAACCTTTTGTGTTTCCAGACTAATATGTATGATTGCAGCCTGCTACTTACAGACGTCTGAGAGGAAATGACATATTTGGGCAGCGCTAACTCATTATTTAAATATTCGTCTGCTCACAACATGCAAATGAAGTCCATTAGTGAGCGATTGAACAGACGCTGATTGTCACCCTCAACTCGAACAACGGTCGTCAGGTTTTAATTATGAAGTGTGAATGTGGTCTAAAGGCGAAGTTGACAAAATGGTTACATGGTGCATTACATGTCCTGTGCTAACTGATCATTATTTTGCTCCTGGAGCAATTTTGAATCCGTTTCTGTGAGATATGGGCTGTTTTGCGAACTACTTTTACATTTCTCCTCGTCGCAGGTCTCCGTGGATGTAGTGATGGGTTAATCAAGTCTTTCTCGAATAAAAAACACACCTTTGACAGGCCTTGCTGAAATTCGAGTAACATTCTGGCACTTTTGCCTCATGAATCATTTGTCGGCACTGCGGGGCTTCAGTATGTGAATACAGTGGTCGTGAATGTGACAAAATACAATTTTAGTTACCTTTTATGACCGTGATAGACACACGTGTGTCCTGCACACTAACACCATGCTAGATGCGATATCTGATTTGTGAACAAATTACTCACATGAACATATTCTTTTTAATGAATCAGTCGAGAAGATTTACCAGTCAACCTTAGAGGGATAGTTCATCCCAAAATGAAAATGTGATGTTTATCTGCTTACCCCAAGGGCATCCAAGATGTAGCTGACTTTGTTTCTTCAGTAGAACACAAACGAAGATGTTTAACTCAAACTGTTGCAGTCTGCCAGTCATATAATGGCAGTCAATGGGACTCACGTCTTTGAGAGAGGAAAAAAAACATACACAGACAAAACCAAATTAAACCCTGCGGCTTGTGACGATACATTGAGGTCTAAAGACACAAAACGATCGGTCTGTGCAAGAAACTGAACAGTACTTTTTCTTTACTTTTTTTCCCCTCTGATCCGCCACACGGTCCAACTGTCCTGAGCTCGTTCTCACAACAGCTGTCGTGTGACGCATCATCTTCTTGCTTTACGGTGTATCACAGACTTACAGGTGCGTTACTGTCACCTATCTCTCAAATGGACCATTGAGACTCCTAATTGAGTTTGTAGATAGTGTCAATGGTCTATTTGAGAGATAGGTGACAGTAATGCACTTATAAGTCTGTGATCCACCTTAAAGCAAGAAGAAGATGACACGTAACATGCCGGCTCTTGTGTGAACGGGCTCAGGACAGTTGGACCGTGCGGTGGATTAGAGAATGCTTTAAGCTCGCTTGTGAGTGAGTGGTCTGAATCAGACTCTGTTTGTGAGTTTACAACAGACTTCACTTTTAAAATGTCTTCACTTTTCTTAGGCTGTTTAGTAGTTGCCAAATGCATCTATGTAGTATCTGGTATAGTGCCAAAGCCGCTGTGTTTTTTTGAGTCGAGGGAAAGAGTTTCTCATCTGTGGATTAGGGACTGACTGGAAATCTTTAACTGCGTAAGAAAATCCACATGTTGTGCGCGAGGCTCATCCGTAAAGCTAGCAAGCGCGTTTGTGATTAAGTCCCTGCGTCGCGGGGGAACGCAGAGGCTACGTGTGCAGCTTTAAAACCCATGAATGATTGAAGTGTTAGAAAGACGCCAGGTTATATTCACATCAACCTGTCTGGAGCCACTTTAGTAATCTGGGAATATGCTCGCTCAAAGAAACCATTCCCAGCGGTCAAACAGAGACATCATGTAGCACAGGTATGTGTTGAATCATACATTGTACGTGTACATTAGCAGACAGATATTCTGAGAATCCAGCTCTGGTGAAACACACCGAACATGACCCGACTACAGAGTCTGAATCACAGCACTTTGTCCCGGAGAGATGAGTGCTGGCGTGGGCGTAGAGGAGCGAGCGGAGGGAAGGAGACGCCGCTCATCCACCCACAGACAGACCTGCTGCTCACCACAGGCTGCAGAGCAGAGCAGCAGGAGGCGGAGGTTCACTGTGATTGGCTGCACGCAGGAAAGTGAGCCTGTGCGCTTCATAGGAAGAGAGCAGGATTGCTGCGTGCACACAGTGTTGCAGAGGTACAAGCATTTAACACCTTTGCAACTAAACCGGTTATAAAGAGTAAAAAAAAAAAAAAAAGATTTGCGCTTAATTCTTATTGGACGAGCCACGTTTTTGGTTGTTGAGAAATCAACGATATTCTGCCCAATTCTATACTACTGCTATACTATTACTTCTACTTTATTTGTATTGTTTTCTTATAGAGTAAGAATATTAGGGTTAGTTTGTTTTATTTTACATTTTTCTTACAGAATGTATTATGTAGAAATAATAATAATACATTTATTAAATTGGCATTCATAAACTATTAAATAATAAAAAAGTAAAAAATAGATATAATAATTATATATTTTTTTTTACCATTTTAGTTTTATTGTATCGTTATTGAGTTTATGTAAAGTTACATTATTATTATTATCATTGTTGTTGTTGTTGTTTATGGCATAAGAACATTTACAATTATTTGAGATAAACAAATGAAAAAAATTATGATAGTAAAAGGAATCTAAATAATAAATATAACTAATAATAATACATTTTTAATATGAATATTAAATATTTAAACCTTCTAATGGCGTTAAAGATTTCCAGTCAGTGATGATGATGAAGTTGATTTTGATGATGATGATGATGATTATTATTATTATTATTAATAATAGTAATAATACATTTTTATAATTATACATGCATTGAATACTCTACTTTTATTCATAAATATATTTGTAGGATTTATTCCATGTTCTGAATCTAATTTCGTATTGGATGAGCATGGACCTCAAGTTGTAATAAAATGCAGATCAATGTGTACATGTGAGTGCACATTATATATTAATATGCCAATTTGATTAAAAAAAGCCATAATTAATGCATCCATGCCTAAGAATGTCCTCGTATTGCCATGTGGTAAAAGGACTGTCCTGTACAGCCGCTTGTGGCTTACTGCTTTAGCACACAGTGTTGTGGAAGTCGTACGCAGAGTAGGAAAATGTAATAGTTCAGCACACATGACGTTTGAAGGTTTGCTGGTTTCAGAACGAACTCTAAAGCATCTGCCAAACCACTGTCTCCAGCAAAGACGATGTCTCGACGACTTTCACCAAACTCTGTGCAGAAGGGGGGAAATAACATGGTTTATGAGAGCGTGGCATGTTATTTTATAGCCATCCATTTCTTCAGAATTTCCAACATAAACTGACAGGATTGTAAGTATAAAATATTGCATTTCAGTGGCACAAGTTTTTGTATTAGCAAAGTTTGTAGGAAGCCAAACTGAATTTGAGCATCAGCACTGACCCTTCACCCTCGACACTATTGTGTTGTTGTAACAGAGGCCTGAGGGCCCGTGGTGCTCCGTTAATCAGGTTTGAGCTCATATCGGTCCAGTCGTTTTTCCAAAGAGCTGCACTGTTGTTTCATGAGATCTGCTTTTGGAAACTGTCCAATGGATCGTTGCTGGTTTGAAGAGCAGAATGAAATATTAATGTGCAGTTTATTTTGGCCCAATCAAACAATGTGAATGTTGTTGTTATTGCCCAGTATTGTTTTGAGACCGAATGCATGGAAAAGAGAGCCAATAAATTATTTAATGAAATGGAGACTGTGAGCTTTAGGATACTTCGCCTTTCTTCACTGCTGTAAAATGAACGATTGATGTTAACAAACTGCTGAGCTTCCCCAGTTCATCTGGAGACTGAAGTTTAAATTAGTTATAGTAACGGCTTGTTTTTTCCGCTACACACTCTCTGACATCTACAGCAAACAAAAAAAGTCTGAAATGGTATTTTCTTGTTAAGCATACTCCAGTAATCCTTTTATTTACAACTTCAAAAAGTTTGGTTTCTCTTACAAGATACTACGGGTTGCACAGACTAGTCAACTAGTCGACTTCAGTGCTCTGTCATGACGCTTTAAACTTGAAGTCGATTAGTTGTTGGTCCTATAGGGGGTGCAATAGGATAATAAATCGACATTTATGCTCCGTTTCCAAACAGTTAAAATTACAAACTAATTCTAATACTCTGAATGCACTCCACAAGACGTGTGATTATATTACTGCATGCTGGAAATTGAACGGCAGAATGCCGGTTTTAAACACTTATTGTGCAGGTAAGTTAATCACGTTCTAATCTAATGCGCTGCTGCTCTGTAACGCGCACACATGGGCTAAAGACAGTAGCGCGTACAATACATCACGCGCAGATCGCACACACATAGCTACAGACAGTAGCGCGTACAATACATCACGCGCAGATCGCACACACATAGCTACAGACAGTAGCGCGTACAATACATCACGCGCAGATCGCACACACATAGCTACAGACAGTAGCGCGTACAATACATCACGCGCAGATCGCACACACATAGCTACAGACAGTAGCGCATACAATACATCACGCGCAGATCACACACACATAGCTACAGACAGTAGCGCATACAATACATCACGTGCAGATCACACACACATAGCTACAGACAGTAGCGCGTACAATACATCACGCGCAGATCGCACACACATAGCTACAGACAGTAGCGCGTACAATACATCACGCGCAGATCGCACACACATAGCTACAGACAGTAGCGCGTACAATACATCACGCGCAGATCGCACACACATAGCTACAGACAGTAGCGCGTACAATACATCACGCGCAGATCGCACACACATAGCTACAGACAGTAGCGCGTACAATACATCACGCGCAGATCGCACACACATAGCTACAGACAGTAGCGCATACAATACATCACGCGCAGATCACACACACATAGCTACAGACAGTAGCGCATACAATACATCACGCGCAGATCACACACACATAGCTACAGACAGTAGCGCGTACAATACATCACGCGCAGATCGCACACACATAGCTACAGACAGTAGCGCGTACAATACATCACGCGCAGATCGCACACACATAGCTACAGACAGTAGCGCGTACAATACATCACGCGCAGATCGCACACACATAGCTACAGACAGTAGCGCATACAATACATCACGCGCAGATCACACACACATAGCTACAGACAGTAGCGCAGAATCATTCAGCGTGAGAATGTATTGTCAACACTGTTCTGGGATTTCTCGGTAAAATAGCTTTGAAACTGAAAAGTTCAAGCATATATTTCTTAACTAACAATACATCACGCGCAGATCACACACACATAGCTACAGACAGTAGCGCATACAATACATCATGCGCAGATCACACACACATAGCTACAGACAGTAGCGCGTACAATACATCACGTGCAGATCACACACATAGCTACAGACAGTAGCGTGCACAATACATCACGAGCAGATCGCGCGCACAGAATCATTCAGCACGAAAATGTATTGTCAACACTGTTCTGTGATTTCTCAGTAAAATAGCTTAGAAACTGTAAAGTTCAAGCATATATTTCTTAATAACTAAATCCCACAGCTTCACTACTAGTAGAGAGACGCTGCCAGGTAGAATTAATTCACACATGCAACCGCTCTCACTAATGCATGCATTTATTTGAATGTAATCTTTACTGTACTACTTATCTGTATCTGATTTAGAACAAGCAGGAATCTGTGAGAAATATAACGACCCAAAGACTAAAGATCTGATCAAAATAAGCTGTTATAGGTGCAATAGTCATGTGGGCAGCGCCGTCATATTTCATATCTGTGCACAAGCTGTTTGTCACAGCTCCACACTTATTTGTTCATTAATTACGTCATCAGCGACTAGTCAACTTTGACTTGACTTTCATCACATAAAAATCGACTTTAAAAAAATCAGAAGTCGTTCAACCCCTACAAAATACAAGAACCTCCCAGAAAATTCAGCTTAAAGGGATAGTTCACCCAAAAAAATGTATGTAATTTACTCGCCCTACATTTGTTCCAAACATGTATGAATGTTTATTAGCTGTTGAACACAAAATAAGATATTCTAAAGAATGTTGGTAACCAAACAGTTGACGTAGCCATTGACTTCCATAGTATGGAAAACAAATACTATGGTAGTCAATGGCTGCCGTCAACTATTCGGTTACCAACATTCTTCAGAATATCTTATTTTGTGTTCAAAAGGATAAAGAATCTCAAAACAGGTTTGGAACAAGTGTAGGGAGAGTAAATGACGAACTATCCCTTTATAATAGCCTTTGGTGTGCCAAAACCAACAAGAAACATTATTTCCCGTTACAAACGACCTCAGCTGCCAACTCCGCCCACCTCGAAAGGCCAAACCTGTCCACGCCACTGACATTTAATGTGCCTGACATAGCCGTTGTGTGTGGGTGTGTTAAGTCCTGTGCTCCACCATCTCCTTGACCTCCAGGGTCAGTGTGACGCCACGCCGATGCTAAAAATACCCATCTCCCCGCTTACAGTGTTTGCTTGTGTAACACAATGTCAACCTGAAAACACACACGGAGAATTCCAATCCAGCAACAGAAAGGAATTATTACCCAAAAGTCCTCCCTTCCAGGCAAAAGGGGAGAGGGTCAACTGATTCCATCACTAACGCTCTCGTGCAAAGGTACGGACGGCTCCGGGAATGGTTCTGGACACCGTCAAGCCTACATTCCAGAGCATAGTTCAAAACCCCCCCATTTAAAAACAAAGCAGGATTTTTCTCCAGCGGACAGACAAAGGAAAACCTTTTTCCTGACATTTTCTCCACGTATAACCATCTACACAAAATAAATATATGGATATTTAATGTGTACTTGTTCCCTCATAGGCATGATGTGATGATTTTGAATGCCAATTATTTAGAACAACGTGGGTAATTTTTAATCATGTGTTAAAACGGCATAAACTGTGATGTGTGTTTTGTAAAATGCAGTGTTTGATCTCTAAAGAAAGCTAGCCTCGAATTGTGACAAACTGTGTTGATGACCGTTAAATTTTAGCACCCTGCATAATTATACATGTATAAAGATCAGTAAGTTTATCGATCTTTAAAGTGCATGAAATATCACAGAACTTTTGGTCCACCCAGCAAGCCTGGACATGGGCGGGGCTCCGCCCCATACGGACGATCGGATTCGACAAGCTGCCCGTGGGGAGGGCCAAGTTGGACTGTTTTAAACAACGCGCCAGTTGCAAAACTGACTCTCTGAAACATGGCGTGACACTCTCTGAAACATGGCGTGACGCTCTCTTGAACTCTCTCTCGGCTCTTGGCTCTCTGGAACATCTCTCTTTAACATCGCTGGAGCTGCGCTCGTAACTTCTCTGCCTGCTCGCGCTCTTACCTGAACTTTGTCTCGACACCGACTAAACCAACCATCTATTCGAAGGCTAGAAGGCACAACATCAAAGAACAACGAGCTGAACGCCTACGGACGAAAGCAGCCACATCTCTCGTGTTTCCACCCGAGAGCACCCGGAGACGCACGAACCAACCCACGTGGTTCCCGAGCACAAAGACCAGAGCAACCATTTGAAGGAAACGAAACAACTTCCAACCTGCTTCTTGTCAACAAGCAAGTACATTCTAACTAAATCTATATTGCTGATTGAACTGGTAGAATCTGATCTGAATGCAGTAACAGAGCAATAAGGCATCTGTCGTGATCTTCCCGGTCAAGTCAAGCGTTTAAATAGCTAAAAGGGCTAACTTTAATTTTAGGAATTACTTACCAAAATCCCTTATGCATGTCATTCTGTGTGTATGTATGTTTTGTGTCTTCTCAGTTAATCCATTTATGTTAGAATAGCAGTATTACGAATAAACCATTTTTTTCATTTCATAAAGAATTGTCTCTGGAATGTGATTTGAAGTTTTATCCTTATTTGCCATAAAGAGAAAGCTACCTAAGCTCGAATTTGATATGCTGAGGTTAGTGTTCGGCGGACGATCACTTAATACAGTATAACTAAGTTAAATATTAATATTACTTTTAACCAAGCAATATTAAATATTTAATAACTAATTCCCGGAGCTGAAATAATAGCTCTATATTAAACTGGTATTTTTACTACAAATGGTGGAGGATGCGGGCATTATTAAAGAATTAATCTGAAAATCAAACCAGAGACAAAAGGGTATTTCTCAATTTTATCCGGAAAACTGAGTAAATACAGGAAAAGCGGTTATTTGTGGTATTGCAATTCTCGTTTGTGAAACACAGTGTGTGTGAATGAGAAAGGGTATTTGTTTAACTCGAGTTGTGAGAAGAAACTGCAGTAAATAAGTAAAAGTCGCTCTAAAGCGCATCAAAGAGACAAATGAGCGTGTCCCTCGTTTGAGCTCTGAGTGAAGGCCTGTATAGTTTGATTTGTAAGTGCGTGTCCCACTTTCAAACTCCGCTATATTTTCAAATCCCCCGGGTGTGGAATGTTTAAAAAAGCTATTTAAATCATTCTCAGCCATTTGATTTCACGAGTGAATTCAAACGCACGGCGCTCAAAGGAAGTGGCCAGTCGTTTTTGAGAAAGGGGGAGATTGCGCAATCGAGTGTTTGTGTTTATGAGTGCGGTCTAAACAGACAAATATTCGCATAAATAGCCCGCCGAGGCTTTGATGGGTTATAAGTAACCCGTAGATAAATGTATCTCGTCCTAAATGAGTGCGATTATATGTGCTATAGAAAATTCAAGTCTGAAGTGTGAAGCACATTTTTCTTCTGCCTATAGGCACTGGGTCGTCATAGCGACCAGTTCAGCCACGTGGAGATTTAGCCGCATATAAGCTAAACTGAAACAAAGAAGTTTAGCAGCGTAGCAAATGCAATGCGGTAGCATTACGGCTAGTGATTAGCACATAGCATTTAAAGCTTGAATGCAGTGTTGGTGGAAATGTGGTTCACAGCTAACACTAATTCCCTCTCTCTCTCTCTCTAGTCTCTCATTTAAAAGACTAACACGTTTTAAGTTGGCTGTGTTAATGTTTCCCAATCATCAGTGTTAACAAGTTCACAGGTTGGTTAATATAACAGCTGATTAAAGTCTTTTTACCTTTTGTGGGACCAGCTTAATAACTGGTGGGTTATTAGAAAATGGTTTAATATACTGTTGATTATATGGTGAGTTTGACCTCATTCAATTATAATGGCTTTTATGATTTTAAAACACATCAATGGATAAGCGCTATTGTTAGGAATTTTTAATTGGTAGTTGAATGTCACAATTGATTACAAATTAATTTTGAATTAATTTCATTTAATGGAATTTTCAATTCCTGCTTCCAGCAACAATAGCATCCATTTATGAACCATAAAACGCCCTTATAATTTGACCACTACAATAGAGCCTTAAGTTATCAAGAGGGAAATTTTTAATTTCGTTTACAAGTAGGATACAGATTAGTTATTAATTATTTTATTGTTAATCTTTTTTTTGGTGTTAATGACGACGAGGAATGCTTAAGTTTGGAAATTATTTGAATTACTATTATGGGAATCCAAAACTAGTGATTTAGAAGCTGTAAATTAATTTAATAATTAATTATGAATTCGAAAATTCTAATTACATTTAATAATTAATTACACTTCCTGTTTACATTTTGCAACAATATTGGTTTGTCAACTCAATTGCAGATTGCATTTGTAAATTCTAATCCTAAGTGAATCCTATTAATTTTAATTATAACATCATAAATTTTAATTAGAAACCAAATTCTAATTTTTAATTCCAAATTTCAAACTTAAATACAAGTCTGGCTCTATCTGTAGGCCATACTTCATTTTCTTAGGTGAGCTGATTGACTCAAGTAAAGTTAATAATAATTTAATTAAAACAATTTTATTAAATTAAAATTAGTCCTCTTACTTAGGCCTGAGAGTAGATAGTGCTCCCCCTAGTGTTGTGTTGGAGAAGTGACAGTGAAACCACACAGTCAAAATCACTTTTCACCAATCTGGAGCATGAAACGTAACCTTCTAATTAGAAAACCCCAAAAGGGAGTTAAGGTTTCCTCAACCTAGGTCAGTTGGTTTATCCTGTAAACAGCCAAACCAACCTAAGCATATAGACTCAACAGCACCACCTTGTGCCAACGTATTAGTTTTAAATCTTGGGAATAAATCTTAATCTCTTTTCTTTTCCCCTGTTACTAACTTCCAATTTGACTTGTTTGCTTAAGACTTGGCCGGGGAAAATCACGAATAGAGCGAAATGTTACAATTGAACAGATATGTATGTGAAACTTGAGAACTACATTCAACACTGTTTACCCTTTTACCCTCTATTGTGAAATCCTATTCCCCCAGGTTAAAGCAGGTGCAATGAGAAGATAGACATCGGCAAAAGTTTTAACACGCGTGACATACGCTGACCAGCGTCGCGGTATAAAATCCTGCCATTAAGGGACAAGTACTGTCATTGCTGTTATTTTCCTCCAAGGAGAAAATTGGAATAGCAATACCAGTCTTATTACAAAAGAGAAAATCTCGCCTACAATCCTCTGATTAGAAGCGCCCTTCTAAATCAGAATTAACAAAGCGAAACGAAGAAAAATCTGCTATTAAAAGAGAGACCTGTTTAGTGCTATTGTCCTTGTGTACCCATTCTGTGTGTGTGTTTTTTCTTTCTCTGCTTCACAGCGGGGCTGCCTTTGTGTGTGCCCAATAATTTATCTGCAGAGACTACAATTAGAAGCACCTGCCAGAGGACCACAAACACAGAGACACAATCAACACTAGCATACACTACACTCTGCACATTTACACCCCTGTTTGTTTTGTTTGTGTTTTGTTTTTGCTTTGTTTCCTATTCAAGGTCTGTGTCAGTTCGGTCCAAGATCCCCCTGACCCGCCAGAACATGTCTCACGAAACAGAACATGTCGGTCACTGGGAAGGACTGGAAATGTGGCTAAGTGTTACAACGGGCAGCATACTCCCTAAAGCTGCTGAAACACTCCAACATCAGACACAGAATCAACTAGATGACAGCATCGCAAGCATTATGGGACAAGACCCAAGTCAAAACTACAGTCCCAGAGAATTAGCCAAGATCACCGGTTCTTTAAGCCACATACTCATCGCCACCCTCAAACTGAGCGACAAGCACGCCGCACAACGCCAGCAGGAGCTGACAAGCGCCCAACGACGCATAGAGCAGCTGGAACGTGAAGCGCAGGTACGACAGGAAGGGACCGATGAGGTGGAGCAGGACACCGAGGAGGAGACCAACAGGCTAAAAGAGACTCTAGAAGCTACCAGCCACGAAATGCAGCAGCTCAAAGAGGACTTCGCTGATTGTGCAGACAAGCTACAGTATGCAGAGAAGCTACTGGAGAAGGCAAAGACTGACTTCAGGGACAAAAACAGCAGAATCAAGGCCCTCGAAGTTCATTTGGCTGAGTCAAGGAATGAGATCAGCCGCCTAACACAACAGCTCGACTACGTCACAGAGGAGTCTGAAAGTTTCCAAGAGGAACTCAAGCACGCTTACGAACTACGCCATGAGCCGTCAAGGACAGGACGTGCACCAACCGCACCCCTGCCAAGCAGGACCAAGTCACCTGGGCCTGGACTGACACGTGAACATAAGACAGAGGGGGTGATGTTAAAACAGTCACCAGCGCCGTCTGAAGAACTTTATATCACGACAGAACCAGAAGAATCTGCTGCAGCCAGCCGCAGATCGTCGCACAGCTTGGACCTAAAAGACCTTGACAAGCTCGCCCGAAACGTTGGCAAATTCAACCCCAGCGTGCCAAACAGCCAAACGGTCCAAGCGTATCTGCAAGATATTGATTTCCATCTGGAAATGCGACCTAACGTTACGGACAAAGATAAACTCTATTTACTCCGAACGACATCCAGCCCTGAAGTACGCAGCTTCCTGGACCGGCAGCCTGTTAACACAAAGACTGATTATCAACGGCTGCGAAAAGCCCTTATTAAAGAGTTCGCCGACCCTGAGTCCGATCAAGGCTTAGTGGCTGCCCTGGAGACGAGACAAGGACGTCACGACACTCCTCAAGCTTACTATAGTCGACTCAGACAAGCATATTTTGGAACTCGCAATGATTCTGACATGGAAGATGAACTGAACTTTAAAACTCTCTTCCTCAGGAATCTTCATCCTGGCATAAGCCACCATCTTGGCGTTCTCGCATGTCCACGAACGATGAACACTCAGCAGTTGCGAGACTTGGTGCAAAAGGCCTACTACAAACAAAAGATGGCCTCAGAAAAGAGCACAAAAACCCCAGCAGTTCTTGATTTCAACACGCAACACCATGAACTGGCTCTAGAGGGCACCCAACGCCAAGACAGCGCTAAGCCACCACACAGAGAATGGAATGCACCCCCGTCCAACAGAGAACGAGACTCACACGCTGACACCCGACCTGAACAGAGGTATGACCGATGGGATGGACCGCGTGGACGTCAACGCTCACCTGGACGACACTGGGAGAAGTGGTCTCATGAGAATCAGTGGGAAAAGGAAGACGAACCAGAGTCAGCCTGACTAGCTGTCAGACGGAACGGCAGTGACAAGCTGAACAAATCAGCCCCAGAAAACAGCACCGCTTCACCTTGCTCTCAGAGAACAGTAAACACCCTAACTTCAGATGGACATGAAACCCCACCTGAAAACCCAGCAACAGAGTTAAACACTAACTCAACACCCAATACTCCAAATCACAGCAGCGTCCAACAAACACCTGCTGATGAAACTCCAAGTTCCTGAAAGTGCTGTCTCAGTCACCTGCCATCCCTCCGGAGAACACCAGATCAGGTCTGACATCCTAAACGTTTCCTCCCAAACTCCAGCCCCTCAAATGACCAAAACGATGCCCTCACCACAGCAGGTGCATCACATGAAGAGTCCTGGACCTTTCATGCCCTCCCACCCAACCCTACAGTGGCAGCAGTAACCCGCCGCCAGCACGCCACTGGCGAGCACACACCTGCCTCCTCCCACATCTCCCTGTCGCCTCAGTTCGCTGCTGAAGACCTCCTCACCCTCCAACATACGGACTCAGCCATACAGTCCATTGTAGCACACCTGTCCGACCCCTTGGAAAATCCCATTTCCACCTCGGACCTACGAACATCATCCGACCTCCGCACACTCCATTCGATCAAGCACATGCTGCATCTACGAGACGGTGTCCTCACGTATGTCCCTGAGCCATCCACTGCTCCAAGGCTCGTAGTCCCTCATGGCCAAAGGGGGATGATGTTGACACACGCACACGATGCACCATGCGCAGGACACCACGGAGTCAAGGCCACCTATGAAACACTCAAGCAAGTAGCATACTGGCCTGGCATGCAGCAAGACGTAGCAGAATACGTTAAAGGATGCCTGGTGTGTTGCCAGTTCCAACCGGCAAATCCAAACCACCGAGCACCACTGCAAAGGAAAGGAATGACCTTCCCATGGTCGGACCTCCAAATAGACTGGGTAGGACCCCTACCACGGTCGACGCGGGGCAACAAATACTTCCTCACCGTGGTCTGCGAATTCACAAAATGGATAGAGTGCCTCCCAGCTCCCAACGATACAGCAGAAACAACAGCCTGTCTGTTATTGAACCATATCTTCTCAAGATTCGGACTGCCTTTAAGGGTCAACTCTGACCGCGGAACCCACTTCACCGCTGAAATTATGCAAGACGTATGGAAACTCCTGGGCATACAGGCCAAACTCCACATAAGCCATCACCCAATTTCTTCCGGTCAAGTGGAACGGGCTAACAGAACAGTGGTCAGCATGTTAAAAAAATACGTAGCCACCAATCAAAAGGATTGGGACATTAAACTCCCTCTGGTACTGATGGCCGCTCGAGCCACACCCCATCAATCTACCGGAATACCCCCGTTCACAATGATGACAGGGAGAAACATGACGCTACCACTACACCTGCTGTACCAACCTGGTGACCTGAACCTCGTCACCGCCTACAACACTCACCAGTACCTGGAAGAGTTACATCAGCACCTGAGAACAACTTTCGCCTTCGCGCAACAGCAGCTACAACGAAGTGCGGAAGGCCGAAAAGCCTACTACGACCAAAAGGCCTCTCACCATGAGCTCAATGTCGGAGATCAAGTGTGGTACTACAGTTTCGCCCGACCAAGGCCGAATGCTCCCCATCACCTGTCAAAGAAGTTCCTACCTCACTGGACGGGACCCCATGAGATTGTAGACAAGCTCTCACCTGTTGCCTATCGAATCAAAATCAGACAAGGGCGCAGCGAGCCAGTCCTTCGATGGGTCCATCGAAACCAGATAAAGAGGCCCCTGGGCTCTAGCCGACATGGAAAGGGGGAAGATCAGACCCACTGACACAGACCGATATGCACCACACGCACCATATGCACCACACAAGCATTAGTATTGATATGTTAGGAAAACATATAGCAACCATGCTTAGACACAACCCATATTCTCTCCTCCACAGCACTGCTAGGACCAATCTAGTAGCGAGGAGTTACCCTCAATTTTGTTTTTAATTTTTTTTTTTGCTTGATTTTGATTTTGAATTTTTGTCTTAATTTTTTTTTTTGGTTTTTTTCCTCGTGTCTCACTTTGTGTTTTTCCTTTCCTCTCTCTCACTTTGAACCCCCTTAACCAATCCGTGAATACAGGTCCTGAAATTGAGATCGACTGCCGTCAGTAAAATCGTTGTAATTCGCTGTGAGAACCGTTGTCAACCGATCGAGGCCACCCGCCAAAATCATGAACGACATGATACGCGATGTAAGTTCCTTGATCGACAACTTAGCCATGAATAGGATTCCGTGCTACGTGATACCTCTTAGCCTTGTTCAAACATCGTAACTTCGGCCACTGCGGGCCCCGTTAGTCTCATCCAAACCCATCTCACCCCTTTCCCGGCAGCGTTATTCCCATATGCGCAAACCCGGAAACAGGTGACTTTGTTTTCTTTTCAGTTTGCCCATTATTGACGTTAATAATGTTTACCGGCTTAAAATGTTGTGAATGTTGGATTTTGGCAAGGGAACACCTATGTCAAAATCCACACTCCCGAGGTCGTCGCGTATCACGATAGCAACGAACAGTTGTACTTGGCTCCAAAGCTAAAGATGTGTACGCTCACTAAAGACATTCACTTCCTCCGCCCGAGTAAATCTTTCGTACGCGATAATACAGAGGGCATCTGTGGCTTAGAAGCCATGAGACCCGACGCTAGCTGCCCCGCCGACGCAACACCACGTTCTCAGGTTGAGGTAACACAAGCCGAAATTGTCAGAAACCGATGGCTGGTGAACACCCCAGCCCGAACGGCTACCCTCACATATGATCAACACGACACCGCTACGCGCATTAGTCTGCCTAACCAAACGTTATGGATCACAGTCCCTAAGGGCTCGATCCTCCATATTGACGAACTAGCATTGTATCACCTCACCGACGACGAGTATCAGGCCGAAATCGAAATCTCACCCTTTTTCAAGCAGCATTCCTTTGTCCTCGATCCAGAATTGGAAGAAAGGATCAAGGAGGAAGGAACGCAGCTTATTGATCTGACACCGGTTGACACAGCTTTAGAAGCTATCGCTCGCCTTCCGCCCGCTGGCGCGCCAATTATTCGGTCCTGGTCTGCCGCTGACACGGCGCTTTGTATCTCTACTATAGTAGGATATGTTGTGACTTTGACACTGGCCTTCCTCCTACACAAGCGAGTGAACGTCGTTCAAGAGTCTCTCAACAAATGCACGTCAGGCATCCCTCGCCTTTTTCGACGTGGTAATCTCGACCTAGAATCCGAACCCGAGAATGTGACCAACCTGATTGAGATCATGCCTATACCGTCTCGTGAAAACCCCGACAATTAAACCAGTCAAAATGACCCAATTGTCAACGATGCTAAACAAACTAGCCCTATGTCTTCTCAAGTTTCTCACCTGTTCCTTTCCAAATTACCCTGCACCAGTTTTCAGTCAGTGATAGAGATCTCGTTGGTGGCTTGTGTGTGTCCATTCTCTCTGCCTCTTGTTCCAGTGCCTGAAGATGTTCCATCGGGTACATCTCCACACAAAAGGGGGATGTGTAACACAATGTCAACCTGAAAACACACACGGAGAATTCCAATCCAGCAACAGAAAGGAATTATTACCCAAAAGTCCTCCCTTCCAGGCAAAAGGGGAGAGGGTCAACTGATTCCATCACTAACGCTCTCGTGCAAAGGTACGGACGGCTCCGGGAATGGTTCTGGACACCGTCAAGCCTACATTCCAGAGCATAGTTCAAAACCCCCCCATTTAAAAACAAAGCAGGATTTTTCTCCAGCGGACAGACAAAGGAAAACCTTTTTCCTGACATTTTCTCCACGTATAACCATCTACACAAAATAAATATATGGATATTTAATGTGTACTTGTTCCCTCATAGGCATGATGTGATGATTTTGAATGCCAATTATTTAGAACAACGTGGGTAATTTTTAATCATGTGTTTAAAACGGCATAAACTGTGATGTGTGTTTTGTAAAATGCAGTGTTTGATCTCTAAAGAAAGCTAGCCTCGAATTGTGACAAACTGTGTTGATGACCGTTAAATTTTAGCACCCTGCATAATTATACATGTATAAAGATCAGTAAGTTTATCGATCTTTAAAGTGCATGAAATATCACAGAACTTTTGGTCCACCCAGCAAGCCTGGACATGGGCGGGGCTCCGCCCCATACGGACGATCGGATTCGACAAGCTGCCCGTGGGGAGGGCCAAGTTGGACTGTTTTAAACAACGCGCCAGTTGCAAAACTGACTCTCTGAAACATGGCGTGACACTCTCTGAAACATGGCGTGACGCTCTCTTGAACTCTCTCTCGGCTCTTGGCTCTCTGGAACATCTCTCTTTAACATCGCTGGAGCTGCGCTCGTAACTTCTCTGCCTGCTCGCGCTCTTACCTGAACTTTGTCTCGACACCGACTAAACCAACCATCTATTCGAAGGCTAGAAGGCACAACATCAAAGAACAACGAGCTGAACGCCTACGGACGAAAGCAGCCACATCTCTCGTGTTTCCACCCGAGAGCACCCGGAGACGCACGAACCAACCCACGTGGTTCCCGAGCACAAAGACCAGAGCAACCATTTGAAGGAAACGAAACAACTTCCAACCTGCTTCTTGTCAACAAGCAAGTACATTCTAACTAAATCTATATTGCTGATTGAACTGGTAGAATCTGATCTGAATGCAGTAACAGAGCAATAAGGCATCTGTCGTGATCTTCCCGGTCAAGTCAAGCGTTTAAATAGCTAAAAGGGCTAACTTTAATTTTAGGAATTACTTACCAAAATCCCTTATGCATGTCATTCTGTGTGTATGTATGTTTTGTGTCTTCTCAGTTAATCCATTTATGTTAGAATAGCAGTATTACGAATAAACCATTTTTTTCATTTCATAAAGAATTGTCTCTGGAATGTGATTTGAAGTTTTATCCTTATTTGCCATAAAGAGAAAGCTACCTAAGCTCGAATTTGATATGCTGAGGTTAGTGTTCGGCGGACGATCACTTAATACAGTATAACTAAGTTAAATATTAATATTACTTTTAACCAAGCAATATTAAATATTTAATAACTAATTCCCGGAGCTGAAATAATAGCTCTATATTAAACTGGTATTTTTACTACACTTGACTCCCCTGACATTACGGCCCACTCTTCACCTGTCCTCCTCCCGTCTTTCCTCTCCTCTCCATCCTAGACGACATGGTAAATATCACACGGTTACCTTGGCAACATGCGTTCAGCATTCCTCTAGCATTCAGCGTTCCGCTTGCATCCCAAAACAAACAGCCTGCACAGGAGTCATGAAGGAAGAGACGAAACAGCTCAATAAACCCAGCCAATAAAGAAAATGTCTGCAAATATCATCAATTTACTGATTAATTTTTTTCATGCAGAGCGAATGTGGAAAGTCAAAGTACTCAAAGTATTATTTATGCACATATGTACTGCATATTGTGTCTAAATTTATTACACTTGGCATGTTGTGCCATTTTGAATACTACTCCCTGATACTACAAAATGTATCTTAATTTGATCAACTTGGCCAGTTGAGTCATCTTGAATGATTCGTTAAAATAATAAGTTCATAAGTCGTGTTGTAAATCAGACTATACTGGCTGTGAATGTTTTTTGGTTTCAATAGAATGAAGTTGAAAGCCATTATTTTTTGGTACATAATCTTTTTAGCTCATTGCATTCAATTCATACCGCAAACTCATTCACAACACTATTAACATATTATTTGTTTGCTGTAGATTCAAAGTTATGAATAGATGAAGTTAAAAATAATCTGGGTTTTAATTACGAGTCTCATTCTGCTGAATGTAAGAACGCATCCTGCATGTGAAATGAAGGTATGGTGCATGAAATATTACTTAGATTTTGCAGATGTTGTCCGGTAGCCTTCCGGGAGCATCTAGTCAATTAACCTATTAAATATTCATGAGCCATGATTTCTCCAGATTGTTTTATACACCAAATGATTAGCGCACAGCGTATGCCAGTCAGGCAACAAGTTACGTAACATCAAGTAGAGCAATTCATATTCATGAGCAACGACTACACTTCAGTAGGACTTGCTGCATGGATCTATGATGAAGAATGTAAAGTGCTTTACATTCATTTTAGTCATTGTGTATTGCATCCGCATCCATTTTATTTGCAGACTTGCAGCCCTGTGTTGCATATACAGCTAAGTGTTGCATGAGAGTGTGTCTCACACACACACAGGCTGCAGGCGAGCTTTAGTTACAGCGGCTGAACACAGCTGTGTGCTCAGAGAAACAGGAGCTGTGAACAAATGACCTCCATCACACACGTCATTCCCACAAGCCCTTCAGAGCATTCAGTGTGTGTCGAGATTCTCTTCTGCCCTGTCTGTCCTTCTGTCCTTCAGCAACACACATACTTCAGTGCCACACAAGCCTCCTGATAGAAGTATAATCTACTCCTGGTAAATGCATTAATGCATTTGATGATGAAGATGTTGAGTGGTGTCTGTCTTTGCAAAACTCACTGCCATGATGCTGGAGTGTTGCTACATATATGTGGTTGAACTTCAAATAGACGTCCAGTCAGATTCATAACCCAAACCACCCCACATCATTATGGGCTTGAGTGTGTCACCAGATACGCTCATCTGTGCGGACGCCACGTGTTCAGATCAATTCAGGTCAAGCACTTATAATGCCATCTGTTTCTAAAAGTTCTGCCAGTCTGCAAACCCTCCGTCCCCACAGAGCTAACGCTGCAGATTGATTTCCACAAGGAAGATGATATCCTTCACTGTTGACGTGAAATCGAAATCCACCCAATTTATGTTCTCAATATATTTTTGTATAAAAAGTATGTGTATATATATAATAAAACTTATTAAAAAAAATGTTTACATTCAATTTAAATGAAATATTAAGACTGCTATGTGTTAATATCACATGCAAATCATGCATAAAGTACATTTGTCCAATTTTAAAGATGTTTACTAGTGATCCGCGGATGAGCTAAAACGTCACCCGAATCCGCAGCTTCAAATAAATGATCCATTCGCCAACCGCCCGCACCTATATTTGTGTCTGGTTTAGATAACCGAACCCGACCCACACCCGATCGTCATATTCAGGGTTCGTACGGACATAAAAACCATGGAATGGAAAATTCATGGAATTTTAAAATGGCAATTTCCAAGCCTTTATCGATAAAAAAAAAAAAAATTATAAACCCAGAAAGTTTTGGAAAAGTCATGGAAATCTATTTCACAATCCTCTGTATAATAGAATTATGTTTAATTATGTCCTGAATTTCAGTGGAGTATTGAGCATGTATCGCATTACTCATTCCAGCAGCTTTCAACTTTAAAACGAGAGAAATTACTGCAAAAAATGTATTCAATATAGCGTATATAGATTAGATGAGTAAATACATTCACACTAATCATCAGATCAAATCAGTGATTATAAAACAGCGTGAGTGATTCAGCACCGAGTCTCTCTCTTTGACCGTCTCTTCACATCGGGGCATCTAGAGCTGAACGCTGCGATACAAGACTTTAGCTCGCGTTTCGGTACTGTTGACAGAATTGTCAATTTCCTAGTCGTTCATTGTTGCATCGTCACAAATTTATTATTTTCACGTCTTTTTAAGCCATTCAATACTCGTGCTCTTCATTTCTGTGCACTCAGTCACACGACAGGCGCGCTCTGCGAGTACCAAGTCAAACAAGCAAGCTTTTTGCTTAAGTGGCCAAATACACACAACATGATGTCAAAATGATCGCCCCGGCAAGTATCCTCGTAAGCAATGTCAGTTTTGTCTCAAGTTAATGTAAACACTTACGAATGATAAGCGCATGTGTTGCATGCATATTGGATTCGTGAAATAGGTCTTGTGACCGCAGCCTATAATAAAACTGCAGTCTGTCATTAATGTTAATTAAACAACAAAAGACAGAGAAAATCACTCACTGCTCTTGATTAAATAGCCTAATGTTTTGTTGAATAACTTTAATATATTAATGTACACTTTATTTGATTTCTGTATCCTATTTAGAAAATGTATTTAATATTTGCATAATTAATGATTTATCTTATCCACCCGCAAATAATCAGAATGCATTTTTTTATTACCCGACCCGCGGATCATCCGCAGCGCCCGCGGATATAACCGCCATCCGCGCATCACTAATGTTTACACATTTCCTTTTTTTTAAGAAAGCAGGTAAAAATAGATTCTAAACATGTTTTTAGCTGTGCGGTGCATTAGCCTGATTCCTCCATGGGGCAGCAGTCATGCATTTCCTCTGAAACATACTGATAGCCCATTTGTTTTACCATCTACCAGCTCTAAATAATACTGCTATGGCTTTTTACTTTCATCTGTTGCGACAAATAGTCACGAGTGTCATCCGGCGCGATCCAGAGATGATGTATAGAGCTCTGAAAGTGGATCTAAGAGCGTGTTTTGATGGGAAGCAGATGGGAGATGGATTGAGACATCATGGGCTCGGCCTCCTGCTGTCTGCATCTCCACAGCTCAGCCTCAGAAGTGGACGAGACGCTTTAGGATTCACCCCTCAACAGCAGCCATGAATGAGGCTGAAGAGGCAAAGCTGATTAGTGTGTGCATCTTGTTTTTGCAGCAGAAACGACTGAAGGCTCCGTGTTAATGAAAAGGTCTGTGGTTTTTCTTTTACATGCACTGCATAGGTGATGATGTGTTTGTTTTATAGAGAAATACAAAGCACATTTACGTGCTTTAGCTTAGCATCTAGATAGTTTTTTCTCTTTTTTTATTTTTCTCTTTATTTATCTTTAGGGCATTTACCTTTCCATTTGCTGCAAGTAATAGATACCAAGGCAACATTTCTCATTTTCATTTAGTTTAACTTTTGTTTAAATAAAATGGTAACACTTTACAATAAGGTGTCATTTATTAACATTAGTTAATATATTAACTAACATGAAAAAACATTGAACAATGCATTTATTACACTATATATTAATCTTTGTTGATGTTAGTTAATAAAAATACAGTCGTTTGTTGTTTGTTCATGTTAGTTCACAGAGCATTAACTAATGTATACAAACAACTTGTGATTTTAATAATGCATTAGTAAATGCTGAAATTAACATGAACTAAGATTAATAAATGCATAAATTGCTCCATAAATTGTAGTGTTACCACTAAAGCTGAAAGAAAAAATATAGACATGTTTTAAAATAATAATAATACAAAATGACAGAAACACGGTAATTTTACAATTTTTTGTGTAAAATTGAAATAAAAACAGAAAATACAAAAAATTATTAATTAAAAACAAAACACAATCTGAAAATATTTAATAACTAAAATACAAAACTTTATACATTTAAAAACAATAACTAATAAAAATGACAAAAACACAACAAATTTGTAAAAGATGAAAATACAAAAATAAAACAAATTAATAAATTATCTCTGAAACTATATAGACTATATAAAAAACTAATAAAAACAAACAAATGCTATGTTTACCTATACAATTAAAACAGAAAATACAAAAATAAAAACTAATTTGAAATAACCCACCTATATAGATATATAAAAACTATTTAAAAAAAACCCAAAGCAGACGTTTGCATGCCGTGTGTTGCAGAAATAATTTTAGATGTGAAGGCTGATGGATTGCCTGTCACTGTGAGATTTGAATAAAGAGATTTGATTTTGATTAATTACTGCGTGTGTGTGTGGTGCGATTGATTAGTAGATGAGTCTTGAATACTGTAATGTTGCAGCTGAATCCAGTATGATTATTGTTTGATGTAATGGGCTGGACCAATTATCCCAAAGCTGTTGTCGTTTAGTTCTGCTTATTAACCCATTGTTAATGTCAATTAACCTGTTGAGCTAACAGCTACTGTCTGCTTTGAGCAATGCAAATCAATGCTGATTCACTAATGTGACGTTTTTTTTAAAGCATGCATTAGTAACTTTAATCTACTTTAGGCTGTTTGCACTAAAAATGGCTTTGTTTAAGTTGCTTAAAGTGTCTAAAAGAGGTTCAGTCATGTATTTTTTCTCCTCTGCCGAGCGACCTGCTGTAAATCAGGGCTTCATTACACTTCCAGATGGCAGCTGTTGTCATGCTCTGAATCCAGCCAGGCCATTTGTTTGTGTGTGACGGTAATGTGTCGATGCTGTATTGACGCTCTGAGATGCAGGCCACGACCCTCCGAACAGACTGACACAAAAGTTAGTTTTTCTTGTCATGCAGTGTTGAGACGATTCTCATCCTTATTCATGCGTGAGCCCCGTGTGTCCCTCACAGACACATTCAACACATCTCATGCTTCATCCCCACTCTGTGATTTCAAGTCAACGCACCACAAGCAGATTTATTTCTCTAATGCATGCAGCTCAGAAATCTGTTGTTTTAGTATTAATCATTCACTAATATAGCGTTTCTAATCTTTTGAATTAGCTTTTATAATTTCACTTTACGTTTTCATTTTAGGTCTAGAAATATGGTTTTGTATTTATATTTAGCTTTAATTTATTTTTATTTCAGTGCTTTAGTCAATTTTAGTACTTAAACTTTAGTTAGTTGTCAAGGCAATAAGTAGTTTTTTGTATAATGTTTGGGTTTTGAAATATAGCTGAAATTAAATATATCCTATGTTTTATCAATATAAATAAAATACATGTTTATAATATATTTGATTAATTATTAGTAATTATAAATTATTAGTAAATATAAATTATTTCATTTTAAATATCTCAACTAAAATGCAATATATTTTACATTTTGAAATAAAGCTCTATTTGTATATATATTTTATTATTATTTGTATTATTGTTAATATATCATTAACATTTTTATCAGGGGAAAATTGTTCTGATCGTGATTCTATTGACATTGTTCTTTTGTGTTCTTTTCGTTATCAGTATAGCGGTGATTTGAACTTTCCTGTTCTCCTTAAATGTGAAATATTATTGAAACTTACAGTAGTTATAATAATCATATATTATATAACTATTATAATAATAGTTACCGTCCCTTTAGTCATAAGGTCCCAGTATGACACCTCCAGAAGTCTTTGTTCATGAAGTCGGTCGAGCGTCATGCTATGCATTAGCTGGGTATTTTATCTTTCCTTCCCTTCTGGCGCCGTCTGAGATGACATATGTTACTTTATGCCTGTGCACTGTGTACTCTTGAACGTCCCCCTCTTAAGCCCATTACCGCCGGAGGATAATAGGCCGTATCCTTCAGCACATCTGCTTCAGACGTTCAGCGACTAACAAGCCGCTCCATCACCTCCTCCAGGAGACACACACTCCTGTGCTTTTAATTGAGGTTTACTGACAGTCCTGCGTGTCGTCGTTCGTTTGCGCGTCTCTAATCAGCACGTGGGCGATCGTGAGCTGGAAGAAACGAACTGTTGGATGGGTTTTCAGAACCGCCGCTCGGGTTCGATGTTTCTCAACGGGAGCCTCTCTTTCAACCCATCTGCCTCCAAATGAGCCTCTTGTTTTGCTTTTTAGGGCAAAAGAGCCAGAATACAGCCCTGCCATTACTGACACAACAGCCATCTGCAGCAGTTACTATTAGCAACACCAACGCAGGGCCAGACTTGAGCGAATCTGTGTGTTTTTGTGCTGGCAGGGGAGGAAGTGCTCGACGGCTCAGACGGTGCTGGTGATGTAATGTGCTGGTGATTGCTGGAGCAGGTGCAATCAACACATTATGAAGCACATTAGATTGCATGCGGTTCTTAAACATTAGTGTTTTTAAAATAACGCCACACTAAAAGCAGTTGCACTTAATGGTGCAGTGGAGTTGAACGGTGTTACTGATGTATGCATCAAACACTAATAATGTAAATCCTGCAGTGTGCACGGTGTTAACATGATTTGCTCCGGCAAAATTGAATCAAAGTATGTTTGCAATAACAAAACAATGAATCTTTTATCATTTACATGAGAAAAATCATGCAACACAAACAGCACACAAGTGCTTTCCGTATGGTTTGTAAATGACTGGTTTGAATGTATTATATCAATGCTGGAAGAAATTGTGATGAATAATACAACTATTCAAAGTTTAAGGTCAGTAAGATTTTTTATAAAGAAATTAATGCTTTTTTTCCACAAGAATTGACCAAAAGTCCCTATAAAGACATGTATAATCTTAGACAAATTTCTATGTATATTTGCATTAAAAACAGCTATTTTAAATTGTAGTAATATTTCACATTATTACTGTTTTTACTGTATTTTTAGATAAATAAATGCATCCTTGGTGAGCAGAAGAGACTTCTTTCAAAAACATTATGTACTGACACCAACTTTTTGAACAGTATTGTGCAAAACCTGCATAGACCAGCCTACACTGCTTTTCTAGTGTTAAGTGGTTTTCTTAGTCTGGTTTAATGCAAGCTTAGCTGGTTTTTAGCTGATTTTCACCCAAAATCTCTTTGAAACAGACTAGCTTAGACCAGCAAACCATCTAAATAGATTTTCTTCATTTTTATTTATCTATTATAACACTAAGATCAATGTATGAGTTGTATTGTGATGCTACTCCGAGACAATGAATGTTTCATGACCGTTCTTGCCAGAAGTTGCATTGAAAGCGTTATAGTGCTAGTTAATGCTTTGATGTGAGAGTAAATGAAACTGGAGCATCTTACAGCCTCAAAACATGTTATACGTGAACCGCACAATTGAGGTTGGTTCATTTGGACCATTATTATCATTTGCATATAGTAAACACTGACTGGCTGACTGTTTAATTGGTAAAAATGGGTAATTGCACGGTACATGTCCTAGTAAGTGCCAGTTTCTCATACATACCAATCCGTGCTCTGACCCCTCGTATACTCCCAGATTTCGCCTTGGGTAACCCGCTTATGAAATGTACAATCACTTATTCTGCAATCAAACTTCTTGAAGGAATTACTCTCTGATTAAGTAACAAATGAGGGGATTTGCTTTCTTTCCATTTGCACAGTTGAAACGGCTTTACTAGATTCTCCATGGGCGGCTTATATTGGCCCTTTTTCTTAAGATAAGCCTGTCCAGGATTTAGCGCTTTTTAGACATTTTTTCCTAAACTGCACCCAAGCGTGTGATGTTTTTAGATGTGAATGCCATGAACACATCACTACAGTTGTTCTTCAGAGACTTTTAAATGAAGTGATTTTACATTATTTGCAGTGGGGTCGGTATCTCTTTCAAACAGTACACCATTATGAACGCTTCACAATGAATGAGTACAGCCTCTATTTCAGACTACATGTGTGGCATATTTATTCAGAATTAGTCATTTACTAATTATGAGTTGGGCTTCCAGATCTAATGATGGCAGCGAGAGATTCATTCAGTCAGAGATGATTCATACGATTCATCTAAACTGAAATGCATCATTAGCTTTAAGACTGGCAGCAGCGGCTCATTTCTTTCATGCATTTATATACTCCTTGAAATGACCTTTTAAATAGTGTTTGAAAACTTAAGATTTTAGTCTTGTTTAAAGGGATATTTCACCCAAAAATGAAAATGTTTTCATCATTTACTCACACACATTGTTTCAAACCTGTATGAGTTTCTTTCTTCTGTAAGAACATGAAAGATGTTTGGAAGAAAGCTGGTGACCAAACATTTGACGGGAGCCATCGACTTGCATAGCATTTGTTTCATACTATGGAAGTCGATGGCTATCGTCTGCTGTTAGGTTACCAGTAGTCTCTGATATATGGAAGAAAAAACTCATTCAGTTTTAGAACTACTTGAAGGTGAGTAAATGATGTCATTTGTTGTGTGAAAAGAGAAGTAAAGTTGGTTGTGAAGACCGATTTCATTTTGACTTCCATTTGCATTGAATAACAAAATGCACATTTTGACATTGAAAATGATTTTGAATATTTCTAGATATGTCGTTTTTGGCATCTTCAAATCTTTGAGAATAATCAGCATTTCCCATGTACCTTTGATCTGGAAAGCAGCATGCATAGCCAAATCGTTTTTTAGGTATTATTTAGCCAAGTATACAGCAAAGCAATGAATGACTCACTTTTGACATTCAAAATGATTTGATTTGATTATAAAAATTGCATACTGTCTAACATACCAACAGCCAAATAGCTATTTTTTGCCATTCTTTGGCATGGTTGCATTCAAATCTGGCTCCATTCTAGTATTAAAAACCCGCTTTTCAAAAATTCAGTCAATTCCAATGGAAACATGTTTTTTCAAGCAGCATTTCCCCTTCGGTTTTTGACTTTGAACAACATACATGATCATTTGTTACATCACCAAAAACTCTATTCCAGCTCAATCTCTCAGTCTTCAGCATGGTTCTTCTGGAAAGCTCTGTGTTGCTGGTGTGGAAGCAGAGAGGGTAATGAGAGGGTGCGAGGGCATGCTGGCCTTTCAGAAAGGTCGGTCGCGGACCGCAGAGAGCATGTGTGAATGGCAGACGCCCCGGCGGGAGCAAACGCTTCATTGTCCATGTTCTCCCTGAGCGTTTCAATGCCCACAGGAAGACTGAACATTGTTTATTTCCAGAAGAACCTTTCAGAGAATGTGAAGCTAAATTCAGCCACTGGGTCACGTCAATTATTGCCACCTTTTATTCAGTGTTTTGGGACCGTATGGACATTTAATGATCATAATGGCTTGATGGACACAATAACTAGCCTTTGTACACAATAAATGAGATAATGAATGAATTAATGATTATGGTTATGTGTTAAAAATGAAATAATAGCACACACTATATACTGCATTTAGTTTAATGTATTCTTTATAATCTAGTACACTGTATAAATATATTTTTGTTTAGGCCTCTAAAAAATTTGATGGCTTTTTCCAAGTATGAGCTCTATATACTCACTATGTCTTCGGGTTATAATTAACTAAAACAATTTAATTACTTTAAAATCATAACATAAAATAAAACATAAATATATATAATTACAATATATTGATTTATGATAATAATAATCATTCATTATTATTTGTTTAGTTTTGTTTATCTCTTTAGTTTATAAAAGCAACAATTGCTAAAACTTAATAAACTGAATATACTTTAAATTATTGATCATGTTGATCATTTAGAGGTCTTTAATCAAATATTATACAATAGGCTTTATAGGATTAAATATTGCTGTTATACATTTTTCATTCAGTTTTGTGAAAAACCTTGTGACTTTTGGCAATTTTTAATATTTGTGCTTAATTGTGGTTGGTTGTAGGAGTACCACATTCAGTTTGCACACTGGGTACTGTATGCATACTGCTAAATTGTTAAATATGGTAATTAGTCAATTTGAATGCATCCAAATCAGATTTTTGTATTGCTCTGTTGTTGGTGTTGTTTTGTCTTGGACATACAGTCTTAATAGAAACTTGTTTTGAACTTGTTTTGTCAGCTTTTCTCTTAAAATCCACTTCCTGTCATGATCGGTTTCTCTCTCTTAGCACTATAGCTTGTGCTTTGACAAATTGTGTTAACAACCAATTAGTGTGATTTGTAATGTGCTTGTTTGCCGTCAGTGTACAGTGAGACTGAAGAGACTGAGAAAAAAACGCTTGTTGATTTTGTTTCAATTTCCTGAATTTCCCTCAAAAACTTCTACCAAACTTTCTACCACATCTGTTCTAGTTCTTGATGCATTATATGTATTCCCGTGTGCAACAGGGTTTTGAGTGAATATACCGGCCTGTTCGATCATTTTCACTACATTCATTACTCCAGTTTTATCATTTACGGCAGAGCATGTCAGTGTGTTGTTTTCAGACTCAGGCGATTCGTAGAAATCTCTTTCATGAGCTCTACGTTCGGCGAATCATCACATAAACAGATCTCAGTGAAAGCTCAAACAGGCACTTGTGATTTTCAGCAATTTTCCCAGTGCCGCCACAGGCTTTCACAATGACACAGTAGAAAATGAGCCATCATCTGCTCTGTTCTCCATTACTGATATTACCCCATTAATCAAATTAAGTACACCCTGCAACCGTACAGTCTCTTTGAAGAGCACAAGTGCAAAACAAGCCCAGCTTCACTGCATTTGTATTCAAGCTGTTCAAAGCAGAAGTTTCTGCTCCTCCCAGATGATTTGTTGAATCTAAAAGGCTCGTTGTGACATTACATTTAAATAGCATATGCCCACCCATCTCTACATATATTTATTCATATTTTACATATATTTTGCATATATTTTTGTGTACATTTATATATCTTGTACGTACATATACAGTGCCCTTGTATTGTAACAGTAAAGACGAAATTGCTCTGTTGGCTGTGGAGTCAAGACATTTACAAATATGATTAAAAGATGAATATGAGACAAAACTACAGAATGTCACATTTTATTATTGGGCGATTCAACTCATAGATGTTTTTACCAGCCAAGCACTTTTAGAGTTTCATCCCCCGATCTGATGTGAGCATAAGTATTGGGACAGTTGCCTCGTGGGTCTTTCTAAGTGATCAGCTGTGTCCTGTTGCATTAATTCTTCAGATATTAAAAGCAGGGAATGTGTGGTATCCGTTATATCCATTGCTTCTGTATTCTGAATCTTGCATTCGAAGATGAGGGAGCTGACTTCGAGAGAAAAGCAAGCAATTTGGATGCTAAAAGAAAAGAGGAAGTCAATTAGAGCTGTAGCAAAAACAAAGGGGCATGGAGAAATCAAGAGTTTGGAAACCACCAGTGACACCAGCAACCAACTGATCGGCTGAGAAAACAACAGTAGTTGATGACAGACCAATCATAAAAGCTGTGAAAATTAACCCTAAAAGACGTGTCTGTAAAATCAGCAACAACTTCCAGAAAGTGGGGGTTATGCTCTGACAATCTTCTGTCCTGTTGACACAGAAGTACAGATGCTACACAGCAAGATGCAAACCTCTGACCAGCACCAGAAATAGAAAGACAAGATTAGAGTTTGCAAAAAAGCACAAAGGTGAGCCAGAAGAGTTTTGGAACTGTGTTTATGGATCGATGAGACAAAGATGAACCTTTATCTAAGTGATGGGAAAGCAAAAATGTGGAGAAAAAAAAGGGACTGTAAATGATCCCAAGCCTACAGCCTCATCTGTAAAGCATGGTGGAGGTGGTGTCATGGCATGGGCATGCATGGCTGTCTTTGGAACAGGCCCTCTCAACTTTACTGATGACTTGATGTTTGATGACAGTAGCAGAATGTATTTGGAAGGGTACAAAACCATCTTGCCTACCAAGTCGAAGTCGACCAGTCGCTGATGACGTCATTAATGAACAAATAAGTGTGGAGCTGTGACAAACACCTTGTGCACAGATATGAAATATGACGGCGCTGCCCACATGACTATTGCACCTAAAACAGCTTATTTTGTATCAGTTCTTTAGTCTTTGGGTCGTTATATTTCTCACAGATTCCTGCTCGGTGTAATAAAATACAGTTTAATATAGAGCTATTGTTTCAGCTCCGGGAATTAGTTATTAAATATTTAATATGGCTTGATTAAAGTCATATTAATATTTAACCTACAGTTTACACCTTATTAAGTGCTTGTCCAGCAATCACTAAAAGGTACATTCTGTTACTCTCAATTACAATCTCGCTTCCATTCCGTGGCCCCGGTAGATAAACGAGATTAATAATTTCTCAAGTTTGAGCTAGGTTGCGTTATCGTTGGGCAAAATAAGGATGAAAATACTTAAAATCACATTCCAGAGACAATTCTTTATGAAATGAAAAATGGTTTATTCGTAATACTGCTATTCTAACATAAATGGATTAACTGAGAAGACATAGACATACACACATAGGCATACTGTGAAAGAATACCATTCTTTCTACGTCATAGCTTAACTTAACCAGAAAATGATCACGAACAAATCTGTTTTGTTACTGCATTCAGATCGAATTTTAACGGTTTAGTCAGGATTAGGAATTCAGTTTGTACTTGCTTGGATTGGTTTAAAGCAGGCTCGATGCTGGTTTCGTTTCCCGCGTGAGTTCTTTGTTTCGGATGTCACGTGTTCGGTTCGTGCTCCTTCGGTTGTTCTCGTGTGGAGACTTGAGACGGCTGCGTGACGTCACCGGGAAAGCTCCCCTCTCCTCTGAAGTTGTTGAGCTCGTTATTCTGTGGTGTTACGGCTTTGGCACGGTCTTGGACTTCTTTGGTTGGTTTCGTTGTGAGAGTCCAGCGGGCCGGCTTCCAGGTCAGCCTTGCGCGTGTTGGAGCGCGCCGTTACGAGTTCAGGAGCACCAGAGAGTTGCAAGAGAAGAAGAGAAGAGAGAGGGCGCGTCGCTCGCGCGTCGTTTTAAACAGTCCGTTTTTTTGGACATCCCCAAAGGTGGCTGGTCCAATCAGAGCGTCGGTACGGGGCGAAGCCCCGCCTGCACGGCTGCTCTTGCAAGGCATTTTTCATGCGATGAGAAATAACTTGTTTGTACCCCTGTTATTCAAACTCTTATCGTGTTTACACATTTATACTATCACCACATTCGTTATCTTATTGATTCATACAATTTTTCAACCATTCATAAAAGTCTAAACACAACCTAAACATTCCAGCTTAAAGTATGATTAGAAATCAGCCCACGTTTTCCTAATAATTCACATTCCACAAGCATATGAGAGAAAGAGTACAACAATTAATATCCACATGTTCCTTGTGTAGATGAATTATTATCATGAAATGAATGTGTCTCTTGGAAATCTTCTAGTGGCCATTTCTCTTTGTTCTGTGACCGGACGGAATCGCGCGCTTTTGCGCTGATGCAAAGGGGGAGGGGTTTTAGAGAGACGCTGATTCTTTAGCTGCCCCCCTTCTGGTGACTTGTAGAGTTGAATTCCTGCCAATATACGTTACATATCCCCCTCGGGCTTGGTGATGTTCCCTGATGGAACCTCGTCAAGGCCCTGGAACAAGAGGCAGGAAGAACAGGCACATACAAGACACAAACATCATTCCTATCACTGACTAAAGCCTGGTGCAAGGTAATTTGGGAAGGAACAGGTTAGAAACTTGAGAAGACATAGGGATGCATTGTTTATCATTATTGACAATTGGGTCATTTTTGACTGTTTTAATTGTCAGGGGCTCGACGAGGCGGTATAGGCATGATCTCAGTCAGGTTGTTCAAATTCTCGGGTTCGGTTTCTCGGTCGGGATTACCACGTCGAAAAAGGCAAGGGACGCCTGACGTGCATTTGTTGAGAGACTCTTGGACGACGTTCACTCGCTTGTGTAGGAGGAAGGCCAGTGTCAAATTCATAACATATCCTACGATAGTAGAGATACAAAGCGCCGTGTCAGCGGCAGACCAGGACCGAATAATTGGCGCGCCGGCGGGTGGAAGGCGAGCGATAGCTTCTAGCGCTGTCAGCCGGTGTCAATTCAATAAGAGATTTCGATTTCAACCTGACATTCATCGTCGGTGAGGTGATACAATGCTAACTCGTCAATATGGAGGATCGCGCCCTTCGGGGCAGTGATCCATAACGTTTGGTTGGGCAAATTAATGCGCATAGTGGTGTCGTGTTAATCGCATGTGAGGGTGGCTGTTCGTGCTGGGGTGTTGACCAGCCATCGGTTTCTGATGATTTCGGCTTGCGTTACCTCAACTTGAGAACGTGGTGTTGCTTCGGCGGGGCAGCTAGTGTCGGGTTTAATGGATTCTAAACCGCAGATGCCCTTGGTATTATCGCGTACGCAGAGTTTACTCGGGTAGGGGGAGTGAATGTCCTAAGTGAGCGTGCCCATCTTTGAGTTTGGGGCCAGATACAACTGTTCGTTGTTCTCGTAATACGCAGCGACTTTAGGATTTTTACATAGGTTTTCCCTTGCCGTAATCCCACATTCACAATGTCTTTGAGCCGGTAAACATTATTAACGTCGATAATGGACAAACTGAAAAGACAACTAAATCACCTGTTTCCGGGTTTGCGTATATGGTAATAGCGCTACCGGGAAAGGGGCGAGATGGGTTTGGGTGAGACTAGCGGGGCCCGCAGTGGCCGAAGTTACAACGTTTGAACAAGGCTAAGAGGTATCGTGTAGCACAGAATCCTATTCATGGCTACGTTGTCAATCAAGAAACTTACATCGTGTATCATGTCGTTCATGATTTTGGCGGGTGGCCTCGATCGGTCGACAGCGGTTCTCACAGCGAATTACAACGACTTTACTGACGGAAGTCGATCTCAATTTCAGGACCTGGATTCAAGGTTTGGTTAAGGGGTTCAAAGTGAAAGAGGAAAGGAAACACAAAGTGAGACACGCGATAAAGAAACCAAACGATAAAGTAAATTAAAAAAAAAAATTTTAAACTAAAAAAAAAAATTAAAAAAAATTTAATAAAAAAAAAATTATATAATAATGAAAAAAAAAAATTGAGAGTAGCTCCTCTCTACTAGATTGGTCCTAGCAGTGCTGCGGAGGAGAGAATATGGGTTGTGTCTAAGCATGGTTGCTATATGTTTTCCTAAAATGACAATAGTTATGCTTGTGTGGTGCATATGGTTGTCGGTCTGTGTCAGTGGGTCGGATCTTCCCCCTTTTCCTGTCGGTGGTTTGGATTTGCCGGTTGGCACTGGCAACCCATCATGGTGCATCGTGTGCGTGTGTCAGCGTACTCCCCCTCTGGCCGTGAGGTACTACGAGCTGTGGCGCAGTGAGTGGCTCAGGGACATACGTGTGGACACCGTCTTGCAGATGCAGCATGTAGTCGACAGAGTGGAGCTTGCGGAGCTCGGAGGATGTGTTACATGGTTTTGACATGTGAGCTGTCAAGGTTCGTAGTGACGAATCCGCATGTGAGGGTGAGGAGATCGTCAGCAGCGAACTGAGGTGGTATGGTAATGCAGGAGGGCAGGGGTGTGCTCGCCAGTGGCGTGCAGGCGGCGGGTTACTGCTGCCACTGTAGTGTTGGGTGGGAGGGCATGAAAGGTCCAGGACTCTTCATGTGATGCACCTGCTGTGATGAGGGCATCGTTTTGGTCATTTGAGGGGCTGGAGTTTGGGAGGAAACGTTTAGGATGTCAGACCTGATCTGGTGTTCTCCGGAGGAATGGCAGGTGACTGAGACAGCACTTTCAGGAACTTGGAGTTTCATCAGCAGGTGTTTGTTGGACGCTGCTGTGATTTGGAGTATTGGGTGTTGAGTTAGTGTTTAACTCTGTTGCTGGGTTTTCAGGTGGGGTTTCATGTCCATCTGAAGTTAGGGTGTTTACTGTTCTCTGAGAGCAAGGTTAAGCGGTGCTGTTTTCTGGGGCTGATTTGTTCAGCTTGTCACTGCCGTTCCGTCTGACAGCTAGTCAGGCTGACTCTGGTTCGTCTTCCTTTTCCCACTGATTCTCATGAGTCCACTTCTCCCAGTGTCGTCCAGGTGAGCGTTGACGTCCACGCGGTTCATCCCATCGGTCATACCTCTGTTCAGGTCGAGTGTCAGCGTGTGAGTCTCGTTCTCTGTTGGACGGGGGTGCATTCCATTCTTTGTGTGGTGGCTTAGCGCTGTCTTGGCGTTGGGTGCCCTCTAGAGCCAGTTCATGGTGTTGCGTGTTGAAATCAAGAACTGCTGGGGTTTTTGCGCTCTTTTCTGAGGCCATCTTCTGTTTGTAGTAGGCCTTTTGCACCAAGTCTCGCAACTGCTGAGTGTTCATCGTTCGTGGACATGCGAGAACGCCAAGATGGTGGCTTATGCCAGGATGAAGATTCCTGAGGAAGAGAGTTTTAAAGTTCAGTTCATCTTCCATGTCAGAATCATTGCGAGTTCCAAAATATGCTTGTCTGAGTCGACTATAGTAAGCTTGAGGAGTGTCGTGACGTCCTTGTCTCGTCTCCAGGGCAGCCACTAAGCCTTGATCGGACTCAGGGTCGGCGAACTCTTTAATAAGGGCTTTTCGCAGCCGTTGGTAATCAGTCTTTGTGTTAACAGGCTGCCGGTCCAGGAAGCTGCGTACTTCAGGGCTGGATGTCGTTCGGAGTAAATAGAGTTTATCTTTGTCCGTAACGTTAGGTCGCATTTCCAGATGGAAATCAATATCTTGCAGATACGCCTGGACCGTTTGGCTGTTTGGCACGCTGGGGTTGAATTTGCTAACGTTTCGGGCGAGCTTGTCAAGGTCTTTTAGGTCCAAGCTGTGCGACGATCTGCGGCTGGCTGCAGCAGATTCTTCTGGTTCTGTCGTGATATAAAGTTCTTCAGACGGCGCTGGTGACTGTTTTAACATCACCCCCTCTGTCTTATGTTCACGTGTCAGTCCAGGCACAGGTGACTTGGTCCTGCTTGGCAGGGGTGCGGTTGGTGCACGTCCTGTCCTTGACGGCTCCTGGCGTAGTTCGTAAGCGTGCTTGAGTTCCTCTTGGAAACTTTCAGACTCCTCTGTGACGTAGTCGAGCTGTTGTGTTAGGCGGCTGATCTCGTTTCTTGATTCAGCCAAATGAGCTTCGAGGGCCTTGATTCTGCTGTTTTTGTCCCTGAAGTCAGTCTTTGCCTTCTCTAGTAGCTTCTCTGCATACTGTAGCTTGTCTGCACAATCAGCGAAGTCCTCTTTGAGTTGCTGCATTTCGTGTCTGGTAGCTTCTAGAGTTTCTTTTAGCCTGTTGATTTCCTCATCGGCGCCCTGCTCCACCTCATCGGTCCCTTCCCGTCGTACCTGAGCTTCACGTTCCAGCTGCTCTATGCGTCGTTGTGCGCTTGTCAGCTCCTGCTGGCGTTGTGCGGCGTACTTGTCGCTCAGTTTGAGGGTGGCGATGAGTGTGTGACTTAAGCTTGAGGTGATCTTGGCTAATTCTTTGTGATTGTAGTTTTGACTTGGGTCTTGTCTCATGATGCTTGTGATGTTGTCATCTAGTTGGTCCTGTGTCTGATGTTGGAGTGCTTCAGCAGCTTTAGGGAGGATGCTGTTTGTTGTAGCACTTAGCCACATTTCCAGTCCTTCCCAGTGACCGACATGTTCTGGCTGGTGACACATGTTCTGGCGGTGATGGGATCTTGGACCGAACTGACACAGACCTTGGATGGGAAACAAAGCAAAACAAAAACACAAACAAAACAACAGGGGTGTGAATGTGCACAGTGTAGTGTATGCTAGTGTTGAGTGTGATTCTGTTTCTGTGGTCCTCTGTGGTGGGGTGCGTGTAATTTGCAGCTTCTGCGTAGAAATTGCGCCCATGTAGAGGCAGCACTGTTGGGAAACAGAAAGAAAAGCACACTAACAGAATGAGTACACAGGGACAATAACACTAGACCGATCTCTCTTTTAATAGCAGATTCTCTCTTCGCTTTGTTAAGTCTGATTTAGAAGGACGCTTCTAATCAGAGGATTGTAGGCGAGTTTTCTCCTTTTGTAATAAGACTGTTATTGCTATTTCAATTTTCTCCTTGATGGAGGAAAATAACAGCAATGACAGTGCTTGTCCCTTAATGGCAGGATTTTACACCGCAACGCTGGTCATCGTGTTTCGCGCGTGTTTAAAAATGTTGCCGATGTCTATCTTCTCATTGCGCCTGCTTTAACTGGGAGGGGTAGGATTTCACAATAGAGGGTAAATGATAAACAGTTTGAAGGTGGTTCTCAAGTTTCATACATATCTGTTCAATTGTGACATTTCGCTCTATTCGTGATCTTCCCCTGGTCAGCTTTAAGCAAACAAGTCAAATTAGAAGTTAGTAACAGGGAGAAAAGAAAAGAGAAATTAAGATTTATTCCCAAGATTTAAAACTAATACGTTGGCACAAGGTGGTGCTGTTGAGTCGCTATGCTAAGGTTACGTTTTATGCTCCAGATTGGTGATAAATGACTTTGACGGTATGGTGTCACTGTCACTTCTCCAACACAGCACTAGGGGGAGCACTATCTACTCTCAGGCCTAAGTAAAGAGGACTAATTTTAATTTAATAAAATTATTTTAATTAAATTATTATTAATTTTACTTGAGTTAATCAGATCACCTAAGGAAATGAAGTGTGGCCTACAGATAGAGCCAGACTTGTATTTAAGTTTGGAATTAGAATTAAAAATTAGAATTTGGTTTCTAATTAAAATTTATGATGTTATAATTAAAATTAATAGGATTCACTTAGGATTAGAATTTACAAATGCAATCTGCAATTGAGTTGACAAACCAATATTGTTGCAAAATGTAGACGGGAAGTGTAATTAATTATTAAATGTAATTAGAATTTTCGAATTCATAATTAATTATTAAATTAATTTACAGCTTCTAAATCACTAGTTTTGGATTCCCATAATAGTAATTAAAATAATTTCCAAACTTAAGCATTCCTCTCATTAACATCAAAAAAAAAAATAATAATCAATCGGTATCCTACTTGTAAATGAAATTACAAGTTCCTGCTTTTGTTGGAAGCAGGAATTGAAAATTTTATTAAATTAAATTAATTCAAAATTAATTTGTAATCAATTGTGACATTCAATTAACAATTAAAAATTCCTAACAATAGCGCTCATCCATTGATGTGTTATGAAATCATAAAAAGCCATTATAATTGAACTAAATCAACCTCACCATATTTATCAAAGTAATACTGAATTATCTTCTAATAACCCACCAGTTATTAAGCTGGTCCCACAAAAGGTAAGAAGACTTTAATCAGCTGTTATATTAAACCAACCTGTGAAATTGTTAACACTGATGATTGGGAAACATTAACACAGCCAACTTAAAACGTACGTTAGTCTTTTAAATGAGAGAGGGAAAACGTGAGTAGGAAAACTTTTTCACACACACCCACTGCATTCAAGCTTTAACTGCTATGTGCTAATCGCTAGCCGTAATGCTACCAGCATGGCTTTTGCTACAATGCTACAGTCTCCTTGTTAGCTTAGCGCTAATGCTATTAGTTTTACACGTGGCTAAACTGGTCGCTATGGCAACTCAGTGCCTATAGGAAAAGGGAAAATGTGCTTCACGCTTCAGAAACAAGCAGCATTGTTCAGACTTGAATTTTCTATAGCACATATAATCTCACTCATTTAGGGCGAGATAAATTTATCTACGGGTTACTTATAAACCAACAAAGCCTCAGCGGGCTATTATGTGAATATTTGTCTGTTCAGACAGCACACATAACAAACAAACAATCAATTGCACAATCTCTCCCTTTCTCAAAAACGACTGGCCACTCCTTTGAGCGCCGTGCGTTTGAATTCACTCGTGAACTCAAAAATGGGCTGAGAATTACTTAAATAGCTACTTTAATATTCTACAGCCGGGAGAGTCACGTGGCTGGGTTTGCAGTGGAACACGCACTAACAAAAGCATTACCACGAAGGCCTTAAGAGAGGGGCAACAAGGAACGCGCTCGTTCGCCTCTCATGCGCTTTAGAGCGACTTTTTATTAATTATTTACTGCAGTTTAATTTCTCAACGACTCGAGTTAACAGTTACACTCTCTTTCATTCAAACTCACTGTGTTTCACAAACAAGAATGCAATATCACAAATAACCGTTTGTTTCTCTATATTTACTCAATTCTTCCGGATAAAAGTGAGAAATATTTATATTGTCTTCTGGTTTGATTTTCAGATTTTAGTCCTTAATTGCCAGCTTTTTTCCTCCACCATTTATGTAATAAAATACAGTTTAATATAGAGCTATTGTTTCAGCTCCGGGAATTAGTTATTAAATATTTAATATGGCTTGATTAAAGTCATATTAATATTTAACCTACAGTTTACACCTTATTAAGTGCTTGTCCAGCAATCACTAAAAGGTACATTCTGTTACTCTCAATTACAATCTCGCTTCCATTCCGTGGCCCCGGTAGATAAACGAGATTAATAATTTCTCAAGTTTGAGCTAGGTTGCGTTATCGTTGGGCAAAATAAGGATGAAAATACTTAAAATCACATTCCAGAGACAATTCTTTATGAAATGAAAAATGGTTTATTCGTAATACTGCTATTCTAACATAAATGGATTAACTGAGAAGACATAGACATACACACATAGGCATACTGTGAAAGAATACCATTCTTTCTACTTCATAGCTTAACTTAACCAGAAAATGATCACGAACAAATCTGTTTTGTTACTGCATTCAGATCGAATTTTAACGGTTTAGTCAGGATTAGGAATTCAGTTTGTACTTGCTTGGATTGGTTTAAAGCAGGCTCGATGCTGGTTTCGTTTCCCGCGTGAGTTCTTTGTTTCGGATGTCACGTGTTCGGTTCGTGCTCCTTCGGTTGTTCTCGTGTGGAGACTTGAGACGGCTGCGTGACGTCACCGGGAAAGCTCCCCTCTCCTCTGAAGTTGTTGAGCTCGTTATTCTGTGGTGTTACGGCTTTGGCACGGTCTTGGACTTCTTTGGTTGGTTTCGTTGTGAGAGTCCAGCGGGCCGGCTTCCAGGTCAGCCTTGCGCGCGTTGGAGCGCGCCGTTACGAGTTCAGGAGCACCAGAGAGTTGCAAGAGAAGAAGAGAAGAGAGAGGGCGCGTCGCTCGCGCGTCGTTTTAAACAGTCCGTTTTTTTGGACATCCCCAAAGGTGGCTGGTCCAATCAGAGCGTCGGTACGGGGCGAAGCCCCGCCTGCACGGCTGCTCTTGCAAGGCATTTTTCATGCGATGAGAAATAACTTGTTTGTACCCCTGTTATTCAAACTCTTATCGTGTTTACACATTTATACTATCACCACATTCGTTATCTTATTGATTCATACAATTTTTCAACCATTCATAAAAGTCTAAACACAACCTAAACATTCCAGCTTAAAGTATGATTAGAAATCAGCCCACGTTTTCCTAATAATTCACATTCCACAAGCATATGAGAGAAAGAGTACAACAATTAATATCCACATGTTCCTTGTGTAGATGAATTATTATCATGAAATGAATGTGTCTCTTGGAAATCTTCTAGTGGCCATTTCTCTTTGTTCTGTGACCGGACGGAATCGCGCGCTTTTGCGCTGATGCAAAGGGGGAGGGGTTTTAGAGAGACGCTGATTCTTTAGCTGCCCCCCTTCTGGTGACTTGTAGAGTTGAATTCCTGCCAATATACGTTACATCGGTCTAAATCAGATACAGATAAGTAGTACAGTAAAGATTACATTCATATGAATGAATGCATTAGAGAGAGCGGTTGCGTGTGAATTAATTCTACCTGCAGCGTCTCTCTACTAGTAGTGAAGCTGTGGGATTTAGTTATTAAGAAATATATGCTTGAACTTTACAGTTTCTAAGCTATTTTACTGAGAAATCACAGAACAGTGTTGACAATACATTTCCACACTGAATGATTCTGTGCACGTGATCTGCTCGTGATGTATTGTACACGCTACTGTCTTTAGCCCATGTGTGTGCGTTACAGAGCAGCAGCGCGGTAGATTAGAACGTGATTAACTTACCTGTACAATAAGATGTTTAAAACCTGCATTCTGCCGTTCAATTTCCAGCATCCAGTAATATAATCTCAAGTCTTGTGGAGCGCATTCAGAGTATGAATTAGTTTGTAATTTTAACTGTTTGGAAACAGAGTGTAAATGTGGATTTATTATCCTATTGCGCCCTCTATAGGACCAACGACTAGTCGACTTCAAGCTTAAAGCGTTATGGCAGAGCACTGAAGTCGACTAGTCTGTGCAACCCCTAGTATGTGTGTGTATATATATATATATATGTATGTATGTATGTATATATATATATATGTGTGTGTGTGTGTGTTTGCATCACAGGCAGTGATGCAAGCTAAATTATGACTGTTTTTGGTGTGCGAAACCATGTAGATCAATGGAAAAAAGTCTTATACAAGTGTGGAGTTTGCGTTTTTAAAATGTGCATATGAATGATGAATGAATATACATCTTATGCACTGAAGTGGCAGCAGTATGTAGTTTACATACCTGTCTGGGCAGTATGTGTCTCCTGATGTCAAAAAAATGTATCTGTCGTGTTTAACACGCCTTAAAACAGCCTTTCAGAGCACATCATGTTGAGGAGATTCATGAAGACGTGTGCTGCCTTGACAGCTCCTCAGTCATCTCTCTCGTTCTTGCCTTAGAGTGCGTTTAAGGTTTATGGCGTCTTGCAGCAGTTTGGACGCTGCGTCCACAGCTGGATGTGTCCACCTGTTCTCCGGCACATCTGCGGTCCCTGCAGGCCTGGCAGAGGTAGAGCACAGACGCAACCCTTCGGTGATCCACCGATGTGACAGAAACAAGTCAAGTGTGACTTCCTCGCCCAACGCACCTCTTGAGTGGCAGAGAGAGACGCTGGGCTATTTTTATGCGATCTGCTGACTGTTATGCATGTATGCATGAAACCGTCCTGCAGCGCTCTGTACATGACATAATGTACCACGTCGTGTCACATGTACGATACTCTCCTGATAGAGGGTGGAGAAGTGTTAACTACAGCTCGCTGTATATTTATATATATGATATGTTATTTATATTTATGATATGTTTTGTAAGTTTTGTTGTCGATTACACATTTTATGTAAGATTTGTATGGAAGCCTGTTGCTGCCACTGAAAAAAGGTAATTGCAACTTCTCACAATTCTTCAGCACTTTTTCCTTGCAACTTTTTCCTTGCAATTATGAATTTACATCTTGCAATGCAGACTTTTTTTCTCAGAAATGCATGCTATAAACTCAGAATTATGAGAAATAAAGTCAGAATTGTGAGACAAACTAAAGTTTATATCTCACAATTTCAACTTTCTTGCAATTGCGAGTTTGATTTGTATTTCTGACTTTATCTTAGTTTACATCTCGCAATTCTGACTCTTGACTCTCAGAAATGAGTGATGTAAACTCGCAATTGTAAAAATGTAAGATTTGCGGGACAAACTAAAAAGTTTATATCTTGCATTTCTGACTTTTTACTCTTAATCACAATTTTATTTCTTGCCATTCTGACTTTCTTACAATTTTGAGTTTACATCTCACAATTCTGACTTTTTTTATTGAGATATAAACTTGCATCTGAATTATACAATCTAAAAAATATATATTTTCTTACAGCTTTATAATGCACTCAGGGCTCTAGACTCATTCTTCCCACTGGTTGCATTTTTGCGACTAACTTTCTCAGTTGGTCGCACGAGCACATAATTTGGTCGGAATTTTGTATTATTTATTTTGCTACAACATGGGATTAATCAATGCATGATGATGAACTTTTATCATAGTTTATAGAAATATGGTAACAAAAGTGTTCAACATTCAACCCGTTCTTTTTCATCAGTATTATTTGCGATTTAAATTTTGTGAACAGGAATTTTTCATGCACTTTCACTTTCAAATTCGCAATCTTGTAGACTCGTTTTACAAGAAAAGATAATTGTGTGTTTTGCTTATATCTATACACCTTTCACTTTGTAAGACTAAATCAAAAGATGGAGTCATGTTTATTCTTAATTAAAAAGCACAACAAAAATAAAACAGTATGTTACAATGACAAACTAGCTTACATAACATTTATTAACAAAAACTAATAAGACGAGGCACGGCATAGGACACATCACATGCTGTATCATATACAGACTAATAAATTACAGAATGTTTAGCAAACACTGTGGAATCAAATAAATAATAATATAAAAAAATTAAGGAAAACCTCCATAGCATAACGTGAAGTAAACAGCAAAGATAACAAGCTTTTCAAACTAAACTAAACTAGCTGTCGCTGACAGGACTTGCATGTTTTGAAGAACACCAGCATGTTCACCTTCTCTGGTTTAAGAAGTGGTCTTTTACTTTAGTTTGAAAACCACTTCCCTCCGTAGCGCTCCGTCCGCTGTGCGCGCCTTTGCGCTCGTGCTGAGCAGCTTTTGCTCGTGCTAAACCAGGCTCTACTGAAGCGCTCGGCTGAAAGCGCATCTCTTCACGCGATCAGTGAAATCTGACTCCTGCTACAATGTGCCGTGGCTCTGCAGCACGTGCTGTACGAAGCAGACGCTTTGGAGCAGCGCAGACCATGCAATCGAACAAATGCGACCACGTCAAATTTCAACTCACACATTCTCGAAAACATTCACATATGCAACCATTTTTGGTCACCGTTTAGAGCTCTGGCACAGTTATGAATTTATAAATCACAATTGTGAGTTTATATCATGCCATTCTGAGAAAAAAAAGTCAGAGTTGTAAGATTAAATAGTTGCAGTTCTTATTTATTTTTGAATTAGTGACGGAAACAAGCTTCCATAGGTTTGAGAGAGTCAAGACCAATCCATTTTAAAGTTGCTTCAGATTTAAACCACTTCACTGAATTAGATGAAAGGTTTGATTCATGTTCACAGATCAGTTCTTTTGAACAGTTTTTAAGGTAGTCACTTTGGTTTTTGAAATAAGATGCCTTAGCAGAGGCAGAAGCCCACACAGGCAAACTGAGCGTCCGGTCGGATGATGGATCGAAACGCAGGTTGGTAAAGTGATTAGCATCCTTCCAGGGTGAGTGTTGCCTTAGCAACAATAAATTAACCAGTGAACCGCGCCGAAACCACAAGCACGGCTGCCCCAAATGGTATCAGCATCCAAAGTTTTGTCATCAATCAATTGAGCCAATCATATCGTTCTCGGCAGGTTTCGAATGAACAGACTTAGAAATGAGAAGCACAAAAGGACACAGAAGACCCAAGGATCTCGTTCGCCTTGGACGAGGGACAATCAATATGCCGATGTGAACCTTGGGCCGTTACTTACATGAGCTTTAGGACAAACGCAGGGTTAAAAGCTTTCAAAAAGGAGATTAGATGAAGATTTCAATCTTCAGCAGAGAGAGCATATAACAACATAAAGACACATAATCCTGCTTTAGGAAACACTATATGAGGTCATGCTAGGCTACTAAAGCTAGAAGCTACAAATCAAGCAAACCAAGGAAAAAACACTATTAATAATACTATGCTATACGATTGTTATTGTAAAATATAATCTCTCCTCTCTCTCTTCTCTCTCTCTCTCTCCTCTCTCTCTCTCTCTCTCCAATCTCTCTCTTCTCTCTTCTCTTGCTTCTCTCTCTCTTTAAGCTCTCTCTCTCTATCTCATCTCTCTCTCTCTCCTTTCTCTTCTCTCTCTCTCTCTCTTCTCTCTCTCTCTCTCTCTCTCTCTCCTCTCCTCTCTCTCTCTCTCTCTCTCTCTCTCTCTCTCTCTCTCTCTCTCTCTCATCTCTCCTCTCACTCTCCCTTGCTGCTCTTTCTCGTTCTCTCTCTTCTTCTCCTCATCTCTCTCTCTCTCTCTCTCTCTCTCTCTCTCTCCTCTCCTCTCATCTCCCATCTCCCTTCTCTCTCTCTCTCTCTCTCTCTCTCTCTCTCTCTCCATACTATCATGTGTAGTATCATGTGACTGCCCTTATGCTGTTTTGTGGTCCATGGTAAAAAACCAGTGATTTATTATTGGTTATATCTGCATAGATGATGTTATTTAAATTTCTGCAAAACCTATGATATGTATATGAAAACTGATCATATGTCATGGTCCCATGACTCGCAGCCCTTTGACATCTCTAGAATGTGAAATTTGCGCCCTATCTGTTGTGTTCTTTTTTTTGTTCATTCAATCATGTGACTGCTTGCTGATTTGTTTTTTGAGATCTGTTTTCTGTTGTAGTCAGTATATAGTAAAGATAGCCTTGCTCTGTATCTGCGTTAAGCTGCTGAGATTTCGTAGCATCTTCTGTTGATTTTGCATGCTCGTTGCATCATTTGTAAGTCTTTTGATAAAAGCGTCGTAGCTAAGATGGAAAAGAATCATGGATGGTTACTGTAGAGCTTCAGCTGATGCTTGGAGAAACCAATGATTTCATGTTTAATGATCGTGTGTGTTATTGAAGTTCTCTCAACCTTATTCTTCCCTCGAACTCAAGTCTGTAGCTAGATGCTCGTCGTCAATGTGTAAGTGTGTGATTCATGTGAGTGTGAGTTTTATCTGCTGTGAAGGCTCCTCTGTTACTTACATCTGGTTACTCAGTTGACTGCTGCTGGAATTGTGTTTATTGAGACGCCTCATGGGTGGAGAGGAGAGACGGAGAGGGTGGGCGTATGCTCTTGTGATCGGGGCGTATGACTGCTGAGAGCAGCAGCACTGACTGCATGTGTGGATCGGTGATAAACAGCAGGAGTAGAGAGAGAGAGAGACAGGACTGAGGTCATAGAGAGCCACCGGCGGCCCCTGGAGACACACACACAGACTGACAGACAGACAGACATGTTGAAATTCTGCACCACCCCTCGCTCAAGGTGTGTAGCTGTGTGTGTGTGTGTGTGTGTGTGTGTGTGTGTGTGTGTGTGTGTGTGTGTGTGTGTGTGTGTGTGTGTTGTGTGTGTGTGTGTGTGTTCGCTCGCTGCTGGGTGGATGTCGTCTGTTGAGTTTTCATCTGGGTTACATCATGTTTGACTCTGTCCTGTTGTGAAATCAGACTCAAACCAGTCTCTGATGGCGAGTGCTGGTTTTACATGGATTCTGAGACTGCTCAGAGCTGGTTTAGATGGTGCTGCCGAGTAGACCATTATGGTCAAATGGGTTAATATATAAGTGTGTGTGTTTATAAATGATAACCTGTTTTAATAAATTATTTTATTTAATAGTTTTGTTTTAAAGAAATGAATACATAATTATTGGGGTGGGAGTGAAGTAATTATCATTAATTAAATTTGTATTATCATTTATTATTTTCACATTATTATAATTACTTTATATATTTGTTATTATAAAAATGTATAGGAATTATAAGTATTTATTTTAACAATTATAGTTATATTTCTTCAATTATAGTTTAATATAATTCTTTCTCACTATATTTTATTTTGAGATAAGATAAGGTGACTTTATATATATATATAATTGTATTGGTTATTCTGATTTTTAATCAGATAAAGGAATAATGTATAACCTTTATTTAAAAACAAATTATATATATATATTTTTTTTTTTTATTATTATTATTATTCAATTATATTCATATTTACACATTTTATATATACATAATTTATTTTTATTTCAATAATCTTATTACTCATTTGTGTTTTAAGTAAAAAGGTTAGTTTTTTGTTCAATCTTTTTACTCACATTATGATTTTCATTTCTTTTCACTGCTTGTTTTTAACTTAAGGACATGAAGCAGAAATGCTCAGTGCTGTTGTAATAAAGTAGACATACACACATGACAACACTTCTGTTAAATTGTACATGTTTAATATTGTGGCAGCTAGAACATACCCTGCATGTGTCTATCGGTGTAGACTGTGGCATAAAACAGTGAATGCACAACAGTTTGCAGGCCGTGTCTTCGGTTGGTGACCGTGTTCGGTGTTGTCTTGTTCAGATGGTCTGATGTTTAGCAGCGGGGCAGCACGTGCACCCCGTGGCTCGTTCAATCATTTCAATCATCGAACGGCTCTTTATCGAGTGTCAAAGTGTGAACAGCAGTCTCTAATTCCCACAATTTCTGTTTCTTTTCTCTTCTGCAGTCACAATGAGCGAAAGGTGACCTGCAAGCATCCCGTCACAGGCGTTCCTTCGCAAGACAACTGCATCTTTGTCGTCAGCGAACAGTGAGTCATTTATTTCTCTCTCTTCGTTTCCTGCAGCATTGAGTCAGAAACAGAGCGCTTTGTCTGAACTTCACACAGAAATCACATTCATGCTGCCTAATCTACGCATTTTTGGGCTGGATTAAATGTTGGTTAATAGGGGTATAAAGAAATGTAAAAATGAGATAATTAAAGTGTTCATATTTCAGAATAAGTCAAAAGATTGTTTTTCTGGGTCACACACAGCACATTTATTATTTTCCATTAGTCTGCTGATGGGGGCATGAGTTGAGTGAATCTTACAAAGATATGCTCAGAATATTATATAAATTAATTTTGAGGTAAAATGTGACCTGTCATTAGAAATGCTTTAATGTAAATTTAATAAAAAAAAATCATTTTCAGTATGAAAACTATTTAATTATAAATGTTATTATTATGAAAATATATGTATATTATTTAGAATGATTGTTTTCAGTATAATTGTAATTTATATTTATTTAAATATTAAATAAAATTATCTCTCCATGTAACTTATTTTAACATCTAAAATAAAATATTTTATTTAAATAATATTTTTTACTCCAGTTTTTTCATTACATTTTAAATAATTGATCATTTACTTTTTTATTTATTTTATTAATTTTCTAATTTAAATATTTACTTAGGTGGTTGTAATGAGAAATTTGATATCACAGTATGAATCTTTTGTATTATCCGTACTATATTATCCGTAACATGTTATTCAAATATGTAGTTTTTATTAAATTATAATTAATTATATGCATTTTAAAGTGTACGTGTGTGTTTTTATATAATTACATAAAATATAATTATTTTATATCTAATTATTAATTTAATGTATTTGTTTTTTTGGCACCCATTTGCACTGATGTACAATATAATTTCTGTGATTTTTGATGAAGCAGATTTTATTTGAATTTTCTTTCTTATTAGGATGAAACAATGTATATGCTTAATGCATAAATCACTTTTATTGTCACATCACCACAGCACATGTGCCTTGGTGAGTGAAATTCTTATGAGCGTGCTCCAGACAGTGCAAAAAAACAACAACAACAATTTACATATGGACAGACAGTGCAAAAAAACAACAAACAATTTACATATGGACAGACAGTGCAAAAAAACAACAAACAATTTAAATATGGACAGACAGTGCAACAAAACAACAAACAATTTACATATGGACAGACAGTGCAACAAAACAACAAACAATTTACATATGGACAGACAGTGCAAAAAAGCTGCACTGGAGCATTTACAGTGCTCCAGACAGTGCAAAAAAAACAACAACAATTTACATATGGACAGACAGTGCAAAAAAGCTGCACTGGAGCATTTACAGTGCTCCAGACAGTGCAAAAAAAACAACAACAATTTACATATGGACAGACAGTGCAAAAAAGCAACAGCAATTTACATATGAACAGTACATATTTACAGACTGTACAGAAGACAATGTGCAAAATACACATACATATACTCAGTACACATAGTGTACTATAAAGACACACTCAATTATCAGCGACACATTATACACCGTATGGGCACATCTACATTATGTACACTATCTATACAAGATAGTGTATATGCATAAATATGTATATTATGTAAATGCATAATTTAAGTGTATGTATGGTGTATATATACTTATTTTGCAGGTCATATTAACCACAACATCATATCGTTATATAAAGGTTTTCTTGACCTTTTTAATAAGATTCATCCGAAAGCGTTACTATTCCCGGCCCGTCTGCTAACGGATAACGTGTTACTATTTGTGTGTGTTTGAAAAGTGTGCCACTAAATAGTCAACACACCCCCACATTTTCACACGAAGCCACTAGCAATTAACAGGCCGGCAGTTAATGAAGAGCTGGGAAGATGATTATACGGCTGTATATCCGGACTGAAGTCATGACTTTATCCAGCTCTGCTCCTCTTCACAGCTCACCTCTCCTGTCCAACACATGCTGCTCTCCTGATAATAGCCCTCAAACCGCTGTCAAACACATCTCTAGTCTTTATATTGCTCTCTTTCTCCTGCGTCCTCTAGCAAAGTCAACAGCTTCTCTCCGTTCCTCTGCCGTTTAACCAATCTCTGCAGTCTCTGTTCACAGATAGTGACTAAACAGTGCTGCAGATAAACCTCAGATCCTCTCGCTCTGAGCAGATGATGGGAGAGACTGAACTCGGCTGGGAAAGAAATGTTTGTGCAGCAGATATTTGCATTTGATGAAGACGAGCGGCAGGAGGGTTTGTTCGCTCGCGTGTTTCAAAGCGTTTGACTTTGTTTCTTCTGTGGAAAACAAAAGATGTTTCCTGTGTCTTTTTCGTACAACAGACACGTTCAACCTCCAAAGATGAGATAAAATGACAAAAAAGCATTATAAAAGTTGCCCGTATGACTTGTGACATTATTGTGGGTTGGATTGTTGACTAAATCTAAAACTTGTTAAAAATCATTAGAAATTAGAAAGTTATAAATTAGAAAAATATTTGAACAAAAACTTCAATTGAAATTTTACTTAATAAAAAAATATGGCTTTGTGTGTGTGTGTGTGTGTGTGTGTGTGTGTGTGTGTGTGTGTGTGTGTGTGTCATGATGTTGAGCCTGCATCGTTCGTGACCCCCCCCCCCCATACCCCCCGCAATCCGCCGCATCACAATACCGTGTACGGAATTTTTGTTTTGTTTTTTGAGAGTGCTTAAATTCGTGCTAGACTTAAGTCAGTAATAATGTTCTTTGACAATGAAAGTTATTTGCTCCCATTCTCTGTATTCACAGTTTAAATAACTGTGAAAGGTACAGATAATAAAACAATTATCCATTACCTAATTCGTGAACATCCTCCTTCATAGCGCCATCAAGTTTCGTCTTTGTTATTGTTATGAAAATGCGATCTCTAGTGGCGCAAACTTTCATATTGTACCTTATGAAACTATGGAGCGGCAGTACAACACGTTTACAAGATTAGATGTTTGTCAAGATCTGCATATCATTCGTCATCGTCCCGCCAAAAAACAACCTGCAGTCGCTGATATTTAGTGCTGTTTAATGTTTTGTCTGCACTTTATCAGAACTACCTCCTATCTACAGAATAGCAAGATGTTAAACTTGTGTTTATAGAAAATTAATCAAGGGTCACATAATATATTGTTACATTTTATGTAATGTTACATTTTCACTGTTTACAATGGCAGGGCCTGCCATCTTGTCGTTTTCTGATTGCACTTTCACCCCAAGGGAGAAATCCAGATCACATCCCAGATTAAAATCCCCAAAACTAATAACAGTGGCAAAAGCACACATAAAACAAAGCACAAATGTCTAAACCTTAAAATAAAATGAAAAAGCAAACTGACAATATAAAACTCAAATCTGCCTTATGTTTTAATGTGTGGATATTATATTTCTGGTAAAATAAACTCCAACTAATACAAATGACCATAGCACATATAGTATAAAACAAAAGCACAAATGACAAAAAAAACCTGAAAATATAAAAGCTATTAATAAATACTAGTCTAATAGTATATAAATGATACTATAATGATTGCAGCTATTAAAATAAATACAAAAGCTATTAATAAATACTAGTCTAATAGTATATAAATGATACTATAATGATTGCAGCTATTCAAATAAATATAAAAGCTATTAATAAATACTAGTCTAATAGTATATAAATGATACTATAATGATTGCAGCTATTAAAATAAATATAAAAGCTATTAATAAATACTAGTCTAATAGTATATAAATGATACTATAATGATTGCAGCTATTAAAATAAATATAAAAGCTATTAATAAATACTAGTCTAATAGTATATAAATGATACTATAATGATTGCAGGTCTTCTGAATTGATCAAGTCATAAACACTGCTTTTATAATGCTGTTTTTATCCATCCTCATTGATGTTCAGTGTTTGAAACATTGTTAAACATCTTTAGTTTTCTATTGAAGAACGAACATCACACAGGTTTGAAACAACACGAGAGTAAGCAGACGATGACAGCTCTTCACTGTTCACTTCTGGGTGAATTATTGATGTAATGATCTGAATGTGAAGTGTTTTGAGAGCGGACTGAACTGTAGCGTGGCAGATAATGAGAGATGGCCGTGTCTGCTTCATTTCTTGCTGCTGCTGATGGCGAGACCCTTTTTAATACCGCTTTCAATTATCACCTCCATCTTGCTTTTCTGTGAAGTCGATGTTAATGAGATTTACACTTATTTTTACTCTGACGTGAGAAAGTCTCACTCTGAGGTGTGTGTGCGTTTGTGAGACGATGACATGATGTTCACGCAGGTCTCCATTACTTCAAGATAACGCAGAGCTCCAGATCTGTGCTTGTGTTGATTGCTTTGTTGCAGAGATTTAGAGAGAAACCGCTTGCTGTTTTTGCAGTTTTGTGGCAAAAGAAATCAGTAGAAAGTAAGAGATTGAGTTGTTTTGGGTATTTAAGGTATTTTAATTAGACGTGAAATTGAATTTTTGGACATTTAGTCCTCGTCATCGAGCCGTAGATTCATGTTTCAGGCTGCATTGTGTTTCAAGGCCATTGGTTGTCTTAATCAGCCAGAGTATCGACGGTTGTTGAGATTGATGCATCTGCCCCCCCCCCCCCCCCAGTATGAACCACTTACGACTCGAGAGACTGAAAACATCAGGATGTCTCATCTTCTAATTTGCACAAAATACATTTTAAAATGCATATTATTTTTAAAATAATTTCTAAGCTTAAAATGCACTTAATTTTAATTGGATTTCACAAAAGAAAATCCTTTAGATATATATATATATATATATATATATATACATACATACATACATACATACATACACACACACACACACAGACACACACACACACATATATATATATATATATATCATATACATCTATGTTTTAAATACAGTAGTTTTAAAATGACAGTTTTCATTTGCACAAAATAATTGTCAAAATTTATTTAAAAATGTCCACATTATAAAATGTTCAAACAAAAAAAATATTATAATTATATTATTATTTTTCATGTCATTTTGATTACATATTTTATTTCAGGAATTTAATAGTATTTTTTTTATAATGGTTTTTCAAGATTGAAAGTGTGGGTTTAGTGGTAAAACAGGAGGAGTTTCAAATACATTTTATGTATTTGAAATGTAGTAAAATGAATAGTTATAATAAAATGTGACATTTTTTTATTAGACTTTCATGTAACTATTTTAATTCAAATATTTAAACATGTTGCACACTATATACTTTATTTAATCTAATGTAAAACATGTTTATGTGTATATACATCTCTTAAAACATCTCAAATTCTGTATGATTTTTAATATTGGAAATGGCATTTTAAACATTTTTAAACCATGGTTACCTGTTATATTGATGTCCATAACTTATTTGTGATAAACCCAGTCATATCAGAAAAGAGCAGGTAATCTAATCTAGTGTAATCTAATGTAGTGCTGGAGCTTCACTTCTGTTACTCCTGATCTGTTTTTAACTTCTGTTCGTGTGATTTCACACAGCACTTGTTACGAGAGCCAGACACAGTCACTTTCACTACCTTCGTTTCTCATCGCCACAGTGGAAACTCATTAATTTGCACAGTCATTTTTCACCCTCCTCATATTTCCTTATTCTGTGGCACTCTGTTGATGTATGAGGCCGTAATAGTGCTCGCTGTGCCGTATAAACTCCGACTAAAGCGTCAGACGCCCTCCATTACTGAAACAATTAACCGTGAAGTTACTGTATATTTGGGTGTTTTTTAACTACTTGTAGAAAATAAACTCTCCTACAGTACACTTTTCACACTATCTGGGTTTTCACTATCACACTTTCTACAATGTTCAAACAAGTATGCATGTAATATTTAATCATATTTACACAATTTGGAAATTAATTGCAACATTAATTGGATAGTACAAAATATTCCTAGTATTTTTTATTTTATTTTTTTATAAATATTTTTCACACAAAACATTTTGAAATAGTTTAATAATTTTTATCATAAATAGTTTTTTTTTATTATTGATTTTTATATTTTAGGATTGTAAGTCTAGGTTTAGGGATTTAAAACAATTAAATATAAACATAAAATGCATTTTAAGTTTAGTAAAAAATGATATTGTAGTAAAATGTGACGTTGCAATTAGACTTTCATATAACAGAGAGAAAAAATTACTTTTTATTAGCTTTTATTGTCTAGAAATGAGTTCCTCATCACATTTTTCTTTGCACAAACTATTTTTAGAAGAAAGAAAAACACCCAGATTATAAACGTTCATAGCTAGAATTTTATTTATCCTAAATACACTCGTGAAATTGAATAATATTTGCACACTTTTTGCAAAATTTGAAACTTCAAGGTTCAAGGTTTCTTTATTTGTCACATGATAAATTATACAGGGTATAATCAAAAGTGAAACTTGATTGGAAATCACACAATAAAATACAATTAAAATGTCACAACTTAATTAGACATTGGTGTAGCAAAAAAAATATATATTTGAAACTGTTTAAAATAAAACTCAAGTTAAAACACCCTTAATTATCTGCATGTATTAGCATCATGTTTGCAGTATATCACAGCTAGTTTAGCTGAAGGTTGTTGTGCAACAGATTGAGTCGCCTTCAGCAACATCACAACCTGCCAGACGTCCAGCTGAGATGAATCAGACCCGTGAGGCGGCGGCAGGGTTTTGGGGAAACCTTGAAGCAAAAACTACCAGCGTCAGTGTAATTAAACAGAAATAATGTGAGCCGTATGTCGATCAGTCATAGATCCAGTATCTCGAGGCTAGTAATTTTGCTCTATAATAATTTCTTCCACAACACCTTCACTCCTTTCTCGTATTATTTCTCTTATTTCTTCTCTAATGTTTCCATGCTGGAAAATCAATCTAGCCTAACTAACCAGGTCAACCTTGATCCCACCAGCATGATGACCACCTAGAAACCATATAAAACCAGTGTCTAGAATCAGAAACTGGTTTTAGCTGGATTTTCCAGTAGGGTTGCCAAGAATCTTCTTCATTTCTTGGTTTCAACCAAAACCAGCATCTACCATCAAATGTTGGCTTTAGCTGGTTTTTCCAGGAGGTTTGCCATTAATCTTCATTTCTTGGTTCAACTAAATAAAACCAGCATCTACCATCAAATGTTGGATTTAGCTGGTTTTTCCAGGAGGTTTGCCATTGATCTTCATTTCTTGGTTTCAACTAAATAAAACCAGCATCTACCATCAAATGTTGGATTTAGCTGGTTTTTCCAGGAGGTTTGCCATTAATCTTCATTTCTTGGTTTCAACTAAATAAAACCATCATCTACCATCAAATGTTGGCTTTAGCTAGTTTTTCCAGGAGGTTTGCCATTGATCTTCATTTCTTGGTTTCAACTAAATAAAACCAGCATCTACCATCAAATGTTGGATTTAGCTGGTTTTTCCAGGAGGTTTGCCATTAATCTTCTTCATTTCTTGGTTTCAACTAAATAAAACCAGCATCTACCATCAAATGTTGGCTTTAGCTGGTTTTTCCAGGAGGTTTGCCATTAATCTTCTTAATTTCTTGGTTTCAACTAAATAAAACCATCATCTACCATCAAATGTTGGATTTAGCTGGTTTTTCCAGGAGGTTTGCCATTAATCTTCATTTCTTGGTTTCAACTAAATAAAACCATCATGTACCATCAAATGTTGGATTTAGCTGGTTTTTCCAGGAGGTTTGCCATTAATCTTCATTTCTTGGTTTCAACTAAATAAAACCAGCATCTACCATCAAATGTTGGATTTAGCTGGTTTTTCCAGGAGGTTTGCCATTAATCTTCTTCATTTCTTGGTTCAACTAAATAAAACCAGCATCTACCATCTAATGTTGGCTTTAGCTGGTTTTTCCAGGAGGTTTGCCATTAATCTTCATTTCTTGGTTTCAACTAAATAAAACCAGCATCTACCATCAAATGTTGGATTTAGCTGGATTTTCCAGGAGGTTTGCCATTGATCTTCATTTCTTGGTTTCAACTAAATAAAACCAGCATCTACCATCAAATGTTGGATTTAGCTGTTTTTTCCAGGAGGTTTGCCATTAATCTTCATTTCTTGGTTTCAACTAAATAAAACCATCATCTACCATCAAATGTTGGCTTTAGCTAGTTTTTCCAGGAGGTTTGCCATTGATCTTCATTTCTTGGTTTCAACTAAATAAAACCAGCATCTACCATCAAATGTTGGATTTAGCTGGTTTTTCCAGGAGGTTTGCCATTAATCTTCTTCATTTCATGGTTTCAACTAAATAAAACCAGCATCTACCATCAAATGTTGGCTTTAGCTGGTTTTTCCAGGAGGTTTGCCATTAATCTTCTTCATTTCTTGGTTTCAACTAAATAAAACCATCATCTACCATCAAATGTTGGATTTAGCTGGTTTTTCCAGGAGGTTTGCCATTAATCTTCATTTCTTGGTTTCAACTAAATAAAACCATCATGTACCATCAAATGTTGGATTTAGCTGGTTTTTCCAGGAGGTTTGCCATTAATCTTCATTTCTTGGTTTCAACTAAATAAAACCAGCATCTACCATCAAATGTTGGATTTAGCTGGTTTTTCCAGGAGGTTTGCCATTAATCTTCTTCATTTCTTGGTTTCAACTAAATAAAACCAGCATCTACCATCAAATGTTGGCTTTAGCTGGTTTTTCCAGGAGGTTTGCCATTAATCTTCTTAATTTCTTGGTTTCAACTAAATAAAACCATCATCTACCATCAAATGTTGGATTTAGCTGGTTTTTCCAGGAGGTTTGCCATTGATCTTCATTTCTTGGTTTCAACTAAATAAAACCAGCATCTACCATCAAATGTTGGATTTAGCTGGTTTTTCCAGGAGGTTTGCCATTAATCTTCATTTCTTGGTTTCAACTAAATAAAACCATCATCTACCATCAAATGTTGGATTTAGCTGGTTTTTCCAGGAGGTTTGCCATTAATCTTCATTTCTTGGTTTCAACTAAATAAAACCATCATCTACCATCAAATGTGGGATTTAGCTGGTTTTTCCAGGAGGTTTGTCATTATTCTTCTTCATTTCTTGGTTTCAACTAAATAAAACCAGCATCTACCATCAAATGTTGGATTTAGCTGGTTTTTCCAGGAGGTTTGCCATTAATCTTCATTTCTTGGTTTCAACTAAATAAAACCATCATCTACCATCAAATGTTGGATTTAGCTGGTTTTTCCAGGAGGTTTGCCATTAATCTTCATTTCTTGGTTTCAACTAAATAAAACCATCATCTACCATCAAATGTTGGATTTAGCTGGTTTTTCCAGGAGGTTTGCCATTAATCTTCATTTCTTGGTTTCAACTAAATAAAACCATCATCTACCATCAAATGTTGGCTTTAGCTGGTTTTTCCAGGAGGTTTGGCATTAATCTTCTTCATTTCTTGGTTTCAACCATATAAAGCCTGCGAAATCTAGTTTTAGCTGGATTTTCCAGTAGGTTTGCCATTAATCTTCTTCTTTTGATGGTTTCATTGATGAATGCGTGTCATAACTATAATTTGAGTTTTCAAAATGTATTTAGTTCATTTTCTTTCCTTTATTCTGTTTTCTAGCCTGAATTGTGGGAAACTTGTCCATCCTGTTTTAAACAGGTAATGATTTGCAGGGATCTCTTCTCTCATCCGCTTCTTTTGAGCCGCGGAGCCTCCATTCATCTCTGGTGGTTTTGCCATTCGGTCTCATTAATTCTGCTCAAACACTAACCCAAGGCGCTTTTTGAACTGGATTGCCTGATATCCTGCTATGCATCGCTAATGTGGAGATATGCAAGATTTATGTGTGCCGTCCGATTTGTCTTAGCTACGTTGAAACATGAATCTCCTTGTGTCGAAGTCGCTCTCAGTCAGGAATGAATTATGTTGTCCTCAGCCGCTTCGGCTGGGGTCCCGTAATCCCACGCATCACGATGAGACGGAGCACTTCGAGTCTGTAAACAGTCCCGTCAAACGCTGGCCGGAGATGAAACACTCATTTGTCACGAGTCACAGTTTAACACGCAGCGCCGTGGGGCTCGACGTACACACTCCTCCGGTGGCCCCTTCAGATCCAGAGCGATGCCATTCTGCTCGTTTCTGGCTTGAAGTGACAGGCCTTTAACTCTTTAACGCTAGGTTTGAAGCTTTTTATGACTGACGTCAAAACAAATCGTGCCATTGGAAATGTCCCTGAAAATAATGCGCGTTAAACCTCTTAACTGGGACAAAAATGTTGTTCTGAAAGCAAGCAAGACAGGGAAAGTTCAGCTGAGGCCTGCTATCCTCATTCTGGCATTGTTTTTCAGGGCCAAGATACCCAAAAAACCCTAGAATGCTGCTTTACCGGTCTCTTTTTAGGGAATGTCAGGGATACAAAGTAGGACAGCTATTGAGGCATTCAGAGCAGGGTTATCAACGTTAACTAAAAGTAAAGCCATAAAATAAATATTTTCATGAATTAAAATGAATATGGAAAAAATGTAAAAAGAAAATACATATATATTTATGTAAACAAAAACTTTTATTTTGGATGTGATTAATCATTTGACAGCACTAATATATATACTAAACTAAATACAGTAACTTATGAAATGAAAAATATGATGTTTAAAAATAACTAATAAAAATGACAAAAGTTAATTTGATAAATCTTTATCTAAACTATAACAATTTACAATATTTACAATATACAATTTAAGAATATATAAAGTAGAAGAAAATATAAATATTAAATCTAATTCAAAATAAGTCAGTGATATTGAAATAACACTTCTTCAAAGTCCTGTTTTACAGGTACGGTTCAGCTTTACAGTCATTGGTCATCATGAAATTAATTTACTTTTCATTTTTTTATTAGATGTTCATTGTCTTATTTTGAATTATTCACATTATTCTGAAGCTTTAAAAAAATCTGAATATTTTATATAAAAATAAATAACTTTGCTCCACTGATTTTACTGAAACGACTTTGATTTCTTATGACATCACAAATCCCTCTCACTTTTCAGCCAATCCCCTTGAGCGACCATAAATGGGCATCTTTTTTTTCCTCCCGCCCATTAAATGTCTCCGTTTACTTAGAAATACAACAGGTGGTATTTCTTGATGGCTTTAAAACCTTTGAAAACAAGAGCTCTGTAATGTTTCAGACCTACGATTGCAGGTCTAAACAGAAACATGCAGGCAATCTGACACCAATTTTGTGATATACGTTCTTCCAGGCCTCCGAGTTTAACCTCCTCCAATGATGCTGCTGCAAATGAAAATGATGAGTTGAAGGGCGTGAGATACAAATGGTGGCAGACAGAGAGTTTTAAACCCTAGCATGACTCACACGTTTTAGCCGATGACCTCCAGTCATCCAGCCCAGCTTACCCACAAACCCATCTGAACATCCCCTCCGTCAATTATCTCTGGATTCGGCGCGCTGTAGCCGCTCTACATGGGGCTAATTTCACACTCGCTGCCACTCTTCCTCTAAAGACACCGTCAGATGTCAGCTGAATGATGGCCGCCGGCGTGGCTACAGAGCGCACACTAAAGCTCATTATTTAAGAAGAGATTAATTAATGAACGTTAATAGCTGTGTTGAATGCTCAATTTAATTTGAGATCAGCGGCCTGCAAGGTCATACTTAGTTCTGTGCGCTCTCCTGACCCGGCTTTCCACCCTGCCCTTGCTTAAATGACTCCGGGATGGAGTTGTGTAACGTTTTGTGTTTTTTGTGGTGCTGATGTGTGCGTGACTGCCGACTGTTGTGACCATCTCACAAAGTGTCTCTTTGTGTCTGTTTTCAATGCAAAATCAGATGCTTGAAAAATGTCAAACGGCAAGCACACATGCACACGATGTTTGTTAAAGTAGTTCAGCCAGAATGTCTTCATTTACTCACCTTCGTGTCCAAAACTGTATGTGTATCTTTCAGTGCAACTATAATAAGCACCCGAAAGCACCATAAAAGTAGTCGAGTCAACCCGTGCATGTCATTTAAAGTCTTCTCACGCTCTTAAGTTAACTTTGCCTGGGAAGCAATGTTGAGATATCAAGACTTGTTTTCATAGATTATACCTTAAATATGAGTGTATTTGTCTCGATACACACTTAAAAATACACTTTTTATATAAAGCACTCGAAAGCATCATAAAAATTGTCCAAATAGTTATTTTTAAATTACATGAAATTTATTTTATGTGGACTTTTTGTCCGGATGCATTTCTTGCATATTTTGCTAAACTTAGTTTTTTTCACTTTTTCATACTTAAAACAAGTGAAATAGGACAACATGCACTTAAATGAAACTACATTTCAATGTTGGCCACTCAATTAAGAATCAACAATTAACGTTGTTTTTTTTGGGGTACTGAAAAACTCTGTTTGCCCTCAGAGAGCTGGGACGGATGTTAAGGTTTTCAGTGAATTGCTTTCTCCAGTTTTGCTCTGTTCTTTACACAAAGCTATTGTATGACATCAGATGACTTGGGACACAGTGCTTGAGTCATACGGGCCACTTTTCTGATGCGTTTTTCCTTGTTGAAGCTTGACATCTTCAGTTCTCCTTCACTTTGATTATACTGAGAAAAGCAGCCAGGGTATTCTTCAAAACATCTCATTTTGAGTTCAACTGAAGAGATAAAGACACACGGGTTTGAAACGACGTGACACAGAAGTCCGTTTTGAATGAACCGTCTCTTTAAATGCACAAATATGCAATTAATCATCTGATGCAGTTTGTGGGTCGCAAATAACAGACTGTTTAACCGCTGCTAGTATTCAGCCTTTTGTAAAACAGAAAGTGTTTTCCTCTTGCGACGTGACCCAGAAGCCAGTCAGCTCTTATTTCTTACCCTGTGTTCTCTCTTCTCCCTTGCTCCAGATAGCAGCGCTCTCCCTAGACGTCGTCGCTCTACCGTAGCGTGGAAATATAGGGCAACCCTACGGGACAGAGCCTCCCGACTGAGCGTCCGTGTGCCGCGGGATTTCAGAGTTTATGGCCGGCCGTATTTATTGTGTTTTCACTGCACTTGTGTTAAATAAGATGGTGGCGTTTGCTTTACAACCTTGATGTTCCTGGCGTTGGGTTTGCTTTCGGCCTTCAGCTTGACTGGGTCATAAACTGCGTCTGCGGTATGTCAGAGGCAGAGCCGGAGCTGGCAGGCCATTTAAGGATGTCAGTTGTGTGGGAGTAGATCAGCGGAGACGTGGAGTGAGTAATTGCTTTGATGCATAGGGCCTGTCTCCTATATTTCTCTCTTTCTCGTTCTGTCTCGATGCTGAAGTGCTCTGGCTTATTAAAACAACCGTTTAGAGGTCTGAACTTCCTGAGTGTCTCGCAGAAGCTCCAGAACTTTCCTCATTTCCTTCACAGAGTCTTCTGGTTATTTTAAATCTGTTGTCTTACCACAAACAGTCTTCTTTAATTGGTAAAAATGAATTGGTAAATTTGTTGAAGCAGTTCTTAAAAATGTTATTTGTAATCCAGACTAGATTACTATCATGCAAAATTACTTTGAATCCTGCAACGAATGCTGGCAACAGAATATGTTATTATATGAATATATTAGTCTTCATGACTCCTGTTTTAAATAAATGATAAATGCAAATAATATTCATCATGTAGCTTTGAAGAGTGGATTTTTTATTCTGAGCAACAGGTAAATCTGTAATGTTTTCTCAATGCATTGAAATAAAAATCCTTCCAATTCATATGCAGTCATTTTGAAATATTACTTGTGTGTTCTACAATATGTTTACATTTATTAATTACATATACATGTGAAATAAATACATGTTCAAAAAGTCAGCAGAATTCATGAAAATTAGATTTAAGGACCCTTATTTATTTTTGTATAATATATAATCCATGGTGACTTTGCATGCAGAAAACACTTTAATGTATCTTGCTATTACTGCTTTTCTGTTTTGCTTCCATTCTGAGTTTCTTTACTGTAAAAGCTTTTGAGTAATGTATTGTCTGTAGTAGTCGACAGCATGCAGTACATACTGTAAATAACCCAGAATCTTCCCATGAGTCTGAATGATGTACAAATTAGATTAGTTTGTGATGTTCCTCCTCTTGTCTTCCCCTCATCTCTTCCAGACCAGCGACCAAAGCACCAGCGGCCGAGAAGAAAGAACGCCCCACCAGCACCATGAGCGAAGCGTCGAACTTCACGGGTGGCTCAGACTACACCACACATCCCAGCAGCCCCACAACCAGAGTGAGTCACTAACTCACTCACTCACTCACTGACCTTGGCCTAGTTCCAGCATGACAGATTGGACTGTCACGTCATGCATCAATAGCATGTTACACAATTATTGTCCTCATTACTGCACATGTGCTTCATTGCCTTTGCTCTGTGATGTTGAGTTGATCTAGAGTATCAGTAAAATGCAATGGGTTAGGATTGGAGTAGTTCAGCTAGTCTCAAGCAATCATTGATGTTTTTCTCTGCACCTTCATTCATTCAATCTTAGTGTTTCCATCATGCATTTTAATGCAATATCTTGCATAAGTGGATGGTGTCTGAGAAGTTTCTAAATCAGACTCCTTATTTAAGGCTTTCAAAAGACTAGTCGACTTGTCATTCAGACAATCCACCAAAAATGTTGCACATCCCTAAACTCTGTATAAGATAAAAACACCCAAACAAGATAAACAATTCATGAATGGCTGTGGCTCAGGATGCCAGCGTTTCTCAAATCAATAAATGAACATGCATATGCATACAGTATGTACATATATAAATTAGGGTTATCAACTTTTTAATCTGATTAATTACCCAAATCAAATTTGGCTAAGAAGCCCCCGCCCCCCCCTCAAAAGAAAAAAATCCCAAATAATTTAGTAATTTCTGTGTTCAATTATAAAAGTATCAAATAGACAAAGTAGCTTTGGAAAGAAAGATTTAATTTGATTCACCATCAAATATATATATTTTTTTCAGAAGCTGTATCTGAATTAGTATTTAGGTATATTTACAGACTTTATTGCAGCTTTGAGGTGCATTTACAATTGCATAAATGATGCCACAAATCTAATGTTTTTTTATTAATTGTAATTAGTTAAAAATATCATTCTTTATTAATTTTTTATTTTAAATTCGTTTTTAAATTAATTTAGTAATAGTATTATTTTTTTATATATATTTTTTTATAAAATGATACTCTAAATAAGCAGTAAATGTCTTGGATAATGAGTGAGTCATTGAGTCATTCTATTCATTCAAACTGAATGATTTCGAAATTAAGTAAATTATTATTTTTATGAATGAGCCATTAAATTATTCTTTCACCTGATTTGTCCAAAATGTGGATTTATTTAGAAACAATACTGCTGTCTGTTGATCGGAGATGCACAGAAGTTCTGCTGTGCATTTATAGGTCATATTTTCATTGGCAAAATTGAGCAAAAACAGACAATAATGTGTCTAAAATAGAACACAATATGAACTTCTAATTTATTGAACTGTTGTTGAATTGAATTTATATAAATATAAGACAAAAACTCATATTTATATATTATATTATTATTTTACTCATTATTTTCTCTGATAATAATGTCAGTTTGTCTCAGAAGATGCTAAGATGATGAAACGAGACTGGTTTTTCATTCTGAGCATTTATCATTGGAGGGGTCGGTGGACATGAGCAATCGAAGTCCAGAGATCAGCGACTTGCTCGTCTGTATGGTTGTGTCTCATTAGAGCGAGACCAATGACAGAAATGCTCTCTTCAGATTGTTGTCCGTGTGTTTTGGCTTCTGTTAAGCAGTGTTTTAACTTTCTGAGAGTTCATAAGTGCTGTTGATTCATAATGCATGCGCTAAACGACTTCACTAGTAAGATGTAATTATTTACAGCTCCATCGTTGAATAATGTATACAGGCAAGCTTGAGCCCTCACGAGTGTCGTTTCTGAGAAGTCTCTCCTCTCCCCCTGTTTGCAGCTGTCCAGGTCCTCAAAGAAAGTCCACAACTTTGGCAAGAGGTCCAACTCCATCAAGAGGAACCCCAATGCCCCGGTGGTGAAAAACGGCTGGCTTTACAAACAGGTTTGTGGCTCTGGTGCTCCTACAAACTATTAATGCACCTTTGCATATGTGTTGACACGTTATTTTTATTTTTTTGGCATTAAAACATTTTTATGACAGTTAAACACATTAGGACATATATTCTCATAACTTTAATACAGTAAATAAATTATCATCAATCATCTGATATTGTATGGTTTTATTTTATTTTAATAATTTTTTATACTTATTTATGTTTATTAAATATAATTTTATTTATACATTAATATACTTTTGCTTTGCATCATGGTACTTTAGAGAACATCAACAGGAAATCTTTTTTCTTTTTTATTCGATTTTTGGACCGTTGAAGTGTATTTTTTTTTTTGCGTAACATTATTTTTATGAAAACATTCTGCCATAGTTTCTTCTTATTGAAAAAATATATATATATATTAGTGCTGTCAAAATTAGCGCGTTAATGCAGGAGATACATTTTTCCCGTTTAATGCCTAAAAAAGATTTAACCCAATTAACGCAGGGGCGGGGCTAGGTTTGGTAAACCCACTCACAACTGCTGCCTCTGTCACTTTTTCTCTTGACAAGAAGGGAATTTATTCAGTTGCAGAACGTCTTTATGACCACATCAAAATGTTTCAGACGTGCTTCTACTTCACTTCGGTGCCAGGCGCGAGTCAAACGAGTGCAGAAACGGTACTGTGCTTGCAGCGCACGCTCTTCAATTGTAGCTTAAAGGTGCCGGTGCGCGATGTAGCCTGTATCATTTCATATCAAATCACGAAATAAACTACATGCATAGAATGTCGTGGTCAGTTAAGTCATGAAGTTACCAAAATGGAGATTAAATCTACCTGAAAACTGTGCATGCATGTAATATGTATATATGACTTTATATGGTATCGGATCGGAATGTGGGTTCAAGTACTCGCTGATACCGATGCCAGAATTTTTTGTGGTATCGGAGGAATTTCCGATACTAGTATCGGAATCGGAACAACCCTAGTTTTAAGTATACTTAAATTATAAGTAATTTTTTAAAAGTCTAATAAATGTTACAATTGATAATTCAGTTATACTGTAATGCTGAATGACTATAATCAATGGTTAAATATTAAACAGTTATATAGAGACATCAGTAGGATTGGTATCAGTAATACTGTCCTTCAATTATGAACAATACTGGCCTTTTGTCAGCCAAAAAGTTGGCATTAAACAAATATAAAAAAAATATACGGTCTTTGTTGTTTGTACATTAATTTGAAGATTGAATGTGAAATTATTGCAATATGAAAGTATATTTAAAAACTTTAATGTTACATAGTAATGATTAATGATTAATCGTGATTAATTTCAGAAAATGTGTGATTAATTAGTTTTAAAAAAGTATCGATTGACAGCACTAATATATAAATTAATATATATATATATTGTAACTTTTCTTTCTTTATTTTTGTTTTTAGAATAGCCACAATTGAGGGTTTTTTCACTAAGATCAAACAAAGAATTATATGAACTTCATCAACCAGTATTCTTTGTGTTACATTTATTCACCCAATGAAAAATATGTTCAAGTGTCAAATTAATTATATAGAAAAGAGAAAAAAGAAAATAAACAACAAATCTCGAAACCTAGTCTTTGATTTTATACCAAAGAAATCATCTTAAAGTTATTATCTGAGAAACGATGATCCATCCTGTGGCAAAAATGAGTTATTCTTTCCAAAGAAAAACATTGAGTGCGTTGAAAATACAGTACTCCGCTTTACAGTTGATCACTCCGACTGATACTTTTGATGAATGAGTCTCCACAAAGAAACCGAATCAAAAGTTGTTCCACTCCAAACAGTACTCAATTTACACAGTCCCAATCAGACATGATTAAATGAAATTAGAGGGAAAAGGAAAAAGTCCTTCTGTTGAATTTAAAACCAAAAACAAGCATAAGCATTCCTCTCACATTGTAAACAACAGAAAACGACAATATTCAAATATACTCACATGTTGAGCTTAAAACCAAAGGTTTCCCAACTAGGACTTTTCAACCTAACAGTTCAAGGTAGCTCTAAAGAAACATGCCTTCCTTCTACCCAAACTGAACTACTCCTTCATACAACTGCTCACCTTTTATACAGTCCAGGTGTGTCTAACGAGCGCCCTCTTGTGCCTCGTAGTATTAACACCTAGAAATCTTAATTGCATTCCTGTAAGGCTATGGAAAAACGGTGACAGACATTTCACTCTGTTACAATATATATATATATATATATATACAGTATCTCACAGAAGTGAGTTTGTAAATTTGTAAATATTTTATTATATTTTTTCATGTGACACTGAAGTAATGACACTTTGCTACAATGTAAAGTAGTGAGTGTACAGCTTGTATAACAGTGTACATTTGCTGTCCCCTCAAAATAACTCATCACACAGCCATTATTGTCTAAACCGCTGGCCACAGAAGTGAGTACACCCCTGAGAATGAGCATGAAAAGATATACAATATTTACAAAAATGTGAGGGGTGTACTCACTTCTGTGAGATACTGTGTGTGTATGTATATAGTAAAGAAAATGTATTAAATATAATTACATTTGTATGTTTTTATTATTTTGTTTTCATTACGGTACTGATATGCATTTCCATGATATTCTAATGTAGTTAAACAAAAAATGTCTAAATAGCATCATGAAAATTTAATTTTTGAACCCTTAATGTTTTTTAGCATTATAACTATATTTTCCTCACAATTAAGCACATTCAGCCAGAGATTCTCATTACTGTAATGCAAAATTAAATTAAATAAATCAATGAAAATTACATTTGGTCATTTTTCTTATAAACATTTTATTTTATAATTATTATAATTCTATATTAATATAATTTTGTTTTGCATGATACTACTGATATGCATTTCCTTAGTACTCTAATGTATTAAACAAACTAAAATATCGTGTTTATATCACAGTGCATAATCAACTGAGATATCAGTTGAACAGTTTTGATGGTTATTTAGTTGCTGCTGGTCAGGTTTTCTGAGATTTGCCTGCACTTAAGCTTATCCTTCAAACGCTTGATCTGCCTGTGTTTTTATGCAGGCCTTGCACGACTCCACAAGCACATTTGTGCTTTTGCATCATATCTTTAACAACTGCTTCTCATAAAAGGCAGATGGAAATAAACACACAAAGCGTTACGGCCGTGTCAGTAAGTTGAGCGCCTCTTTGAGTGTGCGATCGCTGCGCCAGCGTTCCTTTGAAAGCAGCGTGTTTCCACGAAAAACACGACTTCAGAGGATGGTCTCTCCTCTTCCCCAAACATCCTCCATCAAAGCTGCTCCCGCAGCACAAGCAAAATCATCAGGCTTTGTTGTCTGAATTAAAATATACATGCTTACACGGTGCAAACATTAACTCAACAAAGAGTAAAACACGAGGGAGGAATATGAATATGATTCATGCCTCAAATAAAGAGAGAGTTTCCGTTCCGGAGAACAACAGCAAACAAAGCAGAGATATTTGAGGAAAATAAACATGGATAGGGGCGGGGCTTTCTGTACTGCACTGTGATTGGTCGGCTGGTTTGATTGACGGCTGCTGTGCTGCTGGATTTTGCAGGACAGTACCGGGATGAAGATGTGGAAGAAGAGATGGTTTGTTCTGTGTGACATGTGCCTCTTCTACTATAGAGGTGAGTCGAGTGTCTCTGTTTACAAACACACTTTAATTTGCACTAATCATCATTTGACTGAACATCTCTCTTGTCATGGAAGGCTTCTTCACAAGTAAACAACTAAATGGATATAAATGTTGAAACGAATGTAACTTGTTTCTCTGTTCAGTTATACAGCGTTGACAGTGGTCACTAGTTCAGTGCTATTTTAGTATTGTTTAAATACTATTTTAGTTTTTATTCACATTTAAAAAAAAACTTTTTTATATTGTCATTTTCATTTTATTTATTTTTTAAGTTCTAGTAATTGTGTAATGCCTTTGCTTTTTAATTCACTTTTTTTAATTCACTCATTTTTTTATTATTCTATGTTGCTTCGTTTGTTTTTGTTTCAGTTTTAGCCATTTTATTACTTCAACCTAATTTCAATTTGTGTGGATTAGTGTGTGGATATTATAGAATAGGCAATTTCAATTTTAGTCATTTTAATACTTCAGCTTTTTAATTTAGTTAGTTGCATTTCTATTTTTTTATTAGAAAATTAGAAAATACATTTTTGATTTTCATCTAATATTTAAATTTATTATTATATTTAAATATCTATTTCATTTTTATTTCAATTAACTTTTTTCCAAAACAATTTTTTATTTCAATTTGAGGAATTTTAGTACACATCTCCTTTTCATTTGTTTTTTCATCAAATATTATTTTTCATTTGTTATTTGTATATATTTATTTTTGCTGTATTTCAGTATAATTTCACCATTCCATTAGTTTTTTTATATATAAATACATTTTAAATCATTTCAGTTTAGTTTCTCACTAGTTCTCAATAGAAATATTTAACTGTTAAATATTGTGGTTGACCAATCAGAATCAAGTATTTTATATAATAAGCTCTCACAGTATACTCAATGAGGAAGATGCATGGACAAAATCCAGTTTGAGCCCAAAGGTGTCTCGTTTGACGGGTTGTGCTGCAAGCTGGCGTCTCTTGAGGACGCTCTCTTAGATCTCCATAAATTGTGCTATTGAGCAGTCCGGCAGTGCGATCAGATCCTTCTTTCACAGCCGGACCCATGAGGGCCGAGGCTATTTATTGGCTGACAGAGAAGACAGAGCAGTATTCTAGCCACGCAGCAGACGTGCTCAGACTGTCTCTTCATATCCTCCATCTCTCTGTGAGTCCGTATCGACGGCTCAGGTTAAATGTTGCATGTGGATGTCAGTGATGAAGGACAGGTGAAGCTCTGAACGGCCCTGACTGAGCGATGCTACGAGAGCAGATCACTGACGCCCCCTGTCTGTGTCCGCTGCTACTGCAACACTCATCCTGCACTAGCTCATTGCAAGATCATATGTAAGGCATGTGATATCTAATCACACATGGCGTTTCTACAGATTTTTATGAACACTTATTTTCACTGACTGTGGTGTAAAACATTTGTAACTAATTAAAAAAATGGGGATATGTGTTAAAATCAACACAATAATCATTCACTCATCTTGTTTAGCATGACTGACCAGCGCACGTTGTACGTATTATACATTTATATTTACATTTAGTCATTTAGCAGACGCTTTAATCCAAAGCGACTTACAATTGGGGAATACATAAAGCAATTAATCTTGAAGAGGCAAACATACAGAGGAAGTTCCAATAACACCAAGTCTCAGGCATTGTTCAAATAAGTAAAAGCTAGCAATGGAAGGAGAGAAAGATAAAGAGAAAGATGAAGATTTTGAAAAAGTGAAATAATTTTTTTTATGTAGTCAAGTAGAGTTGAAAGAGATGAGTTTTCAGTTGTTGCTTGAAAATTGACAGGGATCCAGCAGTCCGGATGGGGGGGGGAGATCATTTCACCGGCCAGGAACGGTGAAAGAGAATGTTCTGGAGAGTGATTTTGAGCCTCTCTGTGAAGGTACCACGAGGCGTCGCTCACTAGCAGATCTCAGACTTCTGGAGGGGATGTAGATTCGTAATAGTGAGTGGAAGTAGGCGGGGCTTCTGGAGGGGATGTAGATTCGTAATAGTGAGTGGAAGTAGGTGGGTGCTGAGCCTGTGGTTGTTCTATATGCAAGCATCAGTGTCTTGAACTGGATGCGAGCTGCAACTGGTAGCCAGTGCAAGGAGACAAAGAGAGGTATAACATGGGCTCTTTTGGGCTCGCTGAAGACCAGTCGTGCTGCTGCATTCTGAATCATTTGTAGAGGTTTGATTGTGTTTGATGGAAGTCCAGCTAGAAGAGCATTGCAGTAGTCCAGTCTAGAAATGACAAGGGCCTGGACAAGAAGTTGTGCAGCATGCTCTGTCAGAAAGGGCCTGATCTTTCTGATGTTGTGTAGTGCAAACCTGCGAGATCAAGCAGTCTTTGCAATGTGCTCTTTGAAGATCAGCTGGTCATCGAAGATTACACCAAGATTTCTGACCGAAGCTGATGGGGTAATTGTTGATGAACCTAACTGAATCGTGAAATCATGCTGTAGAGTTGGAGTTGCAGGGAAGACAAGAAGCTCAGTCTTTGCCAGGTTGAGCTGTAGATGGTTTTCTTTCATCCAAGCCGAGATGTCCGCCAGTATTATAAAATTTGTCCAATTAAAATAAAGTTTTGCTTTTATCAAAACAATTAAAATGAGCAAAGGTGGTGAATAAGACATTTTGAATGTCAGCTAGGTTTGGGAACTAAAAACCAATACATTTAAAAACAAAATCAAATTTTGGAAAAAATTAAATACACTACAGTTCAACAGTTTAGGGGTCTGTAACATTTTAATGTTACAAAAGATGTTTTAGTTAAAATTAATTCTGTTGCTTTGAACTTTCTATTCTTCATAGAATCCTGACTAAATATTAAAAATATTGTATTATGGTTTCCAGAAAAATAAGCAGCACAAGTGTTTTCAACACTGATAATAATCAGAAATCTTTCTTGAGAAGCAAATCAGCATATGATAATGATTTCTGAAGATCATGTGACACTGAAGACATTCAGCTTTGATCACAGAAATCAATTGCATTTTACTATATATTCATATAGAAAAGAGTTATTTTAAGTTGTACTAATATTTCATAATACTTTTTTCATCAAATAAAGAGACTTTTTTCAAAAACATTTAAAAAAATCTGACAATCCCCAAACCATTGAATGACAGTTTTTGTTTGTTTAGTATTATTTTTTTATATTTAATGTATTTATGTCGCCTTTAAAAAGAATGAAAAGTCATTAAAAAGTGTGTAAACACTCTTTTTGCAAGAATTGTTTGCCATTTTTATTATAGAACATCTTTCATCATTTGGCAGTATATTTTTTTGTATATTATTTTTTATACTAAATCTTTCTTCCTCTGAAGTACTGAAGGAATCATTAATGGGAGATATCCAGAACGATTGTTTACCGCTCCAGTCCTAATGACTGTTGGATGAGATTTTGTGCAGAATTGTTCATGTTTTGTATCTGCTGCTGAAGTTCCTCTGAGCTTTGATTTTTTTGGCAGTATCAGTATGTGGTTTCCCTAAAGCCAGCACGCTGAGTCTGATCTTGACGAGAGAGCTGATCATCTCTCGGTGTTTGTTTGCTGTCAGTGTTCAGCGAGGCGTCTGCTGTGAGCCACCGGCGGCTTTCTTCACTTCTGAACACCGCCTCACGGATCTCCAGAACTCAGTGTGTGGGATGTTTCCAAAATGCAAAAACTTGCTCCATGTAACTTTTAAAAGACAATTGCATATCATAGTGCTGGAATATCATTGTGTTCATTGGTCTCTAGGGCAGAGGAATAGCAAGCATGTTAGTCTGTTGAGTTGATGAGTCTGCATCACAAGAATGTATATCACCCATATTTCTGGTTAGGAATTCAAACATCTACTTAACTAATTATACATGCATGGACATGTTATAGATATAAGGATGTTTCAGTGACTCTTTCTTCAGCCAGTAGGTTGTGACAAGTGTCTTTATGAGTGGGTCATGTATTCACTCAGTCGATTCCTTCAAAAACACTGATCCAGGAAATCACTGAATCTTTCATGCAACCAATTTGATTCATTCAGGGACAAAACAAGTGACTGTTTTTATAAGAAAATGATTGAATCTTTCATTCAACCATTTCAATTTATTCAGGTATGAAACAAGTGACTGTTTTTATGAGTGAGAAGTTCATTGACTCAATCTATTCCTTCCAAAACACTGACTTATTCATGAGCAAAATATATTTGTCACCTGTAAATGATTGAATCTTTCACTCAACCGATTCAATTAATTCAGGACTGAAACAAGTGACCGTCCTTATGAGAAAATGATTGAATATTTCAGTCGATGGGTTTTATTCACTCAAAAATGAAACAAGTTGTCTTTGTGAGAAAATGATTGAATCTTTCACTCAACCAATTTGATTCATTTAGGAATGAAACAAGTGATTCTTCAATAGTAAATCATTGAATTATTCACTCAACTGATTCAGATCTTTAAGCGATTCATTGAATCATGTATTCAGCAGATTGATGTAAACACGGATTAATTAATTGAAACACTATCAGGAAAGCCACTACTGTTCTACGGTTAGGTTTGTTTGACTTCATTTGGAACTGTTTTTGTTGGCAGAGCAAAAGCAGACATTAATTGGTTTCAGGTTGCTCAGTATTGACCTTCTGCTTATTGAACTGTTAAAAGCATTATCACTCATAATTGTGCTGTTGGCCTGAATTTCATTTGTCTTGAGACGTGCTGTTATTCTTCTAAGCCAGTGGTCTCCAACCCTGCTGCTGGAGAGCTACCATCCTGCAGATTTCAGCTCCAACCCCAATCAAACACACCTGAAGCAGCTAATCAAGGTGTTCAGGGCTACTTGATGATTACAGACAGGTGTGTTTGATTGGGGTTGGAGCTGAAGTCTGCAGGACGGTAACTCTCCAGGAGCAGGGTTGGAGATCACTGCTCTAAGCGACCTGACGAATGATTAAAAGGCGGGTTTTGCAAATAAATTGTATTTTTTTGTGACACTTGAAAACAATGAATGGCATAATAGCTGTTTTTGGCATTACTACAGTAAATAGTAACGGTTAACACAGCTGTCACTCTGAATTGACTCTGTCAGCAAGCAACTCTTGACAGATTGGTCGCAGTCTGCAATCAAAATTATATAGTTCACAGTCGAGACAGTCACAACCTCATTGACACGCTAGGATGCACACAACCCTGCAGTTTTCCCATCAGCCCCGCCAGACTGTCTGTTTACCCAAACCCCTGCGGAAATAAACACCCAGTCATCAGCTGCAAGTTTAACAGGCAGCCGCCTAATATATGCTAATGTTCTCAATGTCTCTTATCTTTGTGTCTTCAGATGAGAAGGAAGAGGGCATCTTGGGAAGTATCCTCCTGCCCAGCTTCCACATCTCCATGCTGTCTGTGGACGACCACATAAGCAGGAAATACGCCTTCAAGGTCAGAGACGCATTCAGAATCTCTCACGTGGCCATGTTTTACATGTAAATGTGGTTTGGTAGAGGGCAGGTGAATAAAAGAGTTGAAACACTTCATGTAAACGTTACAGTCGATAGATGTTTACTTGTAGCTTTAGTGTTATAAATGAACATTTTTAAACCATCATCACATGCTTTTTCTATCATGTGAACCAAGCACCTGCTTTTTTATTGGCCACCATTTGAAAAAGTTATTTAAATTTAATGCTGTATGAAATTTGAGGTTCATTCTACAATATTGTACATTTTTAATATTCAAACGAACTAACAATGAACAATTGATATACTTTTTAAATGTTTGAGGTTGGTAAGATGTTTTATTTTATTTTAAAAGAAGTCTCTGATGCTCATCAATGCTGCATGTATTTGATCAAATAAAAGCATTCATTTCTTTTAAAAACAAAAACTTACTGACCACAAACTTTTGAACATGTATTTATAAATTAACCTAAACCTAGATTAATAAACGCAATAAAAATGTTGTTCATTGTTTGTATCTAATACCAAATTGAATCTTATTACAACATTTTGACTTATCTAATAGCTTATAAAAACAAACCTCGCCACTTTTAGGAACCTGACTATTTCCATTAAAAGCATTAGAAATATCACGCTGACTTCAGGCCAGAAAAACTTTTTAGTATCGACACGAGAATGCAAGTTTAGCCAGATTTAGTCTCTCTCTGGGGTCGGATTGGTGTGTTCATCTGTGAATTTAATCAAGTCTTGAAAATAAAATCCTGCCATCCTACTCAAGGGCGAGAGTTTGGCTTTAGTAAAACATTATTAACTTGAATTAGACCAGTTTCCTGACACTGGTTTTTGCTGGATGGCACTTTTCAGCAGACGCTGCTTTTTTGTGTCTTGTTCTGTGAGAGTTTGCGTCTCAGTGGAGTCATTTACCTATTAGTGCAGGTATTTTCATGTCAACTCATTGCTTTTTCTCTATTTCACAATGGTGTGGCTTGTCCTCGGTGAGGATTTAATGAACTCGAGCATCAACGTGTTTACTGGATGGAGCTTTGCTAATATGGTGAGTCCTGAGTTTGCACAATGCCACATTAACATACTTTACCGCATTAACCAGAAAACATCTTCATCCTTTCACTATCTAGACCTTGAAGGAATAGTTCATCCAAAAATGAACATTTGCTTAAAATGCACTCACCCTAAGCCATCCAAGATATAGATTAGTTTTTCTTCATCAGATTTGTAGAAATGTGGCATTCCATCACTTGCTCAGCAATAGATGCGCTGCAGTGAATGGGTGCCGTCAGAATGAGAGTCCAAACAGCTGATAAAAACATCACAATAATCCACACCACTCCAGTCCATCAGTTAAGGTTTTGTGAAGACAAAAGCTGCATGTTTGTAAGAAACAAATCCATCATTATAATAAATGTTTAACTTCAAACCGTTGCTTCTGACCGAAATACGAGTCCATAATCCATAATAAGGACCAGAAATTATGGTCTAAAGATAAAACATCTTAATGATGTATTTGTTTCTTACAAACACGCAGGTTTTGATGTCATAAGATGTTAACTGATGAACTGGAGTGGTGGGGATTACTTGTGAATTTTGTGTTTTTTTTATTAGCTGCTTGGATTCTGACGGCACCCATTAAGAGTGTATCTCATAGAAATGTATTTTGTATGCTGCCTATGTAGACTGAAACATCTCACGCGGGTTTATAACGGAGTTCTTGCTAACTATTCTAAAGCGATGAGTGTTCGCTCTTTGAAGCTTATATAAACTGTTGTGAAAGACGAGTTGTAATATCCAGACAAAAGCTGTCAGAGTCGAGCAGTCAGACAAACTCCTGAGGGGCTCTGAACGATGGGGGTCTGTCAACTCAAATCCTCCTGACCAAGATCTGCTCACTTCTGAAAGACTACTCAAGCATTATTGCATTTTGTACCGCTGACACAGCTAGGACACCCAAAGCAGGTATTTATTGGTATTCACCGTCCACTCTTTTTTTCCCTCAGGTTACTGTGTTGGTTTTTCACAACTAGGCGACGCATCCAAACATGCGGACGTACTATTTCAGCACTGACACAGCCAAAGAAATGGAGTCCTGGATGAAGGTTATGACGGATACAGCATTGGTCCACTCTGAGCCAATCACAAGGTCAGAAAACTTGCTTCGGTTTACTCTGAACCAATCAGAAGGAAAACATTCAAATCTCTTGTACCACTTCAATGACATTTACAGTGGCTAATTCCCCAGGTTAGGAGTGCAAAAAGAAAACAAAATAAGTAATTTGTCATATAAATGAAAATAAGCAATAATAAAATCTGAAGTTGTTTTTATGATCAGTAATACTGTCAAAATACGAATATTTTTTTATGCAAATTAATATTTTTTTTAAAGCAAAAATAACTAAGAAAAACACCCAAAGTTGTTGTTTGTAATCAGCGATAATGTGAATTGTTAATCCTTTATATATAAAATCTATTTTACTCAATTTGTTATTCTGGGTTAAGACATTTTTAAAGCAAAATAAAATAAGTTCATCAATTTAAGATAAATTATAAATGAATTAAAAAAAACATCTAGTTCTTTATGATCAGTAATGATGTCAAAATGTTAATATTTGTAAAATGTATATTTTTACCCCAGTTTAAGAAGCAGTTTCTAAAAAGCTAAATATGTAATTGATAATATAAATATAACTTAAAATCAATAATAAATTGGTTTTCTAGGTTAAGAATGATTTATATTGTTGTTAACTTGTCTTTAAGCTGCCTCAGTTGAAACCACTTCAGCGTTTCCTCTTCACTCTTGGCACTCTTTATAACGGTGCTTTTGTCATACCTTTTTGAGCTTCTAGACTAGAGCCGCTTCTATCCCGAGAGAGTCTGACGAGCAGAGATCTTCACAGCTTTATAAGTGCAGAAGATGTTTTTGAAACTCTGTGTCTCTGTTTGTTTCATTACAGCTTTTAGCACAATCACAGATGCTAGAACTCTCTCAGACTAAAACACTTGCCTTTTTTCAGCAACAGGATCACAGCTGGGATTGAAATTGATCCGAAGCTCACTTTTCATAGAAACAAAGTGACTTTTATTAAGAGACACAAATGTTTGGTCAGAAAGAGCTTGCTTGTTTTTATTCTGAAATGCTAATTTTCTTCTCTCACTCACTAGCTTTTTGTTCTTTCTCTTTCTGCAGGCTTGAGAAGGTAAAGGTTGACTCACGCAACCCTCAGGAGATGAACAACATGCTGAATCACCGAGTCCTGACCCGACCCGAGATCCAAAACAACGAGAGAAACCGCGAGACGCTCCGCCAGGAGGAGAAGAGGCAGAAAGCCATGGACAAGCAGAAAGAGAAAGACGGCAGGGTTAGCGAGCAGAACGATGGAGATCGATACACCCTCCAGAGGGACGCAGACAACTACACTCAGCACAAAGATGCTCAGAGACTCACTCTGCAGAAGGACGGCGACAGATACATGCTGCAGAAAGACGGAGAGAAATATGCCGTCCACAAAGATGGAGAGAGGTACCTGCTGCAGAAGGACGGCCAGATGTACACGCTACACAAAGACGGAGACAAGTTCACGCTTCAGAGGGAAGGAGAAAAATACGCTACGGCGAAAGACGGCGAGATGTTCCTGCAGAAAGATGCGAGATGCAAAGACCCGGAGAAACCCGTCCCGCCGTCACGGGAGGGCGAGAAATACGGCTTCCAGAAAGAGGGTGCTGTGGAGCGGCCGCTCACCAAGATCAACAGCATTAAACTCCAGCCGGCTCAAGCGGCGGCCATCGCTGCGGCCGTCTCGTCCTCCAGACAGCTCCAGAGCGCAGCGGGATCTGGTCAGTACAAGCTGGCCCAGGTCAACGGCTCTGGGGAACGTGGAGGTGACCGAAGCCCCGGAGACATGTGCAACACGATGCCCCAGAGGATGATGGTGCCGCCACAGTCCACAGAACCAGAGCGAACCCTGAGCAGAACCAACTCCATTCAGCAGCTGGAGCAGTGGGTCCGCACGCACCGCGCACGGACCCCAGACGAAGACACCAGGAGGTGAGGAATAGTGGTTCATTTCAAGCTAATATTGCTTATTTTATTGCTTTATTGATTTTTTTTCTGTGTGTGTAAAGCTTCATTAATGCTCTAATTCATTTTAGCCTTCTTTTTAGTGTGGTTGTGATGATCCCATGAGAAACTAGATTGTACGTGACTTTTGTGTAGACTACACAATAAATAATTCAAACTTTACATTATAAACTACAAACTTTACAAACCAAACGTACTACATGCTGTGCAATACACATTTTTACACTATGCACAATACAATCTACACAATATCTAATTTACAAACTACTTTCATTACTAATTATACAGAACTCACTTTAGAAACTACATTTTACACATTAAAACTACTTGAGTACACAGTACACACTTTAACAACTTTACAAGCTATATGTAACATTTTAAACATTAAAACTACTTGCATTACAAACTACATGTGGCTTTGTATACTAAGCACTAAATATGACAAACTTTACATTGTGAGCTAGAAACTTTAAAAACCCAACGTACTTCATGCTACACAATACACCTTTTACACTACACGGTACAAACTACAGGTAACTTTACAAACTACTTTTATTACAAAGTACACACTTCAGAAACTTTACTAATGTTTTAAACATTAAAACTACTTTCATTACAAACTACGTGTGACTTTGTAGACTACACAATAAATATTACAAACTTTACATTATGAACTACGAACCTAACAAAACAAACATTGCAAATTGTACAAGTTAAACACTACACATTAAAAATTACACAATATACATTTTACAAAATGCTCTCTTTTGCACATCAACTGCACAATATCAATTTTATCATCCCAGTGTAACGGATGTATGCCAGTAAGGGCTGCATGTAAACCTCACTCCCCTGACCTCAAAAAGAGGCGCTCTAGCGACTGACGCTAGGGGCTTCTTTAGTGCAGCCTTTAGCCTTTAGGGGGTGTAGCCTTTAGCCTCCTTGGTAGAGCGCCCGCCTCCCGCGCCGGCATCCCGGGTTCGAGACCCGCTCGGTGTGATGGTGCGGACCCGGGGGGGGGTTACATTGGTGCCGTGACCCGGATGGGAGTGAGGTTTAGGGGGGTGAGTGTAACGGGTGTATGCCAGTAAGGGCTGTGTGTAAACCTCACTCCCCTGATCTCAAAAAGAGGCGCTCTAGCGACTGACGCTAGGGGCTGTAGCCTTTAGCCTCCTTGGTAGAGCGCCGGCATCCCAGGTTCGAGACCCGCTTGGTGTGATGGTGCGGACCCGGGGGGGTTACACCTGCTTGACAAACTCTACAGTATGCACTTTACAAATCAAACATAATACAAGCTACATAATGTTTTACAGTACACGCTGTTCAAACTACATGTATACTTGTATTACAATTTACACAGTACGCACTTTACATGCTTTACAAAACATAAATGTTTTAAATGCTACACACATTGTAAATCACACAAAACTATATTTTACAAAATGTTCCCTTTACAAACTATGCACATTGTCAGGCTCACAATACATGCTTTAAAATCTAAACACATTGCACATTATACAGTTCGTTTTTTACAAACTACTTAGATTATGAATTACAGTACAAACTACACAATTTACATTTTACAAAATACTCACTTAACACTTACATGTTACACATTAAACGTATTACACATTAGTTTGTAAAGTTTTTATGTTGTAGTTTTGTACTTATTTGTTGTGTTTAGCATGTATATTGAGTAGCTTGTAATGTTTATCTTGTAAACTTATTTTGTAGTTTGAAAAGTGTACATTTTACAAAACAAACTACACTATTCACAGAATATCAACTGAATAATATGCTTAACCATCTACACACATTACAAACTACAATATAGTGTGTAAAAGCAGGTATTGTGCAGTTTTTTATAGTTTGTAATATTTTTGACTTTTATATGTAGCTTTTAGCATGTATATTGTGTAGCTTGTAATGTTTAGATTGTATTATTATCTTGTACTTTCAGTGTACAATGTTTGTTTATATACCTATATATTCTTCTCAAATTAAACATTAGAAACTTACCAAACCAAAAACGTTTATAGGTTATAAACTTTAAAGGGTTAGTTCACACAGAAAATCTCTCATTAATTACTCACCCGTGTCGTTCCAAACCCGTAAGTCCTTCGTTTTTCTTCGAAACACAAGTTAAGATATTTTTGATGAAATCTGAGAGCTCTCTGACCCTGCATAGACAGCAACACAACTGAAATGTACCCAGACCCGGAAATGTAGCAAGGACATGGGTAAAATAGTCCATGTGACATCAGTTGCTCAACTTCAATTTTGCGAAGCTATGAGAATACCTTTTGTGTGCAAAAATGTAAAAATAGCATAATTTATTCAACAATTCTTCTCTCCGAGTTACCATCTTCTGTCATTTTGGAGAGTACCACGATGCATGTGTGCGCTTTCCCCAGAACGCAATCAGCGTTGTTTCTGTTCGGGAGAAAGCATGCGTGTGCTGGATGTAAACAACGCTGATTACATTCTAGAGAAAGCGTGCCCATGCGTCGTGGTACTCTCCAAGTAAATGTATTGTGTAGTCTGTAATGTTTAGTTTTTTAGTTTTGTAAAGTGTGGATTGTGTTGTTTGTTATGTAGTCATATATGCTTCTCATAACTAAACCCATTACAAACTACACAATATGCACTTTACAAACTACTTTACTTTTTGAGGGCATATATAGTTGTATTTTTGTACAGTCCGTCTGTCTGTCAGAAAACAAACTATGTGCTGTATTCATGCATCTTTCTATCTGTCTGAATTTCTGAAGCATCAGGCCTTTGACAGCAGTGCCAGCGAGCAGCAGTGTTTTCTCTCCCACTCTCAGTCCCCTGACACATCCGCTCCACAACAAACTCCAGCGTCTGCAGGCAGTGTTCCTGCATGAGCTCTTTATCATGACCCAACAGATATTTTTACCTCTGCCCGGTCTCAATGCCTCCGCCGGCCCGGCCCGGTTATGTGGGAGTAGCACATGCTGTCAGGTGCCATGCTCCGTTTAGCCGTGCAGTGGCAGAGTCGGAGGACGTGTGTTTGCTTTGCTTGTCTCGTCCTCCTCTCCTGATAAATAAGTCATGGAGCTTTGTGAAAATGTATTTCAAGTGGATCAGAGTTGCTGTCAGTGCAGGAAGAGGAACAGGAAGGCGAGCGAGGAGAGAGAACGGCGCTGTGTGTTCGTGTTATTTAAGATGCTGATTCATGCTGATTATCAAAAGGCATTGGTGAAGCGGGTCTCTGCTCTGCCTACATGCTCTTCAGAAACCATCATCAATATTTGTGCAACTCATGCACATATCACAGCTCTCTCATAGACCGCCGTCAGGCTCGCTTTTGACAGTATTTCTTGCATATGCACGTCCTGAACCAATGAAAAACTTTTTCCAAACTCTCAGCAGACTGCGTGGTTGCATGCCACAATCTGTATTTATTTTCTTAGCCAGCGAAATGAATTTGAATCTGTTTAATTTGACTAAAACTATGCTCAAAATTCAGGACTCAATTAAAAGCAGCGAATACAAATAAAACTTCAATCACATTTGTAATCAGTCTTTTTATTTGAGATGAGAGCACTTTGAGCAGTTGTGCAGCGTCACTGTTAATTTAATCAGCAAAATTATTTTAAAAAGATTGTTTGGCAGGGTTTTTGGATTTCATCAATGATAACAAACGTGCAAGGATGATTCAAATATTGTAATTATACACTGATTAAACTATGGCAAATTGAACTCTGCACAATATTAACAATGTTTATTGAGAACAAATTTGAAAATGTTGTAGTGTTGAATGTTGTATTTAGTGTAATAAATCTAAATTAGTGTAATAAATCTCTTTATTATAATAGTCTAACTAATTTTTAACTGTTCAAAATGTTTTGTTAAATTAGTTAAGTTTTTGTTGTATTTAGTTTATTAAATCTTAATGCATGTTTCAATTAATATTTTTAAATACATGGTATTATAGTATTAGTATTATAATGTTCTGTTTAAAGAATAAAAAAAATAGTTTGAAGTTTGTAAAAATAATTTATACATTTTCGGTGCTGTATGTTTAATATTTTCAGATATAATATTTATTATAATATTATACATATTTTAATTAATATGTAGTTCTCAATGTTGTATTTAGTTCAACAAAACTTGTTTATTTCATGTTTTAATATATATATATATTTTTTTTAGTGGTGGACCGTTATCGGCGTTAACGTGCTGCGTTAACGTGAGACTCTTCTCGGCGATAAAAAAAATATCGCCGTTAATCTATTCTCAAAGTTGGGTTGGGAGCTGGGTCTATACTACGCAAGCTATGATCGAATCTGTAAAGACTCTACGTTTATTTGTGTGCACTCAGAATAACAACGAAACGTTGCGCTTTTAAGCAAACAGGATGCGCTTTAGGTCTCATATGAACTTGAGCGAGAAACTTAGAAACTCCGAAACTATTTCTAAAAAAATATATCTATAGAGAGTGAAATTTCAACAAAAAAAAAATAGAAGACGTGTGTGTTAGCATGGATGATTTACATGAAATTTAATCTGTGCAACACTGTGCATAATAAGATGGTTTTCAGTTCAATATAATAACAAAAAACGACATTTTGGGCTTACTTACTTTTAGTCATTATTTGGGTAGCACACATATTCTGAATGCCTTCGGCAGAATTCAAATGAGTCATTTTAATCTAGATTAATCTAGATGAAAAAAATTTATCTATGCCCACCTCTAATTTTTTTTCATATTTTTTTTCCATTGTTTAACATTAGGTTTGTATTGGTGTCACATATTTTTGTCATTTTGCATATTGTCAACTAACATATAGTTTTTGATGAATGGCTAAATTTACATGCCATTTTAGAGTAACGTTGACTTGAATAATTATGATATAAAATATTGACTTAATTTAGAAATATTTTTATTTTAAGAATATGCCTAAAACAGGTGCCATAATATGGAAATATTTCCAGTGGTTTCTTTGATTAAAATGAAAGCGATTATATATCAATACTCCTAAATTGTGTTCAGTTAAATAAACTGAGCGAATCTAACTGCTGTAAAATGTCAAATTAAATTAGGTTAATGTTGCCAATGCTCTACACCGTGGTAGATAATTGAGCTGGTTTCCGCATCCAGCCAACATCGTTTGGAGCTCCTCGTGTTCAGCAAATTGAGACACGACTTCTGTGGTTGTGCATCTTGGCAGTCAGAGCTCTGTATTGATTGATTTCTGCTCTGTCAGTACAAGGGTGCACATGCCAGAGCTTTTAATGCTGCCTATAAAAGTGGCAAGCCGATCTCACCAGCTCCTGGTAAAGAGTAACTCCTAGTACGGTCTTCAGAAAGTGCCCTGGCACACGTGCGTCATGTCCCTGATTCCTGTTGCTGATGCATGTATGCTGTTATTATTTCTGCTCGATCGGCAGATGACGAGTGATGAAAAATTTGAGGCTTTGTGCTGTGACGAGTATAAGCATGGCACTTTTATCGTATACTAATGAGTCAGTGCTTAATTATTGCCTGCAGCACAACGGGAAATCATCACAAAGTCAAATCTGGGCCTTATTAGCATGATTGCATTATAAACCTCTCTTCAAGTGGAGTTGTTTTGTATATCGTTGACCTTTCTGTGACGCCAATTTATTTGTCTTCAAGCATTACGTCCTACTAAATGTTGCCAAGGAGTATAAATCATATTTAAATGAATATAGATTTAATTGGTTTATAATTTAGTGTAAATGAACAGAAATGAATAAATATATTATGATTCGCTAAAATCTAATTTACTAGCACATTCACAATAATATTTTAAAATCTGTTCCGATATAAGTTGTTTTAAGTTGCAATAATCCTTCACAATATTACTGTTTTTAAAAGATTACTATATTTATCTTTTAATCAAAGGAAAATCAAACAAACCCTTTAATGTTTACATAACATAACTTATTATTTAAAATTTTATAAAAAATTCACAGCAAATGTTATTTATTCACAGCAATAAATTGCATTTAAAAATAATCTGATAGAAAACAATCATATTCAATTGTTATACAATATTACAATAATACTGATATTGTAATATCTACTGTATTTTGGATCAGATAAATACAGCCTTGGTGAGACTTTATTCCCCCCCCCCCCCCAAAAAAAAATTACTGACTCCAAACTTTGTCCCAATTTTTTGTTTTGTTTTTCCAAATTCTTTTTATGGGGGGGGGTAGTTTTAGTTTTTCTGGATTCCATGTCTTTAGGTCTAAGTTTAAATGGTTAAAATATAATTAGAAATAAAAAAATATGTCTAATTAGTTAAAATCATGAAACGCATACAATTTATATACAAAAATAAGTTATTAAATTAATGTATTAAAAGTTTCACCAAAATACAATTTTTAGAGCCCTGTGAAATGTAACATTTTTCATAAAATCTTTTTTTATATTCAGATTTTTTTTTTTTTTAAAGCATGTCTGATTAATTGAATTCATAAGAAAAAAACTAAAACAAAAATACAGTAATAGTGCCCTATGAAATGTAAAATTTTTTCAGAAATTCTGTTGTCTGTAGTTAATTTTTCTTGAACTCAAACGCATAAAATATTAATTAATCTTTTTATGAAATAAAAATTAAACCCTTTAATTTTTCAAGTGACGCCAATGTCTTTGTCTTCCAGTATTACATCTTACCAAACATTGCCGAGGAACATGCCGAGCCACCGTGCGCAGATCGTCCCGCGCTATCCCGAGGGCTACCGGACGCTCCCGCGTAACATGCTGCGGCCGGACAGCATCTGCAGCGTGGCGGGATCGATGTACGACCGGGCGCTGCAGCCCACGACCACAGAGAAGCGGCGCTCCATACGGGACGACACCATGTGGCAGCTGTACGAGTGGCAGCAGAGGCAGGCGCACGGCCGGATCGGATACGGGACACTGCCCAGCCCCAAAACCATGGGCCAGATCGCCGAGTCCATCCCCATGTCTCCTTCCCACGGGTCTCTGGCCGGTTACCACACCTTCTCCCCTAACCGACCCCTGAACCCGGATTCCCGCTCTGAAGTTTCCTCTCCGGTGTTTCGTGGGGACATGACTATTGAACGGCGTCACCGACAGCACCTCTCCAAGGTACAGAGTCACACAGGGTTCCCACAGCAGGGACAAACTGGGAAAATGTTAAATAACTAGCATTTCCAAACCCTACCAGCTTCTATCAGGGACCAGCTTCGGGTGCGCATATATATATATATATATAAGCGTGATGGAGCCTAGAGAACGTAGTTAGAATGTCCCTAAAAGTCAAGATATGGGGCAAAAATGCCCGTTTGAGTTTTTGTCTCATATTTACATCATATAGTTAAGCAATATCACACGAGTGCAATCTTATACAACAGTTCAATAAATACGTTAATAGTGTGTTATTTTAGACACAATGTTGTCTGCTTTGCTCAATTTTTCCAACGAAAATATAAAGACAAAGCAGAACTGTTTGTCTTCGAGCAGCACAGCAGCATCTCGTTTCTTAATCCACGTTTTGAATGAATCGAGTGAACCGTTAGGCTCGTTGGATTTGAAGCCGCGCTGCACAGATCGATCAGTGTGTGACATCAAAAGAACTGCGAGAGAGATTCAAAAGCACGAGGAGCCGTCTGCTCTCTAATCGCTCTCGCGGTGCTTTGATGTCACACACCGATCGGTCTGATGGTGACGATCCGCTTCAAGCCGAACAAGCCTAACGATTCAATGAGCCATTCATAAAGAACCATTTACTTCACTCCTGAATGAATCAAATGAATGACTTAATCATTAAGATACCACCACGTCATAACCGAAATTAAACCAAATATCAACGTCTTATGACGCTGGGTACTGGCAGTTTAATTTCTTATTTAGAGTATCTTTTCATTAAAGAAATAATTTCATATTTCCATAGTAATAATAATAAATATTATTAAAAGTAAAGTTCACCTAGCCAAAAATGAAAATGTTGTCATCATTTACTCACCCTCATGGTCCAAAAGAGTGTGTGTAATACATTTGATGTTGAATCAAACAACATATTTCTTGCTGAAGCTTCTTTTGTAATGTCTGTTTGGTGCTTTACACAACAATGACTTTCAATTATCTTTTGGGAGTAATTTCTCAGCCAAATTTGATGTGTGATTAATTTACGATTCATTAATTAATTGGCACATCATGTTATTAATTAGATAAAAAATTATCGCTCACCAGCCCTAATATACAGTGTATATATATATATATATATATATACATTAATATAATATACACACATACATGTGTATATATATATATACATATAAATATATACATGTAAATGATTTTTTTTTAAATATACACTTTATTACATAAACATAAACTTTTATTTTAGGTTTATAATGTGATAATCATAAACAACTGAAAAAGTGGGAACCCTGCATTTCTATTTCTGCCCATTTTATACTCTTTTTTTTTTATATCAGAATGTTGCTCACAGATGTTTTTCGGTGATTGTATAAACACACAATTGTGTTTTTTCTTGTCTAAGCGTGTAATTTAAGTTTCTTGTAAGGCTCTCTTCAGCAGAGTGGTCCGTTCCAGTGCTCATGAGATCACTGTGCTTTCCTCTCTCTCTCTCTCTCTCTCTCTCTCTCTCTCTCTCTCAGTACTCCTTTCCTGCCGAGCGCAGGTCTGTTCCTCCTGCACAGAGCATCACTGCACAGTCTCTGCAAGGCAAAACGGTACGCTTTCCCTCTTCTCCACCCACCACCTCCGTCTGTAACTCGCACATCCACAACTTTGCTTTCCTCTCAAACTCTTTGCATTTTTCAGTTGCAAGCCACCAAGGATTCGTTCAGGCTTTGGCTTGCAAATGAGCAGAATATTTTACATGCAGAGGTTGAGCTGCTCAAGTCAACATGAAATCAAAATGACCACATTTACTTTCATAACACATACTTCTGGTCTGCTCGTGCACGATTCATGAGCGCGTGCTATTCGAAAGGTAAAACAATGGTTGTTAGGGTTCAAATATGGCTATAGCATGTTTGAGCAGTAAAATAGTTAGCAAATATAATTTCATGTTGACTTTAACGGATGTTCATGTAGGAGTATTGCATTGCAGGAGAGTAGTTTTAGGTTTTGAATTAAACGCCAGAGAGATGAGTGTTTGTGCGTGCGTGGTGTGTGTGTGTGTTTATTGTGACAGGTGAAGCTCTAATACCGTAAGCTCTTCTTAAAACTATAATTATTATTCTCTTACTTGACGTTTCAGGTTCTGGCAGTCTTAAGCTGCCTCTTTCCAGCTAAGCTTCTGCTTTTATTTATTCATTTTACAGACAGTACAACTGGCAGAGAGCATTTTAATGAAAAAGCCTGCGGTCACTTGATGAAATATTAATAGAGCTCCTCCATATGTTTTACTCATCATCGCTGGAAAGCTGCTGTAAAAGGTCTTTCATTACAGTGCATGAAATTCGATTTAGCACCTTAAACATCTTGGTTTAGGTAAAAGCCTCTCGGAGAGTTTTTCTCATCTTTGTTTTTCATGATATTATTTGGATTAATATAAACCAAGATGAAATGACAAACATAAGATGATGTAGATCCCAGGCTTGTTTTCTTCAGATGTCTCTTAATTGGATAGCAGAACAAGTTTTTAAGGATAAATTGGCATAGACCTGGGGATTTCCTTTCTGAAAAGATCATTTAAACTTAATCCAGCTGTTCTTTCTGTAAAATCCAGCTTGCGCTTCTAGTTTCTATCCCGAGAACTGGTTATTCATGGAGATGTAGTTAATGCAGTTGATTAGATATTACAGGTCTGTGTCAGTCAATCCTGAACATATTTAATTCGACAAATGTATTAATTTACAGATTTGATACTCCCTGGACCAGTGTCATTTTAGTGTTCATATGCTATTATATTATTCCTACATTTGTTCAATCTTTTATATTGTGATTTTTCATTTTAAAGTTGTATTAATCTTGTTATGCTTAACTGTATATGTATGTTTGTATATACACATTTAGTTTTTCCTTCCTATTATTTATATAGTATAGTATTAAATGCTATATAGTATTTATTCATATTTTAAATTAGCTTTTTTTATATATGTTATATCTAAATTAAATTATTATTAATTTAGTTGTGCTTGATTTTATGTTCTTGAATACAAATTTAAACTTAAAACATAATTTAAACTGATTTATATATTATTATAGTATTTATTATTTTAAAATAATGTGTATTTTTATATTTTTTAAGTTTAGTTTTATTAATTGTGTGCTGCTTAATTATATATGAATGTTTGTATATACGTATATATAATTTCCAATTATTCATTTACAGATTTTCTACTTCATATTATTTATTCTATTTATTCATATTTTGAATTAGCATTATTTTATTTTATATTTTTTTTTGTTAAAGTTTCAGTAATTCTGTCGAGCTTGATTTTCCATTCTTTAAAGCGAATTTAAACTTAAACCCTAACTTATTTAGCTACTATTATAGTATTTATTAATATAAAAAAAACTTTTTTTATTTTATAATTTTTATATTAAATTGTTAGTGTTGTGCTTGATTTTCCATTGCCTATAATTAGTCTCTAGCTCGAGATCCCGGTCATTCATGACTACTACACTAGCTTACAGAGCTGGTTAATCGTGTTGATGAGATATCACAGGGTTATGTCAGTCTATCCAGCACATGTCCTCTGTATCAAACATGGCCTGATTTCCCATAACCCCCTTCACGACGGCCCACACTAACGCTGCTCCTGTCGCCCGCTGCAGCCAGAGGAACTGACCCTGCTGCTCATCAAGCTCCGGCGGCAGCAGGCCGAGCTCAACAGCCTCCGCGAGCACACGCTCGCTCAGCTAATGCAGCTAAACCTCGATGCCGCCAACCCAAAGGTCAGCCTGTGCATCCCAGAGTAAAGGGCTTGTTAGTCCCCCCACCAAACCCCGGCCACCCCACAACCCAGCCTGTCCATTTCCAAGTCTGGTGCTTTTCCCATTGCTTCCGCATGCTGTTGTGGATTGGATGATGTCTAAAAAAATGCGTTTCAATGCCAGATTTAGTGCACATTAGCGGTCCAAGGTTTGGAATAATTACGATTTTTGAATGACATCTTTTATGCTCACCAAGTCAATACATAAAAACACAGTAAATACGTAATAATGTAAAATATTTTACCTTTTAACATAGCTTTTTTCTATGTGAATATATGTTAAAATGTAATTTGTTCCTGTGATGCGCAGCTGAATTTCCAGCATCATTACTCTTCAGAAATCATCATCATATGCTGATCTGCTGCTCAAGAAACATTTCTTACTATTACTAATGTTTGTGGAAACTGTGATATGTTACCATTCAAAAGTAAATAATTATAATTTATAATTATAATTTCCCTTTATTTTGTGAAAAATACATACAAATATATACTGTATAAATGATCACTACATTACAAGAGATTTCTAATTCAAATTAATTTCTGTTAAAAAATAAAAATAAAAAATAAACTTAAGTTTCCACAAAAATATGAAGCATTAACTGAGTATATTAGACTGATTCCTTAAAAAAATTAAATAAACTTAACAGTTTCCACAAAAATATGAAGCATTAACTGAGCATATTAGACTGATTCCTTAAAAAAATTAAATAAACTTAACAGTTTCCACAAAAATATGAAGCATTAACTGAGCATATTAGACTGATTCCTTAAAAAAATTAAATAAACTTAACAGTTTCCACAAAAATATGAAGCATTAACTGAGCATATTAGACTGATTCCTTAAAAAAATTAAATAAACTTAACAGTTTCCACAAAAATATGAAGCATTAACTGAGCATATTAGACTGATTCCTTAAAAAAATTAAATAAACTTAACAGTTTCCACAAAAATATAAAGCATTAACTGAGCATATTAGACTGATTGCTTAAAAAAATTTAATAAACTTAACAGTTTCCACAAAAATATGAAGCATTAACTGAGCATATTAGACTGATTCCTTAAAAAAATTAAATAAACTTAACAGTTTCCACAAAAATATGAAGCATTAACTGAGCATATTAGACTGATTCCTTAAAAAAATTAAATAAACTTAACAGTTTCCACAAAAATATGAAGCATTAACTGAGTATATTAGACTGATTTCTGAAGGACTGGAGTAAAAACTCAGCTTTGCATCACTGGAATAAATGACATTTTAAAACACATCAAAATAGAAAACCATTATTTTAAACGGTACTCATATTTAGTAATTTTACTGTATTTTTGATCAAATAAATGTGAACACGGTGAGCCTTTATTCAATAAATCTGAATTATTCCAAGCTTTTGAGCCGCTGTTTGGAGAAACGTCTCTTCTTTCCACTAACATGTGAAGTCCTTCAGTCCTGTAGGTCTGGATCATGTTTTGTGCGGCTGCTGCATGCATCTGACGCAGTTTGAGGAACATGATCAGCAGAAGCGGTGTTTCTGTGTGCAATCCTCTTTTGATAGCTAGATGTTTTCTGTGGTGGACTCTTTTATGTGCAAGAACGGCTCTTTGGCTTGCTTTGTCTCGCTCATAAACGTGCATGATGAACTTGAGGAGAAAGTTCGTTTGAGTTTGAGTTTTTCTTTTGCACTTCCCCTGCTCTGAAGCCCACGTCTCGCTGACGTCTCACTGCTCTCCTCTCATCTTCTTTCTCTCGCCGTCTCTAGAGTGAAATCCTTTCCCATCACCTACAGAGGAATCTCATGTACTTGGACAGCCAGGTGAGGGCCTTTGCTGTTTCTCTCTCTCTCTCTCATGGTCTTATTTCTCTGGCTACTGTACTTTTACTGCAGCACCGATCAAGCTCGAGCGTTTTCTCTGTTCTCCGGCCCTCAGTGCATCTGCTGCAGTTCTTTGTTCTGTTGAATGCAGATGGTGTCTCTTAAAATAGCAGTTCATTTAAAGCATTTTTAGCAACAAAACATGAAGCTGGATTCATTTGTATTGTTTAGTTTGTCAGGCTTTATTCCCAGAGCTAGCCTGCCGTGAATGTATTGTATTGTTCATTTAACTAATAAATCACAGCAGTAACCCGTCGATTTTTAAAGCCCTTGCTTGAGGAACAGCTCTAAGAATTGACAGAATCAATATATATATAGACATAAGTATTCAGTAACTAACAGAATGAACAACTCATCCCATAAAACATTATGATATAGTTGAATAATTTTACTGTTAAAGTTTAATCATTTGAATATATTTGTATGTCGCTTTAATTTTTTAGTTCAGTTTTAGTTTGTCATTTTATTTCTTTAACTTATTTTAGTTGCAAAGACAATGTTTTTTTCTCTACTTTTGAGGTTGTTCAATAATTATATATATTTGTTTTATGAATGTAGTTGAATAATTCTGTTATGTAAATGTGACCCTCTCTGTGAAAACCCTGCTAAAGTCATTTTTGTGATTTACTGTGTTCTTCATAAAACCATCCTTCATAAGGTAAAGAACATTCTGTGAAATATAATCTTCATATCTTTCATATTGACTGAGTAAGGCCATGTCATAGACTGAAATTATAGTGAAATTAATGTTTGAAATCAAACTTTGATGCTTGTTATCTCATAATTAGAGTTTGAGACTTTAGCCTGGATTTCACAGAGAGGGTCACACATTATAAATATAATTTATATTTATTTATATAGAGATTTTCTACTCTCTTGACTGGTGTTATCTTATTAGTATTTATTTTAATATTATTGTGTTTATGTTTATTACAATTTCAAATGAGCTTTTATTTTTGATATTAATTAATATTTCTATGTAGCTTTTTTATTTAAGTATTTGTCATTTTAATTTATTTTAGCTTCAAAGGCAATATTTGAATATATTTAATATTTTAATATTTAATTTAATATTCATATTTTTTAGGTAAGGTTCTTTTCAGTTACTGAAAATGATTTTTAGTAGTTTATTATGTTTTAGTTTTAGTTAATAACAACCCAGGCTGTTGTAATTTGAAGTTTCCTGTAATTCTTACATAATAAGTAATATTAATACAGCAAATGTTCTTCACTTTCTTTGACAGGAACCATTTCTTGTCTTGTAACATTGTATTGCATTACTGAAGTGCTCACTGTCATTATTCTGGAGTAGACGTGATATTTGTGAGGGTCAGAAGCTGTAAAAACACAGTGCTTTTGATAATTCCTGTTACTCCTCCTCCTCCTCCTCCTCGTGCACTAGATGAAGGAGAATGAGCCAGTAATCTTCATGATTCACACTATGATTGAGAACTCGGCGCCAAGGCCACAACTGTACCAGCAAGTAAGGTCTTGGAACACACGGTTATGCTCCTCCCCTCTCGTGTCATAGGCCCCGCCTCTTTGTCGAAGCTCCACCCCCTCACTGCCCCATCCTGTGTCGGTTTCGCTCCAGCACATCCCATTGGTTCTCCATGTTGTTGTTGTTTTCCTGTTGAAAGTGGAACTAGTGTTGGCATGGCTTGACCGCTCCGTGCGAATCACAGCTGCTGGTGCTAATGTGCCGTTCATTAGCAATGGCTTCATCCTCACGCCGGCTTTCATGTGTTAGCGCAGACTCGCGTGTGGTTTACCAAGCCTTTTGACCTCCAAAAGAAAAGCATTGCACAGGTGTTATGAGCTTTAAATGCCCATTCACATCAGATGAACACTGCAAGTATGAAACTTTAACAATCATTCTATAAAAAATGGAGAAGTCATGACTAAAACCATAACGACACAGAGGAACAATATCACTAGAAGCTTTATTGTTGGAGAAAACAACAAAAAACATTGACAGCCAATCAAAATCCCACCCAATTACTACTCAAGTATTTAAAGCAACATTGCCAGAAACCCCATGATGCCATGCAAGCTGTTAGGTAAAGTCAGCGAACAGGTCAAAGTTTAAAGTCTCATGTTGCAAAAATTCTGACTGAATTAAAGATTTATTGACCATTAAAGCTATTTGTTTTGCAATGGAAGATATTTAATAAACCTTAATTGTTGTCCTTATGACCGTGGGATTATGCTGATATGAGTGAAACTATAATAAAAAACTAATAATCAAATGAATTGTTATAAGCACCAACATATAGTTTTATTAAAAATAGTGCAAAATACAGTTTTACTTGTAAGAATAATGAAAACCGGCCAATTCATTTTTATTTAAACTTAATGTAAATATAGTTATATTTTGTACATGATATTCATTTTAGTATTCTTAAATTAAGACTTTAAATTGCAAATAAGACTTAAATGTTTCTTACTAGCCATTGATACTGTATTGTGAAATATTTTTATTAAACTGTATTTTTGTGTGTGTTTTATTATAGTATCACTCTAATAAAATCAGTTACTATCTAGATATGCAGCATCATATGAGCTAGAAAAACACCAAGATTTTGAACATAAAATAATAATGTACTCATGAGCTTAATGTGAAAGATATTGGTGAAACACTCAGACATTAAGTTTCATAATAATTACAAGGAAACCGTAAGTAACACTGAATTAAACATGACATTTTGAAATCGTTTTTGACTTCTGAAGTAAAAATGATTAGATAACACAATTTGGAACAGATAAATAGTGTGAGTTACTTAAACCAGACTGTTGTTGGTTTCAAGTGTTGTTTAGAGAAGAATAAAATCATTTAGAGCATAATAAATACTTTATTATCCATAATTATTTCTTACTAGCCATTGATGTTTATTAAAACTATATTTTTGTGCTTATGACAATGGGATTATTTCACTTATTTTATTATAGTTTCACTCATAGCCTCGATATTAGCTAGAAAAACATCAAGATGTTTTACATGTGTTATATTTCATAATTTCTTTATTCATTTTAGTAGCTTAGTGTGAAAATATTCCGTAAATGCACTGAACGTTCCAAAAGTGTAATTATTCTTGAGCATAAACTTAAAGACATGCACTCGCTGCAGTTAGATGAATATCGTGAGTGGCTTCCATCAGACCGGTATTCTCAGTGTTTGTGGAGCTGATGAAGTTAGCCGGTTATGTGCTGGAGGATCACATCTCGAGATCTCGATGACATCTGACATCACGGTGCTGGCCCGCGGCCGGACGTGTGAGGGCTTTCGGGTTTTCATTAGTCACACTAACTGGAGCGCTGACAGACGCGAGCGAGGGAACATCTACTGCAGCAGACTGACCTCCTGAAACCTCCCAAATCCAGCACACCATTCTTTTCTTTTAAATCGTCGCTCAAACTCTGTGTTTGTGTGCCTCTGGTGTCCCGTAGCAGATGTGAACGTGTACGACACGAGCGCTGTTAACAGTTTAGTGTTTTATTTCTGCTTTCAGCACACCAGATGGTGCTGAAGCAGCTTTATTTCTGTGATGAGTTTATTCATATCTACATAAACTCATCCAGCTGTGGAGAAGTGTGAACATGTGTGTGTGTGTGTCGTGCGTGCGTGCGTGCGTGTGTGTGTGTGCGCTGCAAAAAATAATTTTCTTAGTTTTTTGTACTGTTTTCTAGTACATATATTCAATCGTCTTTAATCCAACATATATTTACCTAAAAGATATTAAAGTTTTAAAAAATAGTTTTACACAAAAATTATCAGTAACACTTTACATGAGATTTATAATAATTATAATTATAATAAATATATATATATACACATAAAATATATAAAATCATTTATAATTATTATACATTTATTTATTTATACATTTGTATGTGTATGTATATCTTATATATATATATATATATATAGACATTTTGTTTCTATGTTTTGTTCTTATAAGTGTGGCATAATTTAGCTTAATTTTTTACTTTTACTCACAACATAAAAAAATTCTACATAAAATGTTAAGATGCATTCATATTTCGTACATAATATATATTCATGTTGTTAACTTACATGAATGCACTAAATAAATATACTTACATGAATGCACTAACAATAAACCATTTCACACAGAAATAGTGTTAATTTATTTGAAGAAAAAATTATTTTGTACATAAAATATTAAAGATATATTCATATATCTTCCATATTCATTAATTAGTGAAATATTTTTATCAGTAGTAAATTTACTTGAAGCATTTGTATATGCTGCATTATAAAAGTGTATTGATGCATTAATTATGTCTTGTAACAACCATTTTTAGATGCAACAAGAAATCTGATAATATTATAATGCATTTGAACTGTTAACAATTATTTATGAAAATATATAATGCATTATAACAAACCTTTTTTATGCATAAATGTTTTAAGTGAAGTGTTTCCAAAATATCATAAATGGGGTCAGAAAAATAATATTGAGCAAGTTTATTTATCTGACCCTCACTGGCAGATATTTCATTTATTGATTTATTTAAGCATTAACCCTTCCCTAGTCAAACAATCTTCTAATTTGTCTTCTCAGGTAAATGTTTTATTATTCAAGAATATTTAGGTACTTGTGCTGGAAAACAAGACACAAATACTGAGTAAGGAAGTTATTTTCTCCAGTGTGGATCCATATATATATTAAATGATAAACGTCCATCAAATGCTCCCGTTTGCCTCCTCCTCCTGTTTGGATGGAGTTAGCATGTTTAATGTGGATTGTGTGGTTGGTGTCAGTCCCAGTGCTGTTGTATACGGTGTGACTGTATCTAAAGATCCCTGCTGCACAGCGCCACACATTAATATTACACCAGATGCAAGTGTTAGAGGATTTACTGAAGTTACTGTTGCAAAAAAAGTTCAATACGTAAAGTCTCAATTCGTTTTTTGCCTTCATTTGACCATATATTGATGAGCAAGTTGCATGATCAACTGTACACAGCACAGGCTCACGTCGCTTGCTCCATCGCTTCATGCGCAGTCTAGGATTTATTATATAATCATATCATATCTTACATGGTTTCCTCTCATTGCAGCAGATGAGTCCTGAAGAGTACAGAGAAAACACCTGCTTGTACAGACCCGAGGAGCTGGACATCGATGTAAGCCGACTCTTTCTGTCAACTGATCGTTTGCATGATTATATGATTACATTGTGACAAATATTATTCAAGTTTGTGCTTCTGTTAAACATTCCAAAAAATGTATCATACAAAAAACTGTTATATACAGCAATATATCATTAGGAGTGAAACTTGAAGCATGAATTATTAAACACAAATCAGTTTAAACTTAGCAAATGATTAAACTACTTTTCAGACAAATAGACAAATTTAAATTCAAAATGTTTATAAATTATAATTTAGTTTAAACATGAAATACTGTAATTCATATTAACATTTTAACATCTTTTAAAAAAGCTTTTTTTTTTTCTTGACTCATTTTTTTATTTATTTTAATCTTTGCCAGCTAAGTTAAAAATGCTGTTGAATAGTCGACAAGATGTATTATAGCATGTTAGTGGTTGATATGAGACGAAGCATGATAGAGATGAATATGGATTAAATATTGAATCATAAAACGTTCACTGAAGTCTGAGAGCGAACTAAGAATAAATACTTCTCTGTAGGTCATGTAAAGCTTTTCTGGGTGCTGAAACGTACCGTAATTATTGGTTGTCTTTATATTTTGATGTTTCATATGACACCAGGGGGCTGTTTCATAAAACTCGTTTACCAGATAAGCCAGGCTTATTTCAGTTAGTCTGACTTATTTTGATTTGGTTTCCGAAAGCAAATTTAGCTAAAGTCAGTCACTGTGGCAGCTTATGCTGAGAAACTAACCTGATCAGGAGCAGGCTAAGCTGAGCTCCTCTAACACGGACCAATAGGAACGCACCGATATCACTGACTCTCTCACAAACTGTTATTTGACTTTACTATCAGTCCACAAATACAAGTATACAGAAAATGCAACTTAAATCAAATAAATAGGCCTAGGCTATAACCGACTGTATTTATTGCATTGCGCCCAAATTTTAATAACCTTTTTTTTTTAAAGATATATGATTTTTTTTTAGCGTAGTGGCTGCTTGTGCATTCAGTTGATCAGCGGTTTCTAGCCATGCAGCATTTCTCTCTGAATGACAGCTGTACCTTTTATGGTTATTAGTAAAACATTAAAATATTACAATCTAAAATTGCCCTTTAAAGCATTGAATTAAAAACACCAAATCAAGAGTTAAAATCACTGAATTAAAAATGAAATTAAATAATAGAAATCAGACTACATTTTAGCTGATAAGAGGAATACACATTAGCCTAATTTGAGCTTGTAGAGCTGTATTAGCCAGCTTATGTTTGATTTACATCATAAAAATACACTTATGTTGGATTACAATTCTACGTGTCACATTTAATGTCCAACAACAAAAATTCAGCAGAATGTGTTTTATTCAGAATTTTTGTGCTATTATTCTGTTGTCTGTTTAGCAGCGCCCGTTCACTCGCGTAAGACTGAAAAGTTGATATATTTGCTTGACTTTGTAACATTTACAGATGAAGAATATACCTGTGACGCATCAGTTATGCACTGAGGAAAACACAACGTCTCAAATGCATTAAACAGCACAGATATATTCTCTGTTTGTCATGCTGGATCGAGTGATCCATGATCGACATTAAGGGCTGATTAAGAATAAGTGTGCACGTCACATTATCATGACTCATTGAACCTGGATACAATTAGTGAGATTGAGTGAACTTGAATTATCGTTTATGAAACCACTATAGTCCTGATTGATTTGTTAGGTTATTTCAAGTCAGGTTTTGGACTTTAATCCCTGCTTTTCTTAGCGACTTTAATGAAACAGCCCCCTGGAAGGAAAGACTGGTATTTGATTTTTGTATAATTATTCTTCATGCCATTTTTACAAACTCGCATTCATTGGAGAGTGACAGGCACCCACTATTCTGTCATAATTATTGGTGTATATGTGTACCGTTGCAGGCGAAGTTAAGTCAACTATGTGAGCAGGATAAAGTAGTGAGAAATCAAGAAGAAAAGCTGCAGCAGCTCCACAGAGAAAAGGTAACAAACATCTCCCTCCTCAGCGTCTCGCAGTGCGCTGTGCCGCCCGTCTCACTCGTGCGTGTGTGTTTGCAGCACACGCTGGAGACGGCCTTGCTGTCGGCCAGTCAGGAGATCGAGATGAGTGCTGAAAACCCTGTGGCGGTGCAGAGCGTCATCCAGCAGCGGGACGTCCTGCAGAGCGGCCTGCTCAGCACCTGCAGAGAGGTGTCGCGCGTCAACACCGTACGTCCCTCGTTCCGTTTGCTTTGATCGATGCAATGCTACACGCTCTCAGTCGCTCACCCATAATGCTGTGCTGCTGACAGGAGCTGGAGCGGAGCTGGAGGGAGTACGATCGGCTGGAGGCGGACGTCACATTGGCCAAAACTAACCTGCTGGAGCAGCTGGAGGCCCTCGGGAGCCCACAGGTGACACGTGTGATTGAATACTAGCAGTATGTGAATGCACACTATATTGGCAAAACACATATTTGGACACCCCCTTCTAATGAACAGGTTTGACTACTTTAGTCATGAGTACAAATCTTAATATTTAAGCATATAATGATATTCTAGGGAATTGTGTGCTTCTAATTTTATAGCAACAGTTTGGACAGACCCTTTTCTATTCTAACATGACAGTGTCTCTGTGTATAAGACAAGGATCAAAGAGAAATGATGATTCAGTCAGTGTGGAAGAACTTGACTGGTCTGCAGAAAGCAGCTGAACACCTCTGGTGTGACTTTAAATGAGCCACAAACTCATCACCAAACACCAATGACTTTTGCCAATACAGTGTATATTTAAAATGACTCCAATAGACATTGAGCTGAGTGTGTGTGTGTGTGTGCAGACGGAGCCGCCCAGCCAAAAACACGTCCAGATCCAGAAGGAGTTGTGGAGGATTCAGGATGTGATGGAGGCGCTGAAGAACAAACCCAAGAGAAACACAGAACCCAGTGAGAGAAGCAGAAACACACACAAACACACTCACTGATAATCAACAACACGTCACTAACAGACACGAGCAACAGTAATGACTTCTTCAGATTTCTACTTGACAAGTTTGTATTGCCCTCAGCATGAAAATCACACTGTTTTTACCTTTTTATAATCTGGAAATGCTCGTATATTATTTAAGATTTATTTTACAATAAAAATATTGTTATAATTTCATATGAAATTATATTTGCAATAATTTGTATTTATTAATAATTGGCAATAACACAAGACTTTTCCAATGTCCATTGTATAACTCTGTATTTAGTTTTATACTTTAATACGTGTATTTTAAAATCTACATATTCTATAAATATTTTTTTTTCATAAAAAAAATATTTACAGTAATTTCCAATAACACAAGGCAAATATTTTTTTTTTTTACCTTTTTCCAATTTCCATTTAATATTTCTGCATTTAGATTTATACTTTAAAATGTCTGATATATTTATATTTATACTTCAAAATGTCTTTTTAAATATTACATTTTCATGTATTAAGATTTATTTTACAATCATTATAGTTTTTACTTGTTTTTTTATCAAGCCGTTATTATTAGTTATTTGAATATTATTTATATACTGTTATAGTATTAACATTTTAATGTTGAATTAAATTTAAATTGTATTGTTTATTTAAATTTTTGTCATTTTCATTAGTCTGTTCATTTTTATATCAGTTTATCTTGAATTGATCTTTATTTAAACTATAGTTTTAGTGATTGTAGTACTTAAACTCATTTTAGTTAGTTAGGGTAACATTTCTAATTTTCATCTAATATTTATTTATTATTTAATTCCAGCTTTATTTCAGTTAACTGAAACCAGTTTTCATGTTAGTTAGCAAAAGCAACACTAACAGCCATGAATTGATGAAGGTTTTACCCTCCTTCTGTGTTTATAGGTTTTCCTGGCGCAAACCCCCTGTCAAACCTGCATAAAAGTGAAGTAAGTGATTATTCCAGACATCATGATGATAATGTAACGGGCACACACACACACACACACACACACACACACACACACACACACACACACACACACTAACCTTCCTCAGGGCGAGTTGACCTGTATTGTGCTGCTGCTGTGGTTGGTTGTTGCACACACACACACACACACACACTAACCTTCCTCAGGGCGAGTTGACCTGTATTGTGCTGCTGCTGTGGTTGGTTGTTGCACAACACACATAACCTTCTCAGGGCGAGTTGACTGTGTGTGCTGCTGTGGTTGGTTGTTGCCACACACACACACACAAAACCGCCTCCTCAGGCGAGTTGACCTGTATTGTGCTGCTGCTGTGGTTGGTTGTTGCAACCCCCACCAACGTCCACCTCAGGCGAGTTGACCTGTATTGTGCTGCTGCTGTGGTTGTTGGCGGTGACTGTCGGTTGTGTGTAGGAGTCAGACTCGGTGCCTCCGCGTCCTCCTCTCCCGTACTCGTATGAGGGGGGAGACCGGCCTCCTCACGCGCCCCGCACCACCCCTCACCGGCCCGAGGACCGCAAGGCCGCCCAGCGCAACGGTGCCCACAGCGTAAGACGCAGCTGTGACCCCCTCGCCCATCCCATCCCATCTTCATTAACCCATCGCTTCAGAAACACAGCATCAGTTTGCTTTTGACTTTAGATTGTGTTTTTGTTAGCGATAGAAGAATATATCTGAAAAACACAACCGCTTTGTGTTTATTCCCCATTATCTGTGGATATTCAGTTATTTCTGCCTGATGTTATTCATTTTCACTGACCACCTATACATCATTTAATGTCATAAACAATTTATGACTGATTTTTTAAGAAATCTGTATTCATTTTCACTGACCACCTATATATTATGTACCATCTTAAATCATGTCAGCCTGATTTCTGTACAATTTTTGTTGACCACCTTTACAGAATTTAAAATCATTAACAATTTCTGACATTTGTTTTGTTCCATTTTGACTGACTATCTATACATTGTTTAACATTATGAATAATTATTGCCTGATTTCTTTCAAATTTGTACTGACTACTTATACATGATTTACCATCATACACAATTTCTGACTGACATTTCCCCTCAATTTTTGTTATTCATACTGATCCCCTATACATTATTTAATGTCATCAAACGTTAAGAAATAGAACCACTAGCTATACTTTAGACCAGGGCTTCCTAAAGTGGGGTTGGGGAACCCCTGGTGGTTCGTGAGGGAATTGCAGGGGGTTCGAGAGTTGGTACAGGGTGTGCTTACAAGTGTATACCATTAACAAATTAATAATAATACAAAAAATTAAACACTTATTCAGTGTTATTAAAAATAAATAAATGATGTATGTTTTAATAATAATACCACTAAGAGCAACCATTAAAAATGTCTACATTAATATTATTTCAAATTGATTTAGCCTATTTGAAATATTAAATTGCATCAATTATGTGCTTGCATTATATCAGTCGCCTGCTCTTTAGATACCAGCTTTTGAAGGAATATTTCACCATAAAAAAAGCAAGTTGTGTCATAATTTACTCATCCTCATATCACTACAAGCTTGTATGGTGCAATTTTTTCCTCTGTAATGATGAAATAGTACACCGTTTTCAATTTTGGGCAGAATATTCATATACAATTTTTTTTTTCAAAAAGTAATTTTGGTTGACTTGGTTTTTATTTCAAGTGCTTTTTGCTTTTGAACCCTCTTGGTTTTTATCAAACGTTCATCCTTGAGCGCTTCCTAGCTTTACTAGGAAGCTATATAAGCTTTATGTAAAGCGTATATAGCTTTATATTTCACTAGTGATTATATCCTGTATAATTGAGTATGTGACGAATAAAAGAACCTTGAACCTTCCTGTAAGACGTTCAGTAGATCAGCAGCATTGTGTAGGTTTGTAGCTCATCCTTTGTGAAGCTTAGTTTGTTTTTATTCCTATCTTTATATTGTAATCCGTGATAATAACCTTCACGTAACGCCAGCAGAATGGGCGCGTCTGGTCTGTAAATCATGTGTAAACAGGTGAAATCTCTGCTCTCAGGGGCCGGACTACAGACTGTATAAGAGCGAGCCGGAGCTCACCACCGTAGCCGAGGTCGACGAGAGCAACGGCGAAGACAAATCTGAGCAGACGGCAGAGAAAGAGCCGCCCGGCGCCACTAAAGGTGCCTGAAACACAAACATAACTCTATCACTTCTCTCTCTGCATGTCACTTACAGTCCTAAAGGTCTCTCGGTCTGTCTGTCAGGTGTAGTTTACCCCGTCGGAGTGGTCAGTCCCAGGACTAAATCACCCATGCCTGAGTCCTCCACCATCGCCTCTTATGTCACCTTGAGGAAGATCAAGAAACCTGATCCCAGAACAGTAAGCGTGCAGTTTATGCTGTGTACTGCTTTACAAATCATGTTTAATAGAATTGAATATAGATTTTCTAAGGAATGTTTGAATTGCATAATCAATGGTTGTGCTGGTTGGTTTAACTTCCAGTTATCGCCTGAGAAATTTTATTGCATTTTAGATGCAATTTTATATATTTGTAATATAACAAGTTAATAAATTAATTTGTATGTTTGTGTTTATTTTAATAAATTAATATATAATATCAAATGGATATAATTACATTAAGTTAATACTTAATCATTTTTATATTAGTTTTAATAATATATTTTAATATACATTTTTATACTAGTTTTTGTAAGTTTTGTTAATGTATGAATATATCTAAAATATTTGCATCCAATTTATATATTCATATTAAATATATATATATATATATATGAAATTGTACTATATTTAATATATTCTTAATATGAATTATTAGTATATAAATATTAGTGCTGTAAAACAATTGATCGCAATTAATCGCATCAAAAATAAGTTTTTGTTTACATAATATATGTATGTGTACTGCGTATATTTATTATTTATATATAAATACATGCATGTATATATTTCAGACAAGTTTGTTTTATATATTAATGTAAAAATTATATTTTTTATATATTAAATCTAAATATGTACTGTAAATGTTTTCTAAATATATACTGTATGTGTGTGTTTATATATACATAATAAATATACACAGAACACATATATTATGCAAACAAAATAGGTTTTTTTTGGATGCGATTTAATCATTTGAAAGCACTAGCTAATATTACTCTTGTATTATGTTGGTACTATATTATTTGTAATTAGTATTTCTATATTTTATAAAAACACTATATTTTATAAAATAATATTTGTATGATAATTATACAATAAAAATGATTTAGCTTAATATAGAATTTTAGTATTGTACATGAATATTTGTTTAATATATATGTATTTGTTTATGCATATATATAACATACACATTTAGTTTGTTTAATATATAGTTTTTGCTTATTATTTTATATTATCATTTAAGTATATATATGTATTTGTGTATGTACACACAGTGTAATATGCGTGTGTTTAGTCCCAGCCGCAGGACCGTCCACGCAGTGCGGTGGAGCACATGAGCGGCGCTGGCGAGGTGGGCCGAACACGCATGAGTGTGGAGGAGCAGATGGAGCGAATCAGGAGACACCAGCAGGGGGCGCTGCGTGAACGAAGACGAGAGGACGGATCGCTGTCCCGCAGCCTCTCCTTCACCAAAGACAACCCCTACTACACCCTACAGGTACCAGAGGAGTTTATGTGCAAGCTTGCAATTTCTGCATTTTAAACATGAGATATGTTATTATTGGCTGGGATTTTGTTTACTTCGAGGACAGAAATGTGACACTGTGAACCTTGTGTGTTAGTTGACTATGATCTGAGGTTTATAAATGCTCGGCCATGTCCTGCACTGTCTCACATAAGTGAAGCAGCTCAGACTTACATGAATACATCAGTAACGGACCATCCGTGTCACATTCCCATCATGCCTCTGGTCCGGAGGGCTCCTCCTCTCATAAACCTGCTCTGTCCGGGCCGCGCTGTAATTCAAGGCCATGAGTCACTGTGCTGCTGATGATTCCCCACAGCGCTGCACTTTGCAGGTTTCCGGCTCGCTGCATTCCTGCCAGGCTTCAGAATGGACATCTGTGAAGCTCTCCAGCGTTTCTTGTTCATCGCTTCCTCTTCTGTTCCCTCAGTTGCGCAAGAAGAGCCCGGCGATCTCTCCAGATGAGCAGGACGACCGCAGAGACACGTCGCCTGAGGAGCAACCACAGCTGACGACCAAACCGACTGATGCAGAAGAAAACTGCAGGAATACTGAAGATGTGGAATCTGGAAAAGCCAACTTGAAGAACAAGGTACATATTCATACACAAACAAACATTTCCAAGAACAGCTTTCCTGGAAAAACTTGAAGTATGAAAATAATATGTAAAAATAATTCTAGTGCTGTCAAACTATTAATCACTATTAATCACATCCAAAATAAAAGTTTTTGTTTACATAATATATGTGTGTAATGTGTATATTTATTTTGTATATATGAATACACACACATACCCAGTATATATTTATATTCATATAATTTATATTATATATAAATATATTAATATATAAACATATCATATTTTTCTGAAATATATACATGCATATGTGTGTATTTATATATACATAATAAATATACTCAGTACACACAAATACGTTATGTAAACAAACATTTTATTTTTGGATGCGATGTAATTGTTTGACAGCACTATTAATTACTTTTTTAAATGTATAAATATTTACAAATATACAATTGAACAATTATTGGCACTAATATCTTGACCACCCTTACATGAATTATTCATTTATATTATTTATATATTTAAAATAAATACATATCATCATGAACTATGTAAATATCCCTCACAGTGAGCACTCTGTAGGGTCCCTGTGAATGGTGTTTGTGTCTGTGCTCAGGAGAAAGTGGCTGTGTACCGATCGGTCTCCCTTAAAGAGTCTCTTCTGAAGAGCGCGGGTCCTAAACCAGTGCTGAACAAGGACCAATCAGAGCCCAAGTGCACGAGTCCGCTGGAGTACCGCAGGACTCTGGCCACTCAGAACAGGTACAAACCGCTTCACACTGATCTGAACACACACTCAGTCAGGACTGATCGCTCTCCGCTGTGTGTGTCAGCTTACAGACGGCCGTCATGGTGCGCGTGGGCACTGAGGAAGACGAGGAGGAGGATGAGGAGGATGAGAAGCCCTCCAGTCGAGAGCAGGACGTGTCGTATGAGCTGAGCAACAGCAAACACAGCACACTGATGTCAGGTGGGCACTGAGCTCTCTTCTCCATTAAACTGCTTCCAGAACGTTTGGATTGAAAGGAAAGTGTTCAAACACCTTCTCCTTACTGCTCTGTGTATCATGTATTTGATTTTAATGAATAATATACTCATTTGAATTTTGTATAATTTAATTTATAAAATAAATTGTATTATATATTAATTTAAATATGTATATTATTACATTATTATATAATGTTTTTTTACACCTTTTTAGTGAATTTGATATTAGTGAATGAAATATGAATTTGTATTTTTATGTATATGTTCATTTATTTATGAAATTATATATAAATGAACTCAATATTCATTTATATATGTATATATTTAAATGTCTATATATTTGTAACTTGTATATAAATGTATTGATTACATTATATATTAATTGAAATATTTAACATTTTGATTATTAATCTGTGCACCTGAAGCTGGTGTCCCTAACACTAAACCTGCTGTGTATTTGACTGATTTATAACTTTTCAGTGAATTTAATTTAGTGAATCAAAAAACATTAAGCACGACTATTATTCACTGAAAAGAATCGGTTCAAAAGAGTCATTTGATAGACTTTAATGCCCTGTTGAACGTGTCAGTGTGATTAACCACCAGCTTGTGTGTGTGTGTGTGTGTGTGTGTGTGTGTGTGTGCTTGTGCATGTGTGTCTCTGTCTGTCTCTCTGTGTGTGTGTGTGTGTGTCTGTATGTGCGTGTGTGTCTCTGTCTGTCTCTCTGTGTGTGTGTGTGCGTGTGCGTGTGTGTGTGCTTGTGCATGTGTGTCTCTGTCTGCCTCTCTGTGTGTGTGTGTGTCTTTATGTGCGTGTGCGTCTCTGTCTGTCTCTCTGTGTGTGTGTGTGTGCGTGTGCGTGTGTGTGTGCTTGTGCATGTGTGTCTCTGTCTGTCTCTCTGTGTGTGTGCGTGTGTGTGTGCATGTGCATGTGTGTCTCTGTCTGTCTCTCTGTGTGTGTGTGTGTGTGTCTGTATGTGCGTGTGTGTCTCTGTCTGTCTCTCTGTGTGTGTGTGTGCGTGTGCGTGTGTGTGTGCATGTGCATGTGTGTCTCTGTCTGTCTCTGTGTGTGTGTGTCTGTGTGTGCGTCTCTGTCTGTCTCTCTGTGTGTGTGTGTGCGTGTGTGTGTGCTTGTGCATGTGTGTCTCTGTCTGTCTGCCTGCCTGCCTCTCTGTGTGTCTGTATGTGCGTGCGTCTCTGTCTGTCTCTCTGTGTGTGTGTGTGTGTGTCTGTATGTGCGTGTGCGTCTCTGTCTGTCTCTCTGTGTGTGTGTGCGTGTGTGTGTGCTTGTGCATGTGTGTCTCTGTCTGTCTCTCTGTGTGTGTGTGTCTGTATGTGCGTGTGCGTCTCTGTCTGTCTCTCTGTGTGCGTGTGCGTGTGTGTGTGCTTGTGCATGTGTGTCTCTGTCTGTCTCTCTGTGTGTGTGCGTGTGTGTGTGCATGTGCATGTGTGTCTCTGTCTGTCTCTGTGTGTGTGTGTCTGTGTGTGCGTCTCTGTCTGTCTCTCTGTGTGTGTGTGCGTGTGTGTGTGCTTGTGCATGTGTGTCTCTGTCTGTCTGCCTGCCTGCCTCTCTGTGTGTCTGTATGTGCGTGCGTCTCTGTCTGTCTCTCTGTGTGTGTGTGTGTGTGTGTGTGTGTGTGTGTGTGTGTGTGTGTGCGTGCGCGCTTCTCTGCCTGTGTGTGTGCGTGTGCGTCTCTCTCTCTCTCTGTCTGTCTGTCTGTGTGTGTGTGTGTGTGTCTGTGTCTGTCTGTCTGTCTCTCTGTCTGTCTCTCTGTCTGTGTGTGCGTGTGCGTCTCTGTGTGTGTGCATCTCTGTCTGTCTGTCTGTCTGTCTGTCTGTCTGTCTCTCTGTCTATCTGTCTGCCTCCTCTGTGGGTTTTGCAGTGAACAGTCTGTCGACTCCGCCCCAATCTCCAAGCTCCTCCTCCTCTCCCCCGCCTCCGCCCTCCCCCCCACAGCTGACGGACGGATCGCACTTCATGTGTGTGTGAGCGGAGAGACGGACGAGTAAGACACACACACACACACACAGTCTGACTCGCGTCACCACAGACGTCACTGTTTGTTTGAATCATGTTTTTATTCAGTGCTCTCAGTAAGTGTTTGTAATGACCCTGCTCATAAAATCAGTCCGACAGAAGACGCTTTCTGAGGGGTTTTCATGCATCATAAATACAAGCGTGTGTGTGCGTGTGCGTGTAATCTGTCTGTTCTCAGAGGAAAAATGAAGGATCCTCTCAAATGAAGCAGTAATTAGCCTCCCAACCAGTTCATTAGCTTCATAGAGTCTCAGTGAGCATACAGCTTCACTAATTAACTGTGCAATTAAAAGTCATTCAGTTCAGACGCCACTGCACATGACAACACGCTCATATATATATATTAGGGGTGGGCATAGATTAATTTTTTTAATCTAGATTAATCTAGATTAATTTTGGAATTAATCTAGATTAATCTAGATTAAAATGGCTCATTTGAATTCTGCCGAAGGCATTCAGAATATGTGTGCTACCCAAATAATGACTAAAAGTAAGTCTTTGAGAACGGGTTTCTCAAGCCAGGTGGCGCATTAGACCAGGGGCTCATCTCCTGTTTCCAAAATGCATCACAAACTGCTTGAGAAAGCTGTTCTACTATGATAATTGGCGATGAAAATAAACTATGTTCAATAAGATGTACTTGTGTTTACTAACTGTTTATTCAGTTAAACATGAATTTTGAACTGTAGGCCTACATAAGAGGTCGTGATGAACTGTTTACAGTTTCCATTGGGAAGCTTCTTAAAAATGAATTTTCCCTGAAGCAAACCCGGCGGCTTCATAGCTGCATCCATGTTAGCACGTCACGTCTGATGTGGTAATTTCACAGTAACGTTAGGCATACACACAGGTTCGAAGCAGAGGGTGACACGGGAGTGAATTATCAAGTTCACATGAGACCTAAAGCGCATCCTGTTTGCTTAAAAGCGCAACGTTTAGTTGTTATTCTGAGTGCACACAAATAAACGTAGAGTCTTTACAGATTCGAAAGATGTATTAGGCTACTTTTATCTGTATGACGAAGAATGACGGAGATTTTAAGAGCAAGTGAGCGCACCGGAGCCTGTCCTGCACAAACGCGCTTCCACACAAACACTTCAATAGCGCACATTTCTCTAGGTTAACATCATATTGAGCGGCCATGTAAAGTTGCTACTACATACATCTTTCAGATGAAAAGCCATATTTGAGGTTGATGAATGATAGATGAGCGTTTGGATGTCCTGCCCGATTGTATTACCACATAGACCAGCCGTTAACAATCTGTCCATCACGGACTGCGAGCCTCTAGTTCGAAGACTCGTTCTCGCCCCCTACAGTGCAATTCGGCTAGGTATACATCCGCGCTAAAATATCAGGGTGAAAGTCATCATAGCTTGCGTAGTATAGACCCAGCTCCCAACCCAACTTTGAGAATAGATTAACGGCGATATTTTTTTTATCGCCGATAAGAGTCTCACGTTAACGCAGCACGTTAACGCCGATAACGGCCCACCACTAATATATATATATACTTACACTTCACTTTGTTTCCATATATTTTATTTAGAGGCCCAAACTGAGCAAAAATATATTTGGTGGCGATCCTGGTATTTCTATTGACCATATAAACATGTTTTGTTTTAATTTGTATTGCTTGCATGAACGCATAACTTTTAATTGCTGTTCTGTGGAGCAGAGAGGATTTTAATTTGTTTTTGTCAGTAAGTCAATTAAACACAAAGGCAAATTGTGTTACTTAATGAAAACATAACTCGGGTGTTATGATGTAAATATAAAAAAGTACTGCATTATTTAACTGTTCAAAATTCTTCTTGATTGCATGAACATTGCATTTGTTTTGCACGGCAGTATGAAGTTCACAAAGAAATGCCAGTCACATTTCACTCCGAAAAACTTTAGTTATATTTATATTTTACATAATGACATTTTATTTTTTTATCAAATATGAGTCAGACATGTTAAACTTGAATGTAACTTTATTGCTTGTAAAATAAAGCATCTTTTTTTATTATTGCAATTCTAATATTTTTGTTTTGTATTTTAGTAATAACTATTTATAGAAAAGGAATAGAGATGAATTAATGTCCAGAAAAAGTATGTGTATATAAACAGACAAATCTTAGTGGTCCGTTTGTCTTAAAGCAAATGTTTTTTGGGATCAAATGTGACGTGACCAGTATTTTTTTCTTTCTTTGAGATTCATTTGGATATGGACCTGTTAAGATATCTTAAAATGTTGTTGTTTATCCAGCGGCCCCTCCACCAACATCAGTGAAGCGCAGCATGTGAGGGGACGTCCCGCCGTGAGCCAAACACATCATCAGACAGGAAGTGCCGCCCATCAGCTGCCCGACACACACAGCGAAGTCCAGGCCTTAGTTCAAATCATTCTTTTATAGTGATTATTATTTATATTCCTCTTGTTCTCTTGAGTTGTATTGTTTGATTGGTTGCGCAGACGCGTCTGAGGTGCTATCAAACCCTCGCCGATGTACATTACAGCGCCAGGCTCAGTCAACAGGAAGTGGAGAGTATAAAAAAGCCCATAAACGCACTGTTTTATTCAGACTGCCGAGGGTCACGTTCATCGCTGGCTTGTTTTATATGGATTTTAATCAATCGCTCCCGTTTTTCCTAGTGTTGGTCGACGCGATTTTTAGTACTCATATCTTTTGCACTGTCCGACACCCATCGTTTCTTTTTTGATATACGACGATTTGTGTATGAACGATGTACAACTATAAACTTTCAATAAGGTGCCACCGCACTGCTGCCGATGGACAGGATGTGTAAATGATCTGTATGTTGGATAGTCCGCAATAGCCACCACACTGTTTCCCGACACACTCATGAATGTTCCAGCTTCCCTTTTATTTTTCTATGGCGGAGATATATTTAACTAGAGAGTTTTAAGAAGAGTCGGCTTTAGAGGAGAATAGCACACGAGGAGCGAGTGTTTTAAAACTGTTGATAAAGCAATAAGCAGGGTTTGGTGTTCAACTTGGATGTATAAACTGTAAAGTTCATGATGTATATACTGTACACCACACAATGAGCAGAGCAGAGACGCAGAAGAGGTTATGTATCAGAGTCAATATGCAAATGTTCATATTTCATCTGTTTTATATCATGTGAAATAAATGTTGATGTTCTTATATACAGTATATATGAAAACTTTCAATGTCTTTTTTCTGTCTGATTATTGGAGTTTGCACCTTATGAAAGATACTACATTTAAATAAATATACTTTATATAAATTTAATTTAAAATTATTTTTTATTTAAAAAAATATTATGTACATATATACATTCAATTATAAATACATTTTCTTATTTATTTTATTTGTATGTATTTCATTTTATAAAAAATACATTAAATTATACACATTTTCTCTATATATTTTCTTAAATATGAAATGTATATATAATATGCAATTTTTTACTTCAAATTAAAATAGTTTATATAACAAAATTAGGAAATTATTCATTAAAATATATAAAGTGTATCAAAAGACTGGAGTCGCAGCTGTCCAGCCGCTGCTAGTCATTAGATTTTTGTACTTAATGAGAGTTTCTGCCAATGTTTTTGTGTGTGTGCGTGTCTGTCTCTCTTCTCTGAGCGTGTGTGTGTGTTTGGGGGGGGGGGGGGGGGTAACCTGAATACACAGACTCTCGGGAACTCGTGTCACGGTGGGGACCTCAATTGAGGTCTCCATGGGTACAAAAGCTTTTAAATCATACAGAATGAGTTTTTTGGAGAAAGTTAAAATGCACAAAGTTCCCTGTAAGGAGCAGGGTTAAGTGTAAGGTTGGTGTAGGGCGATAGAAAATACAGTTTGTACAGTATAAAAAACATTACGCCTCTGGAGAGTCCCTACTGACCAGACTGTGTGTGTGTGTCTTTACAGAGAACATTCTCCCAATACAATTAAGTGTAGGTTATAAGTGCATTCAGGCTATACATTTATGTGTTTCCTGGGAATTGAACCCACAACCTTTTGCGCTGCTAATGCAATGCTCTACCACTGAGCCACAGGAACACACATACATTTGTATATTGTTCTTTTGTTGTCTCTGTCACTATAACAAATTCCTCGTATGTGTAAACATACCTGTCCAATAAAGCTGATTCTGATTCTGATTAATTAGGTGTTTTGTCACCATCTGCTGGCTTGACTAGCAGTACTGCAACACAGAACAGCGCCCTCTGCTGCTCATATATATATATATAGAGAGAGAGATTTGGGGATTCAGTGCCTTGCTCAAGGGCACCTCAGTCGTGGTATTGAGGTGGAGAGAGCACTGGACATTCACTCCCCCCACCTACAATTCCTGCCGAACCTGAGACTCGAACCTGAGTCCGACTCTCTAACCATTAGGCCACGTCTTCCCCCTTCCTCTGCATTTAACCCATCCTAAGTGAACACACCCGGAGCAGTGGGCAGTCATTTATGCTGCGGCGCACGGGGAGCAGTTGGGGGTTCGGTGCCTTGTTCAAGGGTCTCACCTCAGTCGGGGTATTGAGGTGGAGAGAGCGCTGGTTATCCACTCCCCCCAATATAACAAGTTAATAAATTAATTTGTATGTTTGTGTTTATTTTAATAAATTAATATATAATATCAAATGGATATAATTACATTAAGTTAATACTTAATCATTTTTATATTTGTTTTAATAATATATTTTAATATACATTTTTATACTAGTTTTTGTAAGTTTTGTTAATGTATGAATATATCTAAAATATTTGCATCCAATTTATATATTCATATTAAATATATATATATATTTATATATATATATATATATATGAAATTGTACTATATTTAATATATTCTTAATATGAATTATTAGTATATAAATATTAGTGCTGTAAAACAATTGATCACAATTAATCGCATCAAAAATAAGTTTTTGTTTACATAATATATGTGTGTGTACTGCGTATATTTATTATTTATATATAAATACATGCATGTATATATTTCAGAAAAGTTTATTTTATATATTAATGTAAAAATTATATTTTTTTATATATTAATTATATATTAAATATGTACTGTAAATGTTTTCTAAATATATACTGTATGTGTGTGTTTATATATACATAATAAATATACACAGAACACATATATTATGCAAACAAAATTGTTTTTTTTTTATGCGATTTAATCATTTGAAAGCACTAGCTAATATTACTCTTGTATTATGTTGGTACTATATTATTTGTAATTAGTATTTCTATATTTTATAAAATAATATTTGTATGATAATTATACAATAAAAATTATTTAGCTTAATATAGAATTTTAGTATTGTACATTAATATTTGTTTAATATATATGTATTTGTTTATGCATATATATAACATACACATTTAGTTTGTTTATTATATCGTTTTTGCTTATTATTTTATATTATCATTTAAGTATATATATGTATTTGTGTATGCACATACAGTGTAATATGCGTGTGTTTAGTCCCAGCTGCAGGACCGTCCACGCAGTGCGGTGGAGCACATGAGCGGCGCTGGCGAGGTGGGCCGAACACGCATGAGTGTGGAGGAGCAGATGGAGCGAATCAGGAGACACCAGCAGGGGGCGCTGCGTGAACGAAGACGAGAGGACGGATCGCTGTCCCGCAGCCTCTCCTTCACCAAAGACAACCCCTACTACACCCTACAGGTACCAGAGGAGTTTATGTGCAAGCTTGCAATTTCTGCATTTTAAACATGAGATATGGTGTTATTGGCTGGGATTTTGTTTACTTCGAGGACAGAAATGTGACACTGTGAACCTTGTGTGTTAGTTGACTATGATCTGAGGTTTATAAATGCTCGGCCATGTCCTGCACTGTCTCACATAAGTGAAGCAGCTCAGACTTACATGAATACATCAGTAACGGACCATCCGTGTCACATTCCCATCATGCCTCTGGTCCGGAGGGCTCCTCCTCTCATAAACCTGCTCTGTCCGGGCCGCGCTGTAATTCAAGGCCATGAGTCACTGTGCTGCTGATGATTCCCCACAGCGCTGCACTTTGCAGATTTCCGGCTCGCTGCGTTCCTGCCAGGCTTCAGAATGGACATCTGTGAAGCTCTCCAGCGTTTCTTGTTCATCGCTTCCTCTTCTGTTCCCTCAGATGCGCAAGAAGAGCCCGGCGATCTCTCCAGATGAGCAGGACGAGCGCAGAGACACGTCGCCTGAGGAGCAACCACAGCTGACGACCAAACCGACTGATGCAGAAGAAAACTGCAGGAATACTGAAGATGTGGAATCTGGAAAAGCCAACTTGAAGAACAAGGTACATATTCATACACAAACAAACATTTCCAAGAACAGCTTTCCTGGAAAAACTTGAAGTATGAAAATGATATGTAAAAATAATTCTAGTGCTGTCAAACTATTAATCACATCCAAAATAAAAGTTTTTGTTTACATAATATTTGTGTGTAATATGTATATTTATTTTGTATATATAAATACACACACATACCCAGTATATATTTATATTCATATAATTTATATTATATATAAACATATTAATATATAAACATATCATATTTTTCTGAAATATATACATGCATATGTGTGTATTTATATATATACATAATAAATATACTCAGTACACACAAATACATTATGTAAACAAACATTTTATTTTTGGATGCGATTTAATTGTTTGAAAGTAATATTAATTACTTTTTTTAATTTATAAATATTTACAAATATATATATATATATTGAGAGAGAGAGAGAGAGAGAAGAATGGTGAACAATTATTGGCACTGATATCGTGACCACCCTTACATTAATTATTCATTTATATTATTTATATATTTAAAATAAATACATATCATCATGAACTATGTAAATATCCCTCACAGTGAGCACTCTGTAGGGTCCCTGTCAATGGTGTTTGTGTCTGTGCTCAGGAGAAAGTGGCTGTGTCCCGATCGGTCTCCCTTAAAGAGTCTCTTCTGAAGAGCGCGGGTCCTAAACCAGTGTTGAACAAGGACCAATCAGAGCCCAAGCGCACGAGTCCGCTGGAGTACCGCAGGACTCTGGCCACTCAGAACA